>JARWIR010000103.1:0-600000 GCA_029959085.1 Nemophila menziesii
ACAGGCACAGTACTGCAAGTATTACAGGACGTATGCAAGTTTTAGTTAGTAAGTTGAGTTCGTTCTCAGGGACTTAAGTGTGTTATACGAGTAGGCAGGAATAACGATTAAGAAGTAAATAATTAAAGACAGAAAGTAAAAGAAAATAGAATTCGAAATTAAGAATTAAACTAAGAAAATAAAGACAATAAATTAAAATAATAAGAATATGAGATGAGAGATATAGCTTAGGTTTGGCTAGTATGCACTAATCCTTTTAATTCCTTCTAATAGATCTAGTTTATAAGGGAGAATATTAGCTCTTGTATACTTAGTCAGTATTCTAAATTCCCATTCCTTAGACCTTGAGAGCGACTAAGGGGGCTACGGCACAACCAAGACGTGGTTTCAAATAGGGTTATCAAGCGCTACCAAGGCCTTAAGCAAGCACTTCAATCAATTGGTGATATGGTGATTAAAACAAACCCTAATGACTATCTAGTTAGAATCATGTTTTGTCAGAACTAATATCGACACTAGACGTTATGTGGTGTTTCAATAATTAGACACCCAGCTATGGTGATCTTCTAACTACTATTTAGGTAATCCTATACTCGTGCACTAGCAAGGAAAACAGTCATTAAATCAAAACACATAAACAAATATAAGGGTAAGTAGCTAATATCAATTTAAAACATGTAATTCCCAAGGAAACTTAGATAGAAGAATTAGAATTCATAGTTTATACATGATGCAAAACCCAAGCTATGGGAGGTTTAGTTCATACCTGATGGAAATAAACTAAAAGAAATTACAAAAGACATCATCTTGCTCTCTACAATAAACTGGAAGAATAAAACCTTAAGAACTAATTACTATGAGGCAAGGATGATTTTACAAGTGATATAAGGGTGTATTTATAGGTGTTTAGAAGACCTAATTCGTTTTCTTGAGGGAGAAGCAAAGTAGTGGACTCCAAGTCCAACTCATATTCGTATGGAAATAAAGATAAATTCTGCTGACTTGTTTTGAGCATATCTTCTTCGTTATTGCTCGGTTTTTGCTCCATAATATACCAAAAGAATCCTCACCGAATTATCTACATCACTATGAAAGGAAATTACCAAAATCGGCTTCTTTCTTGGAGTTATCACCTCTTCTTTAGGCGTGTGCTGCAGAATTTCAGATTTAGGCAGCTTTTCCTTTTCCATATTTTTAGCCTTTGTTTCCTTATCTCCAATTACCATGCTAATCTCTTTCCATAAGTTGTAGTCTTTGACTTGGACTCTAATTAATCTCCATAATTATCTTTAAAGCTTCACACTAAATAAAAAATTAAATCCAATATGCTCTAAAAATATTATTTTACTAAATCAAGACTCAAAATAGGAAAGTGCACTATTTCTCAAGAAAATCGACATTTATGACTTCTAAAACACTAAAAATGATGTCTCATCCTAATATAAATCTATCACATATGAGGAGACATCAAGACCCCCAACTCAAAGTTGTATCGTCCCGTTACAATAAAGATAAAAACAAAGGGAAGTCTATCAATACACACTTATAAAATTCTCAATACAATGGGAAAAGCATAGCAGAATATATAGAATAATCCTTAAGCACATAACTCAGAAAATTTCATGCAATAATATTCATAAACTACATACCTGTGCACTTTTCATATCAACAGTCAACACGGCTTGAATTCAAGATCAGATTAGTTTCGCAATGTAAGAAGGATTGGGACTCTACTCAGTTCCCCAAGAAAGCTATAGATTGTTCATCAAACCTCACTAGTATTCAAAGATCCATTCAACTAATCTCTAATGGCTCAATCACTTATCAATTACATAGCAAAGAATCACAAGGTCTTTTAAGGTTGTAATTTAGGCTTAGGGACGGTATGATAGTATATTTGGATAACTTGGAGTGAGCTTTTGGCTCTCTCCTCACTAGCCATCAACGAATTGCCCTAGAGCTTGAGTTACTCTCATAAAAATGTTTCTCACTCAACCCAATGAATTCCTTGATGCACAATTTAGCATCCCCAATTAAAGCATAAGATGTTCACATAAAAATTCCACTTTGACGGTCCGAATATATATATTTAAATCTTTTCAAATCAATTCTTAAGATATGACTCTCTTTTAATGTTGAGATATCACACTAATTTTCTCATATATATATTTTTTTTCTTTTAATGCCCTTGTTGGCAAAATTAGCTCGATGCTTCTTTTTCATTCACTATTACCCCGACAAAGGGTTACAATAAAAATATGTGAATCATCATCAATATAAGGCACAAATCACAATTAATAAGCTCAAAAATCTCATCCCAATAACAATTTCAATAATGGTGGACCCACCACCCCAAACTCAAGCTCTAAAACAACTGTCTATGCATCGCGATTCGAGCGCGGGTCATATGGAAAAGTCCTATAATCTAAAGGATATGGCTTATAACGTGTTTCAATAAAAAGCTTTAGAAAGGCTAGAAGGGGCTGAGAAGGATATAGCATATAAACAAAAATCACAAGGTGATAAGGTATAAAAAAGGCTTCAAAGGTTTCAAATATGAAAGAACCGCCTTAATCACTTTCTACACTATGTAATTTCGTTATTTTCTTACCTTTAGCACTTTCATCAAATGGTTTGTCAACTAGCTTGGATCTCACGGCCTACACACTTCTCAAGGTTCCCTGGGATCGAACATACTTTCTATCACATTGCTCACTAATCTTTTCTTTACTATCAACGTGTGTTTTCCTGCAAATACTCAAAGCATACAAATAACATAGCTCATAAACATATTACTTTCTATCATTAATTCACTGAGCTTATGCTTTCAAGCTATTAAACACACTCTACATCTAATTCCCATGTATCAAAAATTTTAATTTCTACCTAAAAACAGAAAAATGGAGATGAGAGACAACGAATCCCCACACCCCCAACTCAAAAATGAGCCGTGTCCCCACGACTCGAAAAAGACTTGAAACAGAAATTAAAATTAGCAGATAAAACTATTTACAGAAATGGTAAGGAAGAAAGAGAACATACTCTCGAGGCTATTGCCTCGCATCGTTGATATCCAAGGTTGGATTTGCCGGACCTTTCGTTAATTGCTCAAGGAGTTTCATGATGTGCACTTGATTAGCATTGATTTGTGCCACATCGTTGACTAAGGAAGTTTGAGCTGCTTCGAATTTTGTTAAACGCTCCTCCATCTTCTCTTGCCAAGTTTGCTCCTTTTCTTCTTTTGAGACTTGCGTAGAACCCGCTCTTCGAAAGATATCCTTAATCCAAGCATTATCAATATAGCTCCCTTTAAATTCGAGTTTCTCTTCTTCACCAATGTAACATTCACTTTTCACACAAGACACGTGATCATAGTAGGAAATTTAACATTATAAACCGATTTAGGAGAGATCGAAAATCGCATCACCTCCTCATAGATCAACTGTGCCACATCAACTTCTTCTCCTCTCAAAATACAATCCAAAAGTAGAGCATTCTTCATAGTCACATCCAAAGTTCGTGTGTTTCCAAAGAAATTAGGGATAAGAGAGTTGTGCCAAATTCTTGCATCCGATTGAAGATATTTGTAAGGACAAGGGGCCTTCAATTCTCCCTTATGTGATTGCACTTTCTCCTTGTCTAAAACATGCTCAAAAAGTAATTCCTCATCAAAGATTATTCGTTTAGCAACCGCTTCATCAAATTTGCAACAACCTTTCAATTTCTTAAACTTGAAGTGGTTTCTAATCTCATCAACTGTGAAAGGAACTAGCTTTCCTCTAATCGGAACACAACCTTTACTATCTCGGCTAAAGAGTCCTAAATAGAATTCCAAAACTAACTCATGACATAATTCAGAATGTCTTACCATGAACGTAGACCAACCCAATTTCGCACCAAGCTCTAAGAATATCTTGTATTCTCCTTCACCAACTTCTTCCTTGAATACTTTCTCATAAGTAAAAGGTAGCTCTTTCAATTGTTTCTCTGCAAAAGCTTTCAGGGCCCTTGAAGCTTCCTCTTTCTCCTTGGGTGTAGGACCTTGTTGAAGTTGTGTTTTCTCCTTTGCATAAAAGTAAAGCTTTTTATCATTACGATCACACAAAGTTATACCTCCATCTTCAACATGGTCTTTAGCCATTGATTTAGAACTAGAACCTTTGTTATTTGATTTATTCTTGGCTGGATCCAATACCTTGCTCTTCTTCACCTCCCTCTTGTTAGCTAATATTGTTCTTCTATTAGTCATCCTCAATTAACCCCCAACTCAAAGCTTTAGCAACCCTTAAAATTTGAATTTGTGAATTTTTGGTTGAACAAGCTTGATTTGGCTTAGGAAAGATGAATGGATGATAAATCTCTATGTGGGTGAGGTGGATTCTTGATGGGTAGGCTTGGATTTAAGAAATTGTAGGATGAATTTGTGAAATTTTGAGCTCTTGATTCTTCAATTTGATGGATTTGGTGAGGATTGGGTGCTTGAATCTCTCTTGTAATGATGTGGAGAGAAGATTTGATGTGTTTTCCTTGATGATTAGGTAGTGTTTTGATGATTGGTGAAGGTTTTTATGAGCTTCAATGGAGTTGGGAGAGTTTTGGAGAATAGAAAGAGGCTTGAGGTTTAAGAAATTCGGAAATAATGGCATCATACCTCTTTTATAAGCTTAAACCCGCAACTTTCTCTCTCCAGCGGCGCAGCGCGGTGCATGGCTGCGGTACAGGGGTACACCGCAGCTTCTGTAGCTCGAAAAAATTTTGCTTCGGCAAAATACCCGTGGTAGCACCCCGTGGCACGGGTTTTGGGCGTGCGGTATAGGGCACGGTATAGGGTCCGGTGTACCGGACCCATCAGCCCCATTTTTTCCGTCCCGGCACAAAACCCGTGGCTCCAACCCGTGGTATGGGTTTTCTTCCTCTGCGGTGCACCGCGGCTGAGGTGCGGTATACCGCACCAATGCTCCAGCTTTTCCAAAAAAATTTGTTTCTTCCCTAACTCGTTTTCTCCGATTCCTAAACACCAAAAACACTAATACCTTTCTCAAATATGCGATATCAACTAAAAACAACTAACTAAACATAAACTAAAATGGGTGCTTTTGCACCCTCTCGATGTCCAAAAAAAAAAAAAAAAAAACATAAACTAAAAACATAAAAGATATAAAAACTAAAAAAATTGCGGGTTGTCTTCCGTACATCACTTTTATTTAACGTCTTTCAAAGTTAGACGTGTTACCTCTATCAAGATTTGCGAATATAGCCTCCCCAACAACGAGTTAGGATATGAACGTCCACTAATCTGCGCTTGATCCCCGTCTTGGGGCGGATTTCTATCACCTTGGCTGAAACAACCTTAGCGACAATGAATGGTCCCATCCACGAGTCTTTGAAACTACGTGGCCTATTCTTGCGTTTGTGAGCTTTCCATAGAACTTCATGGCCAACCCCAAACTCAATGTTTGGCTCAGTATCCACAGGCTTTAAGTGGATCTTCTCAGGAGGGACTTTGTGATGTGAAAGGTTGTGGATGACAGGAACGGTGGGATCTAACTTCCTTGCTTTCTTACCCAAGACATAGAAGGTCTCTGATACATTCTTTGCATGAAGGGTGATGGTCCCTTCTTGGAAGTTGATGACACTTTGACTTGTGGCCATGAAGGGCCGTCCAAGTATGATTGGAACCTGCTTATCTGCATCAAACTCAAGAATAACAAAGTTAGTAGGGATGGAGATACTATCTGCACGGACTAAGACGTCCTCCACTGTTCCCCATGTCCTTGTAACTGAGTTGTCAGCGAACTGCAACTTCATTGGAGTTTTCCCTGATTTCTGAAGTCCAAGTCTCTCGAACACGGACTTAGGCATAAGATTCACACCAAAACCCACATCGTACATAGCTTTCACCTTGAGCATACCATTAATTTGAATAGGAAGGTTAAAACTTCCCGGATCTTTAAGCTTTGTTGGTAGCTCTCGTTCACTTCTTCTTGAAATTCTCAAATTCTCTCTTGGGATCTCTACACTCGCTTCTTTCTCAGGAATAGCTTGCGTAAAAACTTGTTGCGGTGTGAGTCCTTTCTTTGCAATCTCAAGCATTTGGGCGTTGATATTTTTGGGTGTATACGCCTCTACAAATGTCTTGAGTACAGAGTACAGTGTCATCCTTAGATTTGTATCAGGAATGGTTGATGGCATTGGTTGAACAATAGGTGGCGATTCCACCTTCTCTTCTTCTTTCTCTTCTTGCACAGCAGGTGCAACTTCTTCTTCAACTGTTGATTCCTCCTTGGAGGTTTCTTTCTCTCTATTTAGCTCAGCTTGATAATCCATTACCGATCGAATCTCCTCTTGCATTTTCCTCAGCAGCTGTATAAATTCGGCTTTCTCTTCTGAATCGTCCTCCACATAAACCTCAGAACAGTCAGATTCCACGGGGCTAGACTTGGTTGGTTCTTCTTCGGTACTCGGAACTTCCACGGCACTAACGGCAGCATGCGGTACTTCCTCTTTTTCTTCTTCAATTTCAAGGCAAATAGCCTTGCAAGCATCGAACCCAACATTGTCATCACCTCTTTCGATTGCCTTCACTTTCCATTAAGTTTGTTAGAACCTTGTTTAATTGTGCTATTTGAGTACCTAAAATCTGAAGTGCGACATCTTGTCCTCGGACTTTCTCTTCCTGAGCATTCATATTTGTGGTCAAACGTTCCAGAGCTTGTATTATCTGTTGTTTAACCATAGATCCTTCTTGAGGATATTGAGGTAAAGCTTTCTGATCTAACGAGTCGGTATATGCATCTTGAACAGGTTGTCGAGGGGGAGCAGGTCTATTTTGATATTGATTTTGATACTGACCTCTAGGTTGGAAAGAGTTGTTCTGGGAGCGCGGTTGATAATGACCAGGATTAACGGCCCCTTGTGGATTTGATACAGCATACGCGGATGATTTCGGTTACCCCATTGATAGCCTCCTCGGTTCGATATGAAGTACACAGATTGTGTATTTGTTTCGCACTCTTCCCATGTATGATTATTAACCCCACACTGTTGACAACCTTGTGCTTCTTGTTCAACGTTCGCTGCGGCTAAATTCTTTTGCATCTCTATCTTCAGCTCCTTGATTTGATTTTCTAACGCGGATATTTGAGCTGAGTTCGCAGTTTCTGCGTCTAAACGAAACGTTCCTCGGGTCTTTGCAATAGGAGCTCGCGTTGAAGGCCAACTCCTTTCTTGTTCAATAATATTCTCCAAGACAGCGGAAGCTTCATTATGATTCATGGACACAAAATTACTCTTTCCAATGTTATCCACCTTCTCTCTACCTTTATCATTAAGTCCTTCATAGAATATCGCAAGTTGTAGAGCAGGGGTATAACCATGGATCGGGTCTAAATTTGATATTCTGGATCTCTGGAGGACGGTAACCTATTGGTTGAACATGAAAGGGTACATGAAGACCAGGGAGGTCTTGCTGTACTCAATTCTGTTGCACTATATGTCCGTATATTATGCAAAAATTGCACTATATGTTCGTATATTATGCAAAAATTGCACTACAGGTCCCAATTTTTAAAAATTGAGTTAATTGCACTATATATAACAGGTCCCTATACCAAATGTTTTTCTGTTTATGATTCTTTATAATCAACAATGCATAGATAATTCTACATCAGTGATTCATATCATTATATATCTATATATATAATGAAGCACATTCGTAACAAAATTTCACCAATCTGAATAATGAACTGATTGATTCTCCGTCTCTATTATCTAAAACAAGTACAATAACAGAAATCATTCTTTTCGAATGGAATCCACAATTTACAATGACAAATTTGAATAAATGAATCAAAAGGACGATTAAATTGCAGTATGTGGCATGAAATTAAAAAATTTATTAAATATAAAATAAAAATGAAATGATGATCGGGTTGTTCCAAGACTATATTGCAATTAATAATTACCTTGGAGGCGGAACAGAGGAAGGTAGTTGAAGCTTGATGGGTATGTTTGCGAAGTTTACTACTCTTCTTCCTAATCTGCTCCCCATTTTATTTCCTTTTCTTCTTTTGATTCTTCTGAAAATCAAATCTGCAACGTGTGAGTGTTGGTGTTTTATTACAGTGTTCGACTACTTTGTTCGCCCATTGATGAGCCATACACTCAACCTCTAACTGTATCTCCTCAAGGCCTTCTTCAGCCACATCCTCCTACTTATTTTGGTCAAATTGTTCCCTTTTTAATCCTTCAGTGGCCAATATCTCGAACATCGCTTAAACACTTGATCGGTGCCATTTGCAACCACACAACAAACACAAAGACCCCATGAATGCTACTTGAGAGTGCTATGCTAAAAGTGCAAAGTACTCGTAAATCTATTATTTTGATTTTATTTTACCAAATAACCAAATCTAACTAAAAGCCAAACACTTTATATTTACTACTTTGAATTAAGATCCGGGTACATTTGCTATATCACATTATACATTCATGCAACTGACCCTTTCTGATTTTGAAGCTGAGTCAAAACCTGTTTTGCAATGTCACATTCAGGTATGGGAACACGGATGGGATATTAGCCTATTAGTGAACTTGCGTAAAAAACAAGGGGGCTTTTTGCAATATAGCCATAATTTACATTTTTCCTGTAAATTTTTCTTCCTTTTACTTTTTTTATATTGATGAGAATCAAGAAGAGTGCAAACCCCAACCCCAGAAGAGAAGCTTCAGCATGGTTAAGAAAAAAGAGGAGAAGAAAGAAGTAAAACAAGATGAATCTGATTTTTATTATATTTTATCACATGAGCCTCAGGCTTTATATCTCTCCAGATCAGTGATAGATACCATAATTGCAAAAAAACTGATGGTGAATACGAAGATATTCAATTAAACGAAGCGATTAGATACAGAAAATGTTGATGAGTTTTCAGAATGATTGTTGTTATTGTTGGAAATAATATGTGTAAAAATTTAAGTAATGAAAAGAGAGAGAGAGAGAGAGAGAGAGAGAGAGAGAGAGAGAGAGAGAGAGAGAGATGAATAAGGCTACTTCTAGTTTGAGTAGTCACTTATATTTTCTTGTTTAAATGATGAATAAAGTTCTCTACAACATGGCTCTTATATAGGCCATTTGAGATACTCTAAGAGACACTTACAGAAACAATGAAGGTAGACTCTTTAGAGATACAATGTATAGACTCTAAGAGACTCCTATAAGTTCATTGGATATAGACTAAGAGATACAAAGAATGGACTCAATGAGTCTTATCTAAATTCAATGTATCCAAAGATATTAATTTTAACACTCCTCCTTAATGTCTTTGGTAACTCCGATTAGTTCACGGAAAAACTCGAACTTGTCTCTTGGAAGTGCTTTGGTGAAAATATCAGCTACTTGTTCTTCAGTCTTGCAATACTTGAGCTGAATTTCTCCTTCTTCTACAGCTTCTCTTATAAAGTGATGCTTGATTGCAATATGCTTTATGCGACTGTGGTAGACGGGAATCTTTGTCATTGCAATAGCAGACTTGTTGTCACATAAGAGAATAGTAGCTTCTTCTTGTTTTAAACAAATATCTTCTAAAATTATCCTTAGCCACATAGCTTGAGAGGTTGCTAAGGATGCCGAAATATATTCGGCTTCTGATGATGATTGTGCGACTGTTTTCTGCTTTTTGGATGCCCACGAAAATATACCTGAACCAAGGGAAAAAGCATAACCCGATGTGCTTTTCATATCATCAACACATCCGGCCCAATCACTATCACAAAATCTGAGCAAGTTTGCTTCAACATTTCTTTCATATGATATACCAAATCCAAGAGTACCTTGAATGTATCGCAACACTCTTTTTGCAGCTCCAAAGTGATTTTGACTCGGCTTGTGCATGTACCTTGACAACATGCTTGTAGCATACATGATGTCCAGCCTTGTTGCGGTTAAATACAACAAGCTTCCAACCAAACTTCGATAAACCGAATTGTCTACTTCTTTACTTCCATCTTCTTCCTTCAGTTTTTCGTTCACAATCAAAGGTGTAGCCACCGGTTTGCAATCTCTCATTCTAAATTTCTCCAGAAGAGTTTTGGCGTACTTCTTTTGGCTAATGAAAATATTATCTTTGTTTTGACAAATCTCAATACCCAAGAAGTAATGCAAGAGACCCATATCACTCATTTCATATTTTTTCAACATGTCTCTTTTAAAACTTTCAATAATTTCTTTGTTATTGGTGGGGGCAAAGGTGTGATAAAATAATAGATAAATAAAGAGTCACTGTTCCTTCATTCACGTTCACTATAGTATTGCTGGTGGCTAGGAAGGGACGCCCAAGAATGAATGGGACATACTTATCTGCTTTGTAGTCAAGAATAATAAAGTCCGTTGGAATAACAAGGTTACCTACTTGAACGAGTACATCCTCTATTACTCCCCACGGCTTAACAGTAGATTGATCAGCAAGTTGTAAGATTACGGATGTCGGTTTCGCTTCACTAATACCAATCTTCTTGAATACACTTTTGGGCATGATATTCACACTTGCCCCTAAATCACACATGGCTTTTCCATGAAATATACCACCTATTTTGATTGGGAGATTGAAACTTCCCGGATCTTTACGCTTCGGTGGTAATCTTCGTTGAACTCGTGCTGATACCCCTTCGTTGATTGCTACAGATTTGGCTCTTGTGAATCTTTTCTTATTAGAGAGTGCCTCCATAAAGAATCGATCATAGTTTTCCTTCCATAGCTTCGAGTAAAGGGACGTTAATTTTCACTTGTTTTAACGCCTCTATACACTTCTGATGTTGCTCCGTGGGATAGTGGCAATGCATGGGTGTTTGTCTTGCTTTACTTCTCTCTTCAATTCTTGGTTCATCAACCACTCTAGGCTTCTTAATCTCATCATGTTCAACCTCTTCAACCCAATCTTCAACAATTATCTCATCTAAGTTCATCCGACTTACGTTTGACTTGTTTGGTAGAACATCCCCTTTTGAGGGAGATGGTAGCGCTTTGGTGATTATCTCACCGTGTTCTTTTATCTTTTGAGCTTGAAGACTAATTGTCTTAACCTTGTCGTCAACGTATTGGATCTTCTTCATGTTAGTAGTTGTATCTTGGGTCAATTGTAGGAGTTGACTTTGCATTTGTTCTATGATTGTAGTGAGCCGCATCACATTCTTCTCTAAAAGTTGATTATGTTGTTTAAGATCTTGGTTCTGTTGTTGCAGGCTTTGCACTACTGATGCATCGATTTTTGGTTCAAGTCTGCTCATATTTTCCTTCGAGAAGTTGATGAATTGACTAATAGTCTCTTTTAACTCAGTAATCTCTTCTTGAGGACGTGATTGAGCTTGACTTACATTATGCACAGTATAGCTCGGTGGTTGATCAGCTTGATTTTCATAGGCTTGCTCTTGTAGGTATAACTGTTGAGGTGGCTTTGGGATGCTTTCCTTAACAGTTATAGCGAGTTGTTGTATTTGATCTTGCAAGCTTGAAATCCTCGCATCTTCTTCTTCGTTAGTGGTAGGAGTTTTTCCTTGTGGCCAACTCATGTTGTTCTCAATGATTGTTTCCATACCACTTTTTGCTTCTTTTGGATCTATAGAAACAAAATTTCCACGACCCATATTATCTGCTCTCAGCCTTGACTCTCTATCGAGTCCATTATAGAACATGGATAATTGTAATTGTGGCGTGTATCCATGTAGTGGACATCTTGCCAACATCTTTTGAAATCTCGTCCATGCTTTACCAACACTCTCTCCGGCTTCTTGTAAGAAATTCATAGGCTCTAATAGTTCCTTCACGCGCATACTTGTAGGATAAAATTTATCGAGGAATCTTTCTTGAAGCTTGTCCCAATCGGTTATCAGCTCGGGAGGTTGATCATCGAACCAATCGCTTGCTTTCCCGGTCAAGAAAATTGAAACATTAAATAATACATCTGTTCTTGTGTAACACCTTCATTAATGTAGGCATCACAAAATTGCATGAATTTTTGAACAGATCTGACCGGATCTTGATTTGTATCACCATTAAATTTCCCATAGCTCGCGAATTGATTAATTAAATCAGGACCAGGCTTGAATCTAACGGCTTGGATAGTTGGGACGCGAATCCCAATGCGTTGAACTCGAAATTTACTAGGTAAACCTAGCTCTAACCGTTGATTATCCATCTAAAATCCTGAGAAAGACTAAAACAAAAAGAAAGCGTAAAACTGAAAACAAATAAAAACTTCTACACTAAAGAAACACAAAATAGATTTAACTTAAAGATAAATCCCCGGCAGCGGCGCCAAAAACTTGGTGGGGGCAAAGGTGTGATAAAATAATAGATAAATAAAGAGTCACACACCCTTGAGAACCACGGAACTCACTGCAAGTATCACAGATCGTTTGCAAGTTTTAATGATAAGTCAAGTTCGTTCGCAGGGATTGTATCCGTTAGATCTACTTATATTTAACAAGCGTAGATGAATTTATATGCTTGGAATAAAAATATAAAAAGATGAAATAACAATCTACGCAATTAAATAATTAAAACAAATAAACAAAACAAATAACTAAATATGAATGTAAGTCAAATAGATTAGGATTACTAATATGAGTCTATTACTAAATCGTTATTCTAACCTGTCACAGATTAAGCATTATATATTAACCAGGATTCTAAATTCTACCTAGCCTTCTCTAGGCTTAGGAGCAACCTCTCCACTACTAAGGATTCCTAAGTAATGATTGGTGATTAAATCAAACCTTAATGGCTATCTAGTTAGGCAAGGTATCAAAACTAGACGATTATGTGGTGTTGTCAATAACTAAGATTAATCCTAAGATTGGCCGAATCTAAGGTGTAACAATAAGTCAAAACACATAATAACAATATACTCCAAGCTCAATCAATTAAAATAACAAATAGTATTTATGAATTAAAGACCAAATAATAATCCAACAATTAAAGGTAAACTTACAGAATAAAAGCTTAGAAATATGGTTGAGAATAGATTTATAGCTAATTACTCTAAATATAGAGAAGGTGAAATGTAGAAGAGGGGTTGTCAGTCTCCAACTTCTTCTTCTTCTTGTCTTCCTCTATAGGTCAGCTTGCTTCTTGAATGAATAGCTTGATTCTAAGGATGAATATTAATGTAAAGGACTAAGCTATTGTTAATAATTTAAGCTAATGTTTAGAACTGAGCAAGGACATGTTTACAATGATAAGAGGGTGTATTTATAGGTATCTTGGAAGCCCTAATTCGTTTTCTTGAAGGAGAAGTAAGTGGTGGACTCCAAGCCCAACTCAAATTCGTAACCCTAAAAACATGAAATCAGGTCCGATCTTCTTTTGGCTCTAACAGCTTCAATATTCATCCGTTTGACGCGTATGAATATACCAAACTGATCCTCTCGGAAAGCTCTTCAACTTTGCTCTTGACCGTTTCTCCAAATTCCACAACGTTCTTGAGATATAAGCTGATTTGTGGTCGTAGGTGCAGAAATTCAGGATTAAGGCAGCTTTTCCTTTTCCATGTTTTTAGCTTTTATTTCCTTATCTCCAATTACCATGCTTATCTCTTTCCATATCTTGTAGTCTTTGACTTGGAATCTAATTAATCTCCATAATTATCTTTAAAGTTTCACACTAAATAAATAATTAAACCCAATATGCTCTAAAAATATTATTTTACTAAATCAAGACTCAAAATAGGAAAGTGTAGCATTTCTCAAGAAAATCGACTATAATGACTTCTAAATCACTAAAAATGATGTCTCATCCTAATATGAATCTATCACAAATGAGGAGACATCAGTTATTCCCGGTGAATACTAAATCATCAACATAAAGTGAAGCGATAAGAATCCCAGTACCTTGTGTCTTCACATATAATGTTGCCTCACTTTTACTCCTTTGAAAACCTGTTTTGAGGAACTATGAATCGATCTCGCTATACCATGCTCAGGGTGCTTGTTTTAACCTGTATAACGCCTTTTTTAATTTGTACACTTTGTTTTCTTCTCCTTTGATAACGAATCCTTGTGGTTGCTCAACATAAACATCTTCTTCCAATTTACCATTCAAAAATGTTGATTTTACGTCAAGTTGATATAAAAACCAACCTTTTTGAGCAGCCAATGCAATGAGTACCCGAGTCGTATCCAGTCGAGCTACCGGTGCGAAAGTTTCCTGAAAATCAATTCCGGGTTGTTGTGAATATCCTTTTGCTACAAGTCTTGCTTTGTTTCTTTGAACCGAACCATTGGGATTAAGCTTTGTTTTGGAAATCCATTTCACACCAATGACATCCTTTTCTTGAGGTCTTTTCACCAAATTCCAAGTTTCATTTTTATTAATCGCTTGAATTTCTTCTAGCATAGCTTTCTTCCATGCTTCCTCCTTTATTGCTTCCTCAAAGCTTTCTGGTTCAGTAACGCAATAATTACAACTAGCATAAATTTCATCCAAACTTTTCATTTTCCTTGGAGTTGAAGAATTTGAATTTGATGTGGACGATTGAGGGCTTGAAGTAGAAGGATCCTCTTCTGGAATATCGTCTTCAACCTCACATTCATTCTTATCATCAAGTGAATTAGAAACAGTTGGAACTTTGTTTTGTTTCCAATCATATGACATATTCTCGTTGAATAAGACATCACGTGAAATAATGATTTTATTTTTCTGCAAACTATATAGTCTATAGCCATTTGATTTTGTGCTATAACCTACAAATATGCATTTTTCACTTACTTCATCGAGTTTGTGCCTCGTCTCTTTTGGAATATGAGCATAGCAAATACTTCCAAAAACCTTCAAGTGACTTAAGGATGGTTTTCTTCGCTCCAGGCTTCGAGTGGAGTCTTGTTCTCTAAAGCTTTTGTTGGACATCTATTTAGCAAATATATTGAAGTATACACAGCTTCACCCCAAAAGGATTTGGGAAATCCCTTCTCACAAAGCATCGATTTCGCCATCTCCTCAATGCTTCTATTCTTTCTTCCAGCGACTCCATTTTGTTGTGGAGTGTAACCAACTGTAAGTTGTCTGTCCAACCCAATATCTTCAAAAAACTTGTTAAACTCATTTGAGTTGTATTCACCTCCTCTGTCACTTCTCAAGACTTTTAAAGGAAAGCCACTCTGTCGTTCAAGGTATATTTTAAACTTCTTAAAATTAGAGAACACTTCAGATTTTTGTTTCATGAAATAAACCCAATTCATTCTCGTGAAGTCGTCAATGAAAATTAAAAAATACTTGTTACCAGCATGAGTTGGAGTCGACATTGGTCCGCACACGTCAATGTGAACAAGCTCTAGGGGTGTTTTAGCTCTCCATGCTTTGTCTTTTGGAAATGACTCTCGGTGTTGTTTCCCAAGCGCACATCCTTCGCAAGTTTCTTGAATTTCTTTGATAGATGGTAACCCATAAACCATATCCTTTTCTTTCAAATTCTTTATACTTTGAAAATTCAAATGGCCAAGCCTTCGATGCCATAACTAAGACTCGTCAACAATATCCATTTTCAAAGCAATATTACTCGGGTAATGGAATGAAATAGGGAAACTACGATTTTTCTCCATTTTAATCTTTGCAACAACTTGATTGTTATTGTCAAAAAATTTACATGAGTTGTCTCCAAATTCAAGTGAATACCCATGTTCAACCAGTTGTCCAAGACTCAACAAATTTTGTTCCAAATCCGGGACAAGTAAAACATTATGAATGTACCTTTTTCCTTTCTTCGTCTCTACAACAATAGTTCCCTTTCCTTTCGCTTGAACTAATGCGCCATTTCCCATCTTTATTTGAGATTTTGTGGATGAATCAAGTTCCACAAAAATATTATCATCTCCAGTCATGTGATTGCTACATCCACTATCAATGAACCAAATTTGATTCTTGTGTTCAGTTGTCGTGTGATTAGCATAAAACATTGCTTCATAATCTTGCTCCTTGGTAAAGTTGGCTTGTTGATCATTTTTTAATCGACAATCTTTTTGAATGTGTCCAAACTTTTTACAATGATGACATTGTGGTTTTCCTTTAAACCAATAATCTTTATCAATATGGCTGTTTTTTTTGCAAATTCCACACTTTTGTTGATTTTTTTGAGTGGATTCGAAGTTTGAATGGCTATCAAAATTGGATCTTCCTCTACCTCTTCCTCTTGAAGATCGACCTCTTCCTCTTCCAGATTTGTTACCTCGATGTGACTCACTATTATTTCGATCACCACCATTGTTATCGTTGTTTTGCACAGTGAGCTTAGATTGAAAGGCACTTTCAATAGATTTTTCAGAATGCCTATTCAATCTCAACTCGAAAGTTTTGATCGAACCCAAAAGCTCCTCCAGACTCAGATTTGAAATGTCTTGTGTCTGTTCAACTACGGCAACAATCGGATCAAATTTCTCAGGCAAACTAATGAGAACTTTTTCTACAATTCTTTGATCACTCATATCTTCACCAAGAGATTTCATTTGATTTACAATTTCCACGACTTTTGATGAGTAGTCTTTTAAACTCTCGTCATTTTTCATTTTTAGATTTTCAAAATCTCTTTGCAAGGATTGAAGTCTCACAGCTTTTGTTTTTTCGTTACCTCGATATTCTTTTTCAAGAATTTTCCATGCCTCATTTGCAGTTGTAGCGTTGATAATTCTTGGAAAGATAACTACACTAACTCCTTGTTGAATAAGATTAAGTGCCTTTGCATCTTTCTTTCGATGTTCCTTCAATTGTTTCTTTTGCTCATTTGATAAGGTTGAGATATCTTCTGGATCATCGTAGCCGTCTTCAATGTACTCCCATAAGTCATATGAGATGAATATTGTTCTCATCTTCACATACCAAAAATCGTAACTCTCTCCATTAAAGAGAGGAAATGAAGGTTGTAAACTTCCTGATGCTTGATTTGCCATTGTTGTTTTTCTTTTTTTACGCCCAAATTGTATGAACAACTTGGCTCTGATACCACTTTGTTGGAAATAATATGTGTAAAAATTTAAGTAATGAAAAGAGAGAGAGAGATGAATAAGGCTACTTCTAGTTTGAGTAGTCACTTATATTTTCTTGTTTGAATGATGAATAAAGTTCTCTACAACATGACTCTTATATAGGCCATTTGAGATACTCTAAGAGACACTTACAGAAACAATGAAGGTAGACTCTTTAGAGATACAATGTATAGACTTTAAGAGACTCCTATAAGTTCATTGGATATAGACTAAGAGATACAAAGAATGGACTCAATGAGTCTTATCTAAATTCAATGTATCCAAAGATATTAATTTTAACAGTTATCGATATTGTTGTAATTTTCTGTCAATATTAATCTCAAATCACACTACTCAATAACCACAAGCACAAGATATAAAGCAAGAAAGTAAGAACACAGATTTTATCGTGGTTCAGTCCAAATCAGACCTACATCCACGTTGAGCTCCGATGAGAGGTGCTCGGCTACTAGAAATCACAAGAGATACAATGTTTCAGATCACCTTACAATATAAAACCACACAATCGAGAAGAATACCACTTCTAATCTAACTCTCGAACCCTAAACAGATGAATAAGGCTATCTAGTGATTAATCAAGACGATTATCACAAATTACACGAGATATTACTAACAAGAAGCTATCTAATCGATTACAAGAAGAATCAGAGGTTGATCTTCTAAGAACTAGGGTTTAGTGTATGAGAGAGGCGAGAGAGAACGCTGAAGATGAGAGAGTAAGGGTTATGACTTCGGTCAACCCATATTCCCTTATATATGAGACAAAAGCCAAAAGCGAATGAGAGCCATTGGATGATAATAAGATCAAACGCCCGAGATCAAGCCACGTCAATAAGTAATGAGCCAATCAGAATATAACACTTCACATAATATATATATACCCACATATATATATTCTTCAATCTCCACCTTGAAGTGTTAAACCTCCACCTCCACCTGAAACTGCACCTCAAGGATTTCTAGCCAGCCTAAGCCATCTCCATCATCATCTCAGCCCAAAAACACCTGCAAAATTTCAACCAATAGAAAGCAAATCCAAGCAATGCTTGAACTTGACATTAGTAACAATTTTAGTACCAAAATCAGCAGGATTATCCTCGGTAGCAACCTTTAACAACTTAACTTCACCACTAGCTAGTATATCCCTTATATAATGATACTTAACATCAATATGTTTGGTCCTTTCATGATATACTGGGTTTTTACTCAGTTAAATTGCACTTTGACTGTCAGAGAATATAGTAGCTTTACCTTTCACTATACAAACCTCAGATAACAGATTTTGAAGCCAAATTGCTTCTTTAGAAGCATCAGTTATAGCCACATATTCAGCCTCAGTAGTGGACAAAGCCACTAAGGGTTGAAGTTGAGACTTCCAAGAAATACAATTACCTCCAAGAGTGAAACAGTAAGAGGTAGTAGACTTTCTTGAGTCTCTATCTCCAGCAAAATCTGAATCTACATATCCAACTAACTCAAAAGGTATATTATGGTTTCCATAACACAGTCCAACACCCAAGGTACTTCCAACATATGCAAGAACATGTTTTAAAGCACACCAATGATCCCAACCAGGATTTGACATGTACCTGCTCAATAGAGATATAGCAAAGGACAAATCTGGTCTAGTACTAATCATGGCATACATGAGGGACCCTATAACATTAGCATATGGGACATTATCCATCTTAATAATATCAGACTGAGACTTGGGGCACAAATGTTTAGATAAAACAAAATGACCAGCCAAAGGAGTCATAACAGTTTTGCAATTCAAGCTACCAAATTTTGAAATTACTTTTCTCAAATAAGGTTCCTGGTGAAGCTTAATCATGCATTTATCTCTATCTCTATCAATCATCATCCCTAAGATTTTCTTAGCATTTCCAAGGTCTTTCATATCAAATTCCTTACTAAGTTTCCTCTTTAACTCAGATATATACTTAAGGGACTTAGAAATAATGAGCATATCATCAACATAGAGTAAAACATATACATGATGATCAGTTTTAACAGATAGATACAAGCAGGCATCATAATCAGATCTCACATAGTCACATTTAAGCATAAATGAATCAAACTTATTATACCATTGTCTAGGGGACTGTTTTAAACCATAAAGAGATTTTTTCAACAAGCATACATGATCAGGCAATTTAGGGTCAATAAAACCCTCAGGTTGTCTCATGAAAATTGTTTCATCTAGGTCATCATGCAAAAAGGCAGTCTTAACATCTAATTGCTCAATTTCTAGGTTATAACAAGCAGCAAAAGCTAACATAGCCCTAATAGTCTTAAACTTAACCACAGGAGAGAAAATTTCATTGAAATCAATACCTTCCCTTTGAGTATAGCCTTTTGCCACCAACCTAGCTTTATACCTTGGAGGGTCAGTCTCAGAGATGCCCTCTTTGAGCTTAAACAACCACCTACACTCAACCACCTTTTGTTTATGGGGTAGTTCAGTGAGAGTCCAGGTGTTATTATCATGTAATGACTTAATCTCTTCCTTCATAGCTTTTTCCCATTCTATGCTATCCTCTGCCTCCATAGCATCCATATAGGATGTTGGTTCAGAGTTTGTGACCTCAATTGAAGCATTCAGAGCTGTATATACTAGATCTGCATATGAGTATCTTGAAGGAGCTCTGGTTTCCCTTCTAGTCCTATCTCTAGTGAGTTGATAGTTCTGAAGTTGCCCTGTTGAAGACTCAGGATGATGTTCCTCACCCTCATTGTCCTCAGTAGCTTCAGCTTCATCATGGGGAGGGGTTGGTTCATCTCCATGATCATCAACTGGACTGGAAGACTCAGACTCCACCTCTTTCTCTATTCCCACCACTTGTTGAGGTTGTGCAGGTTCAGGTAAACCATCATCACCTGTACCTTTACCATTTTTGAAAGGAAATGTTAGTTCATCAAAAATCACATCTCTACTAACAATAACTTTGAAACCCCTACTGTCTTTTTCCCACAGTCTATAACCCTTTACACCATGTTGGTTTTGATAACCCAACATTATGCATTTGATAGACCTAGGATCCAACTTACCCTCCTTTGTGTGTGCATAAGCTGCACACCCAAAGGGTTTAAGAAATGATAGGTTTGGTTTCTGCCCCATCCAAATTTCCATAGGAGTCTTAAGTCCTATAGACCTGTTTGGACTCCTATTAACAAGGTATGTGGCTGTATAAAGAGCTTCTCCCCAAAATTCTTTGGGTAAGCCTGAGGTGAAGAGCATACATCTGACTTTCTCAAGGAGTGTCCTGTTCATCCTCTCAGCTACACCATTTTGTTGTGGTGTATGCCTAACTGTCCTGTGTCTCAAAATTCCATTAGTCTTACAATATAAATCAAACTCAGTGTTACAAAATTCAAGACCATTATCAGTTCTCAAAACTTTTAAAGTTAAACCAGTTTGATTTTCTTCCAGACACTTCCATTCTTTGATTTTTTGAAAAGTTTCATCTTTAGTTTTAAGTAAAAAGGTCCAGACCCTTCTACTAAAGTCATCAACTAAAGAAAGGAAGTATTTGAAATTACCATGAGCATCATACCTCTCAGGACCCCAAAGGTCTGCATGAACATATTCAAGACAAGCCTTGGAATTATGAGTTCCAGGCTTGAAACTTACCCTATGTTGTTTACCCAACACACAAGTCTCACAGAAGGGAAGGTCCCCAACTGTATCTTTTCCAAGCATACCTTGTTTGCTAAGGACACTGAGTCCTTGTTGACTCATATGCCCTAGCCTTAAATGCCACTTTTCAGTGGTAGCCTGAGATGAAGCATTAGTAACAGAATTCACAGAACCAATCATATGAGTACCATCAAGAACATATAGACCAGCATGTTTAACACCAGATAAAAGCAATTTACCATTCTTATAAACATGAATAACACCTTTAGAAACATTGGAAACACAACCAAGATCATCTAAAGCACCCAAAGAAATTAAATTTCTTTTCAAATCAGGAATATATCTAACATTAGTCAATTCAATACATTTCCCAGAACCCATTCTCAATTTAATCTTCCCAATACCTTTAACCTCACAAGTGTTGTTATTCCCCATATATACAGTTTCATTATTCACATAAGACAAGTCATGAAATAGTTCAAGTATGG
Source organism: Nemophila menziesii (assembly GCA_029959085.1). Classification (NCBI taxonomy): domain Eukaryota; kingdom Viridiplantae; phylum Streptophyta; class Magnoliopsida; order Boraginales; family Hydrophyllaceae; genus Nemophila; species Nemophila menziesii. The sequence continues at coordinate 21,154 of JARWIR010000103.1, forward strand.
GACACATGTGAAAGGTACAACCAGAATCAAGTATCCAACTAGCATGCTCAGACAAATTGCTCACATTCAGGACTTCAAATACATCATCAGTAGTCTTAGGCATACTAGCAATATTAGATTCATTATTATTCAACTTGTTTTTCAACTTATAGCAATTTTTCTTTAAATGTCCAGCTTTCCCACAATGAAAACACTTCCTAGTTTCTTTATTCTTAGAACTAGTGGTTTTCTTTCCTTTCTTATTTTTAGCTAAGTCAAGTGATTGAGTAGTATCTGTTCTAGGGTTAACATACATGTTAATTCCAGTTCTTTTAAGGGACTTTAGTTCATTTTCTCGGGTCTTAAGTGCAGTAACAACTTGATCATAAGTAGGAACAGTACTAGCATATTGAAACACATCTTTCACAACTTGAAAAGATTCAGGTATAGCATTCAAAAGAATCATACATTTACTAGTGTCATCTAAGGCCATAGTGGTTCCTTTCAGAACAAGGGACATCTTAGTAAATTCATCTAAGTTCTCATCAATAGACTTAGAAACATCCATTTTATAATTAAACAAAGAACCTTTCAAGAAAGCAAGATTAGGGACAGATTTAGAGGCATAGAGAGTTTCGAGTTTACCCCACAGTTCAAGAGCTGTATCAGCACCATCAACTTGTCGAATGACAGAGTCAGAAAGATTCAAGAAGAGGATATTATATGCTTCTTCTTTGATTTGTGCTTCTTTGTCAAGTTCTCCTTCACGCCACTCTTTTATGTCCTCAATAAGATCACTTCCCACTTTATGATGAGAGAGTAGAACCCTCATCTTTTTCTGCCAAACACCGAAATCCATCTTACCATCGAACACGGACATATCGATACGTGTAGAGGTAGTCATCGTATGATTGAAACAAGAACGGAGAGAAATCGAAATAAAACCCACGAGATGAAATTAGGCGAAACCCTAATTTTTTCAAGAACACCGATTTAAAACCTTAATCTGATAGCCCAAGATTAATAATCAAGCTCTGATACCACTGTTGTAATTTTCTATCAATATTAATCTCAAATCACACTACTCAATAACCACAAGCACAAGATATAAAGCAAGAAAGTAAGAACACAGATTTTATCGTGGTTCAGTCCAAATCAGACCTACATCCACGTTGAGCTCCGATGAGAGGTGCTCGGCTACTAGAAATCACAAGAGATACAATGTTTCAGATCACCTTACAATACAAAACCACACAATCGAGAAGAATACCACTTCTAATCTAACTCTCGAACCCTAAACAGATGAATAAGGCTATCTAGTGATTAATCAAGACGATTATCACAAATTACACGAGATATTACTAACAAGAAGCTATCTAATCGATTACAAGAAGAATCAGAGGTTGATCTTCTAAGAACTAGGGTTTAGTGTATGAGAGAGGCGAGAGAGAACGCTGAAGATGAGAGAGTAAGGGTTATGACTTCGGTCAACCCATATTCCCTTATATATGAGACAAAAGCCAAAAGCGAATGAGAGCCATTGGATGATAATAAGATCAAACGCCCGAGATCAAGCCACGTCAATAAGTAATGAGCCAATCAGAATATAACACTTCACATAATATATATATATACCCACATATATATATTCTTCAGATATATATAGCAAAGCATTAACGAATCGACTACTCATTCCATGGAATGATCTAACGCGTGAATTTCGGGGCCAATCTCTTTGAATTTGATATCTTCGAACAAAAGAACATGTGGCTAATACTGCTGACATGGCAAGCAATGAAATAAAAGAATGATTGACCATGCTGAATTTTCAACACTTGGTATTAGCCATATTTCTGTGTTGTTTTTATTAGCTTATTTTATCAGTGTTTGTCATGAGTCTTTTGAGATAAATATTATGGGTATTTTTATACAAACAGCATTTCCTGCCACTGTATAGTTTTTTAAATGTTTAGTTAGTTAAATGTTGATATGTTGTAATAAAATAGGTACTTAGTTGCTACTAAATCACCATATTCATTGTCATAAACAATGACTGCTTTGAAACCTGCAACTTGTGCTTTTCTTGCTTTTTCTTCAAAGCTACATCCTCCTCTAATGATTAAATCAAATGGAGGTTTGTTTATATCTTTTTGTGGGGTCCACTATGTTAGTCAGTGGTAAACACGCATCTAAAGGCTCTACCACATATAATGTCCCACATTTCCCAGAACTTTACACTGATGGAGCTGAATCACAAATGATTATATAAATATAAATACCCAGTAATTGAAAGAATTTTATACGAGGAACCATTTCTTTGATACAATTGACATACCCAGTTAGTTAAGTACAATCTGAATTATTTTTTGTGATATCTAGAAATAATGGTCCTTGTGTTATGTGAAATAGCCGAATATACCTGTGTAATTATTCTAAAGAGCAGGGACATAATACCCAACAAATGGTTAGATTTGCAAAGTCATACTTCATATGTGCCCCTCTCTGAAACGTGGGTATATTTGACTTTTTCTCAAAACACATTAACCAATTGTGCAATTAGCCAGCCCTATTCTGTGAAATAAAATTCACATATTTTCATAGTAAACATATCTAATACTTAAACTCCTTACTTTTTTCGTTATATATTATCTAAAATGAGTGATAAAAGAGGTTAATAGTATATTAAAGCCATGTGAGAAAGATATCAAATCAAAAAAGTTGAACCATTTTCATTCTGTACTAAATCCAGTTTAAAATATTTCTCAATTAAGATCAATTAAAGAGATACAGAATGAAGGAAAACAGAATATCAGTTTGGAGGAAGAAAACATTATACTTATTAGTACACAGCCTAGCTAATTTTAAACATATAGTAATATAACAAGTTTGTAAGCAATGTAACTAAAAAAATAGACGAAGTTACAGTTGATACCGGTCAATCAAGCTGGCTAGTTGAACCTGGAAAGACACCTAATATAATTCGTCTGAAAACAAGTCTTCAAAAAAGGTGCAAGAAAGACTAGTTTTCGGAGAAATTTTTTCAATCATTATAAGCAAGTGCTTAGAGATGTTAAGTGTTTTTTAGATTTGATTGTGCCTTTCATGTTAGAGTGGGACCCAAAACCAAGAGTTACAAGTCAATACAGTCCATTTCAAATCATATTAAAGAAAGTACTGGGGAGGGGAGTGTATATTAAGAAATAGATTTTATTTTGATTACTTTGTACTATATTATACATATACAGTAGTAGTGTACAATCTGCGTTTGTTGCAGATAAGATTTTCAGTGCAACATTGAGATGCTTAAGATGGCAAATAAAAACTAATCATAATCTATAAAAAAACCTTGCTAACATAGATGGGAGTTCTAGTTTTAGTTTTTTCACATGGGAGATCACAAATCTGACTGAATTTTTAGCAGAAGGTGTGCACCCATCCACCTCAATCATGAGTATGGAAGTAATTTTTAGTGGCTTCTCGGAGGTGGGAGGTTTTACTTTTATTCGACAGAGTTGATTATGAGCTACAGATATGTTTGTCTGTGAAAGGTGCTCATCTGAGAAAAATCTTACGATCCGACTTCTTTTATGAAGAAAACGCTATTTTGAGGAACGTCTCTACTTAGTTAGGGTTAATTAAATAATCTTATATCTATTTTAAGCGTCTATATTTCTAGTTTGTAATTTTTTTTTCAAACATTTTTCTTGAAATTATTTTAAAAAACTCTAAAATTTAACATCTCAAAATAATGGCATACAAGTTTCTATATTTTATCATATAGATGAAGATAATATTCATACAAGCAAAATTTAAAGCTTTATCATATAGATGAAGAAAATATTCATACAAGCAAAATAAATCAAAGCTTTCAAAAGATGATTTTTTAAAGACTGTGGCACCATGTGTACTGGGAAAAGGTGAACACGTAACCACTGGGACTAGCTCAGTGGCCAGGGTCCTGTCTCTCAACTAGGAGGTACAGGGTTCGAATCCCCTCAGCCGTGTTATTTCTTGAGCCCTTAAAGGGGGTAAGCAAGGGGTGCATGGTTCGAGTCTCCTCCCTGAACATGGGTAACCTAGTTCTGATTAAGTGGGAGTATGCATGAGGAGGCGTGTATATTTCCTATGGGATTAGTCGTGGTGCGCGTAAGCTGGCCCGGACACCCATACATCGAAAAAAAAAAAAAAAAAAAAAAGGTGAACACGTTGATTTGTAATTTCTCCAGGAAGATATGTTTCCATAGAAATAATTTATTAATTAATTATAAAATTAGAACAAACAACATATGGTCTCAAACATATTACAGTGTTTGACTACTTTGTTCGCCCATTGTTGAGCCATACACTGTGTCTCCTCCTCAAAGCCTTCCTCAGCCACACTTATTTCGGTCAAAGTGTTCCCTTTTAATCCTTTAGTGGGCATTATCTCGAACATCGCTTAAACACTCGATCGGTATTCGGGTTCTTTTACCTTCCATTTGCAACCACACAACAAACACAAAGACCACATGAATGGTACTTGAGAGTGCTTTGCTAAAAGTGCACTCACTATAAATGGACCATTCCGATATTTTACTTGTAATACTATTAAATTTAATTTTACTTTACTCAATAACCAAATCTTTCTAAAAGCCAAACACTTTATATTCACTACTTTGGAATAACATCGGGGTACATTTGCTATATCACATTATACATTCATGCAACTGACCCTTCCTGATTATGAAGCCGAGTCAAAACCTGTTTTGCAATGTCACATTCAGGTATGGGAACACGGATGGGATATTAGCTTATTAGTGAACTTGCGTATAAATCAAGGGGGTGTTTTGCAATATAGCCGTAAATTATATTCTTCCTGTAAATTTTTCTTCCTTTTACTTCTTTTATATTGATGAGAACAAAGAAGAGTGCAAACCCGAGCCCCAGAAGAGAAGCTTCAGCATGGTTAGTGGTAAATAAAAAGAAAAAAGAGGAGAAGAAAGAAGCAAAACAAGATGAATCAGATTTGTTTTCATATTTTATCACATGAGCCTCAGGCTTTATATCTCTCCCGATCAGTGATAGATACCATAATTGCAAAAAAAACTGATGGTAAATATGAAGATATTCAATTAAACGAAGCGATTTAGATACTGGTGATACAGAAAATGTTGATCATGACAGTTTTTGTCAAAGAAGAGTTTTCAGAATCATTGTTGTTATCGATATATTTAGATTCCATGAAACAAGATTCTGAAGATTAAATGAGTAATAAAAGAGGTAATTAATAGTCCATTGAAGCCCTGTGATAAAGATATCAAATCGGAAAAGTTGAACTATTTTCATTGTGTACTGAGTCCAGTTTAAAATCTTTCTCAATTGAGATCAATTAAAGCGATACAGAATGAAGTAAAAACAGAGTATCAGTCTGGAGCAAGAAAACATTATACCTATATTAGTACACAGCCTAAATTTAAACAGATAGTAATATAACAATTTTGTAGGCAATGTAACTAAAAAAAAAAGACAAAGTTACAGTTGATACTGGTCAATCAAGCTGGCTAGTTGAACCTGGAAAGACACCTAATATAATTCGTCTAAAAACATATGTCTTCAAAAAAGGTGCAAGAAAGGCTAGTTTTCGTACAAAATATTTCAAGCATTACAAGCAAGTATATAGAGATGTTAAGTGTTTAGAGAACACAAATATAGATTAATACTCAGGCATAGAAGAGAATAGAAAATAGATTACATAATAATAATAAAAAAAAAAAAAAGGGTAAATATATCACAATAAACAAAAGTAATCAATAACATTTAAAGTTTAAGACAAACATTAAAAGAAAAACAAGAAAAGTTGATGGAATGAAACAAATGTAACAGTAACCTTCCCATGATCATCATCTACAAATTCCTGTTAAGAAAATGGAGATCATTATAAACCAAATAAAAGCTGTGACTAGCTAAAAGAAAAACTCAATTTCATTAAAAGTACCAGCAACTATAATAGGACATGAAATAGAAAATACTGATTTTAATAGTAGAAATGAAGCTACTTATAAAGAAGTGACAACCAACACACCTGATTATTAATCGCTGTCTGAGTTTTCGCAAGATATTTTGAGTTGATGATGACCCCAATATTTCACATGCTGATCTTGAATAAGTCTCACTGATTTTTCAACAGAAGTATTGCAATATTCTACCTCAATCATGTGTATGGAACTAATATATGCAAAATCTTGAGGGATCTCTACTAGCTCCTCGCAATCGTACACGAACAGATGCTCGAGGCTGGGAAAGTGATTACGAGTGGCATTCCAGTATACCAGATCATCCATTCTTTCCAACTTCAAGTATTTGAGTTTTGTGAACACCTCTTCATCTTCCATATTCCATCTTTCACCTTCAAATGCATTTGAATATAACTCGAGAGCCTCCAGATTCTTTAGCATCGCAAGTTGTAACATTGCATTCCATGGCATTTTAAAATTCATCAAAGTAAGTTTCTTCAGATTGGAAGGGAAATTAAACTTACATGGATATAAACCTGCACCCATGTACTCCACCTTGAGTGTTATTAGTTTATTGAGAAACTCTAGCATTGGGAACCGGTTACATTTTGTATCATCATCCCATGAATCTAGAAATCTACATTCTAGTTCAAGAATGCCTGATAACCTTCTCAACATCTTCTCCATATTGTCTCCATAACCAATAATGGGTTCCGAAAATGTTTGTAGATTTTCTAGAATGGAAGAGGAATTCTCAAGTCTGTGGGGCTCCAAATCAAAAGAAGAAAGAGTACTTATATGAATGTGTCTCAGCTTTATCATGTCCCATATACAATCTGCTACTTTTACAACTTCACCATTCGATTGTCTGAAATGAAAAGTTTCAAGGTTCCAAATATTGGATATGGATGGTGGAATTAATTTCACTGAGCTTCTGACGGACAAGTATCTTAGCAAAACAAGAACACCAACCTCTATAAAAGAGTCTCCTATAATGAAATGTGGAATACTCAATATCCTAAGAAACTTAAATTTGTTATAAATGAACGAAATATCACATGAATGGTTCCTCAAGATATCATCATCAAACCTAGGTGTAAAAAACAACGATTGTACAAATGGCCCAAAAGACATAACAAATATATCCCATTCTTTAATAACTATGAGACGACGTTGATAATATATTGTGGGTGAAGAAGAAGAATCATTTTTGAAATCATATTCGATCTGCACAAAATTATCTTCCTTAACTTTTCTTTCGAGGAAGCTCTGTACCAGAGGATTAGAAACACAAGCGTGCTTGTCATACAGATGTAAACCTCCGCTATCCAGTAGGTCTCTTGAAATAAGATCGGCTAAATAATCATCTCCTGTCTCCTCTAAGCTCTGGGATGCCGTATGTTTTACAAATCCCTCTGCTATCCACAATCGTATCAGTTCCGAGACTGAAACTTCTTCAGACAAAAGTACTTCCATGTAGAAAAAGCATGATCTTAAATGGTCCGGTAAATAGATGCAAGTCAAATCTAGTATGCGCTTTCCCTGTGACTCCCTAAGACCAAATACGCGGGACCCTAAAGTTTGTGCTACTTCTTCCCATTGATTTACTGTTTTACGAATGGTCCGAAGAAGAGCAACTACAAAAGTCTTTGATTCTGGTTTACATCTTTTAGCGATTTTCATTCCGACTTCCTTCATTTCGTCAGGGCAGCTTACTATTTCAAAGAATGACTCCCAGATTCGTGGAGATTGGGGGTCCCCTACGCTCTTAGATTTAGGTGGGAAATCAAACTCCTCCTCTTCAGTAATTAATACGATTCTACTTCCATTGTGAGAATCTGGGAACCATCTTTGTAATGTATCCCAATAATCGAAACACCAAATGGTATTAAGCACAACAAGGAATCTCTCTCCCTCGAGACATTCAAACAGTAGTTTAGCTAGTTCTTCATTATTCTTGGAATGAATTTCTTCTGAAAGATCAACCAGCTGACCTAAAAGCTTCAATAATGCGTCTGTTATCTCATAATGAGAATCAATATATGTAGATTTCAAATATGCAAGAGACTCGAAGTGACTGATGACAGAAGGAGAATTGTACAATTCTTCAGCCAATGCTTTCATGCCTATTCCAGATGGACCAACAACGGTTATAATGTTGAGTGGCTCATCTCCTCCAAGAAGCATTTCTTCTATCATTGTCTTCTTCCCCTTGAGATCCTCATCCATATCTTCCTCTATCTTTCTTTCTTGCTCTATTTTGAGAAAATCTAGAAAGATATCGTTAAGCCAGCAAATACAGGACCACAAAGGAACATCTCCAACAAGATATGAATCAAGAACATACTCTACATCATATGCCAATTTTGTAATTGTTTCAATAGTCTCCTTCAAAAATAATGGCGGGTTGCTTGAGATTTCTATGAGGTCATAATACCAAAAACAAAGCTCACTTTGCACCCTCGGAATGAAACGGTTGAAAAGAGAAGTTGAAGTAGTCGTGTCTTTCAATAACTCCTCAAGATTCTCCAAAAGATGGTTAATGAAGATGAATGGACTTGTTTTTGGATATGTAAGTATAATTGGCCTCTCCACTCTGAAACGTTGGAAAGTAGGCGTTTCATTTAGCTCACGAAAGAATATGCATAGCTGCGAACAAAGTTGAATGGCCCTGTATTCATTCATTTTATTGAGATCAAATAAGTACAAAAAGGATCCGACATTCCTGACAACAGATCTAGCTACTTGTAAATCACCATCTTCAACCAACTCTTGAGGAGGAGGATCTATGAGGATTGCTTTGATGATTACAACACCAGTTATAACGTCCTCTATCATTTTTGGAGGTACAACAGGGGAACTGATAAGAAATTCAAGGAGAGCATCAAAACCAGAAAAATCAATTTCAGTACTCTCCACAACCCTCTGATCAATAATACTGTTGTGTGCTAATAAAGGATGCATATCGTGAAGATTTTGAAGGGATTCAAAGAAAGACATAATTCTCTGAGATTTTAATTTTAGTGTTGGGAAGAAGTAAATTAATATGTAAGAAGAAGCTGGAAGAGGCGAAGATCCAAGATTAAAACAAAAAGAAATGAGTGGCTAGCAAAATTTCTTATCTACCTCCGAAGACTCATGTTTTATTGTGCCTACTGGAAAGAAATAATTAGAAGACACTATGGCGGTACCTCAAGGACCGCCTTTCTTTAATTACAACAATTAAAGCTAAGGCCCCATCTTACCTCATTTTTAGCCATTTTCTTCTTCTTCTTCTTCGTCCTCTCCAATTCCAGTTACAACAGCATCAAACTCAAACTCGTTATCCACCATCGTCCCATCAAAGAATTCAAAATAAGGTAATTAATATTTTGATTTTGATACTCTAAAAAATTGATCACCATCTCCTCCCACCTACGCTACTCTCCGCCATCGATCTGAAAAATCAAGTAAAGGTAATTAAATCAAGTTTTTCAGGTTAATGTTAGAGATGATCTCTCCAAATTTGAAGAGAGAAAACCACCCTTAAATGCTCATGTTCTCAAATTTTGAATTCCAATAAACTAATCCATGGTCTGAAAGTCTTGCTTAACTTCTGTAATCATTTTCTCCTTCCCAGCAAGAACTTCAAAATGTTGGCACACAACTCATTTGCAATCATTCGTGGATAATTTTTCTGGAAAGTAAAATACAATTAATGAGATAACAAAGATTGTATGTAAAAAAGAACACTCAAATGTCCAGATGGCAGAGAATAGCGTGTGGGAGGGGATGGCGATCAACTTTATAGAGTTTTAAAACCAAAAAAATAATTACCTTACTTTGAATTCTTCAATTGGAGCAAACGGGCGGGTGGGGTGATGAGTTTGAGTTTGATGTTGTTGTAATTGAAATTGGGGAGAAAGAAGAAGAAAACGGTTAAAAATGAGATAAGGTTTGTTAAGGTTGGGCTTTAGGCTCTAATACTGTAATTAAACAAATACAAGACCGCCATAGTGTCTATTTTGATATTACTTTTGATTTTTTTTTTTCAAACCTTACTAATTAAAACCCCGAAATTATTACAAGATTAACATATTCTTGAAGGAACGGTAGCGTTTTTTATTAATTCCACTAACCTAATTGGGTATGTGCCTAGACACAAGCCAATCATATTGTCATTCAGCTTATGCTTGCCTACCCCATCAGATAGCTTATTCCTATTACGATTAACCCATCGAAAAATAGGATTACAAGTTTCAGCTACGAAATAAATACTTTTAATAATATTACAAATAGTGGGAGATGAAATAAACTGTCTATTCTCTAAATGAAGCATAACTTGAAGGCAATCACTCTCAATAATTACTCCATACTCTCGCAAATCCCTAGCAATGATGCAAGCCTTTAAGATGCCTAAAACTTCTTATCGGGGACCACCTGAACATGATGTAACACTTAGGGACCTGTATAACCCCCTCGACCTTCATCACGAAGAATATATGCTGCATGGTATTAGATGGGATTCATATAGATAGCAGGTGCACTCTAGGGTCACCCTCGAACCATCTGATACGAACTTTATGTATCTACCTCGGGTTATTTGGGATGCAATAACAAACGTCCGAGAACCGTATATCTGTGATACGTGTGAATGATAAAGGTCGCCCTGATTGGCTAATTCCTTCCTTACCTTAAAAAAAGGGCTCTAGTAAAATGCTTGATCGCGTCTAGCTCAATGCCATCAAACAATGTCGTCGTGACGGGACTAGTTTGGTTTGTGATGTAATCTTCTTTGTTGGCGTTGTCCCTAATGGTTACCATACCATTCAAGAACGCTTTGACGAATTGGATAAACTTCACTCTCTTGTTTAAAAACTATTAAGGTAAGCATTCCTTCCTTTGCATCGTTGAGTTGTTTTGACAAAATCAAACAAACTCCCACGTATATAAGCCTCGACCTACATTTCACGCTTCTCGTAGGTCTCAAGTATCCATCTGTCCTCTGCTAGATCATGGTCTGCGACCATCATCCACCACGCTTCTTTAACAAATTCTACAGTCACTGAAACCCCATGAGTTTCTTAAAAATTGTCCCAAATCTATCAACTTTAACATTCATAACCGCGTTGCTATTCAGATGCCACACACATAACTGATGGCCTACCTTAGGGAATACAATATCGATCGCGGATGCCAATGATCTATCGCCATCTGTTATGACAGAAGTAGGTTTTTTTCCATTCATTGTCTCGGTTAAGGTCTCTAGTACCTAAACATATGATTCAGTTGTCTCGTTCTCCACCAAAGCAATACCAAATATACAAGTCTAACGGTGGTTGTTGACCCCTGCTAGTACAACTAATGGGAAATAATAAGCATTGGTCTTGTTAGTTGAGTCAGAAGTGAGGACATCTCCAAATACTACAAACTCTTTCCTTGATCTCCCATCGCAAAAGAACAACTTGTCCAGACGATTTTCCTTGTCGACCGTGTGCTTGTAAACAAACATCATACCACTCTCACACCTACCCGTAAATAAGCAAGTGTCACGTTGACATCCCCTTCACTTATCTCCTCCGACCTTATCCTACCGAGAACATTGTAGAGATCCTTCCTAAAAAAAACAACATTTTGATAGGCCCTGGCCTCCCTTACAAACACATCCATAATCTTAGTGGTAGGTACACCCTAATCACGAAGTGAAATAGCTTGGTCAAGATGGCCTTCATTTATGTGCCTTTGTGATCTTAGAAAGTGTGAGATGGAGACAGGATTTAACAGATGATTGTGATCCATGACGAATAGAGCCACTACAAAGCAGTCAAAGGTTTAGTGATAAACGAATATGGTTTAGTGTTTAGGGTTAAGGTTTTAGGGTTTATTGTTTTGGGTTCATTTTTTAGGGTTAAGGGATTACTGTTAACGGTTTAGGGATCGGTTATATGTGCTAACTTGTTTATTAAATAAATATTATCATGTTATTAATATTTAACATATCAATATTACAAAAATTCAAACATACTAACAACCATAATCCAAATAAATTACAAGGATTAGGGTTTAGAGTTTAGTTTTGAGGATTAGGTTTTACGGCTCATGGTCTTGGGTTCATCTTTGAAAAGCTTTGTGTCTACGGTTTAGGGAGATACGATTAGGGTCTAGTGTTTAGTGATAAATGAATGTGGTTTAGTGTTTAGGGTTAAGGGCTTAAGGTTTATGTTTTTTGGTTCTTTCTTTAGGGTCAAGGGATTACGGTTAACAATTTAGGGATTCGGTTATATGTGCTAACTTATGTATTAAATAAATATTATCATGCTATTAATATTTAAACATATCCATTTCACAAAACTAAAACATAGTAACAACCATAGTTCAAAAATAAATCCATAAGAACAAATAACTAACAATTTGCTCTTGATATATCCGCAACTGATACACACCTCATACACTTTTATATTGTTGTAATTTCAAGTGATACAACAAATTCCGATGGTTCTTCATCATTCAGCACAAACTCCTTCTTTTATAGGCAAAAATCCATATCATCATTTATTACTACAATTCATAGGTAGTTGAAGTATCAATAACCATTTATAATAACTCTTACCAACCATATCAACCTCACCTTTCTCTTCGACATTACTATCTTGAAGGAAAAACAAATTACATCAACTAAACATTCACTATATACCATTTTAAAATGACAATTCTACTTAATTGGCGTATTTCGATCAGATTAAAACCCGATTAAATTATACGAACTAATTTACCATACTAATTCGGAACGAAAAAATTACATTAACTCCAATTAATTCAAAACTCTACCGTCTTGACACGTGTAAAGTAAAGTAGTCATCACTAAAAGACGAAACAATTAATGTTGAATGATCTGGAACAAAAAAACTCCCTAAAGTCCAAATATTTAGGTAATGATTGGTATGTTGTAATGGATTTAGGTAGGAATGTAATGACTCCAGGAATGTAATAAGGTTGGGAATGTAATGAACTTTGTAATCATTATAAAGTGATTGGTATGCTTTATGAATGAGGATGTAATGGACATGTTGATTTCAAACTTGTGCTAGTAACTAGTTTGATTAAATGGGATTGTAAATAAGATTTTTAAGATACAACATATTATAGTATTAATTTAATAAAATAAAACATGAAAACTAAACAATAAATATTTTAATAATTTTAAATTTTTGTATATAGTTCGATTAGTCTTAAATTTTTATATTTTGATTTTAACTTTTAGTGAGAATATATATATTAATTGAACAATTGAGATTTAGTTTCCAATTTGTAAGCTATTGACTTGATAACTTGATTAATTGTTATAGAGAAGTAAACAATTTAAAATTTTAATTGAATTGCTAATTTATGTTAAAATTTTGATAAATATGTTTATTCGTGATTTATGGGTACGTGAGGAATAATAAATTTTTTGCTATAATTCTCGGTATATTATGGTTAAATATATCACCGACATATATAAAGATTTTATATAATATTGTATAATTTACGTAGCATTTTAAATATAGATAAAAAAAATTAAGAGTTTCTTTTAAAAAATTATATGAACTTTTACATATATGATTTAATAAAAAAATATGATATGAAATGTATAATATGTTAAATTATTTTAGTTTGTTGAAAAAATATTCATTACGACTACAATTATAATTGGTCATTCATACATAGTTGCTACATAATGAAAAACTCTATTTACATTGTGATGTGATTACGAAAGGAATGATATTACAGAGTTACTTACGGTGTACCAATCACAGTAATCAAGTTTAAATCAGTAATATTATTATATTAATGATCTCATTACAGTACCAATCACACCCTTAGAACAATTCAGACCTAAAAAATACCCATAGTTATTAATTGCTAAATGGCACCACAACTTGCATAGAAGATAGAAGTGACATAATATTTAATTAACGATTTATTTAGAAGGTGACACGTGTAAGATTTAGTCATTATTGTATAGTTTTTAAAGTTCTTTTACAAAAAAAGAATAAGCGTGTCTTTTTTTGGAATGAAAAAATAAACTACAGCCACCGTTTTTAAATAGGAGTCAATTATTGATTGATGCCTAATAGAAAAATTATTAATAAAAAGATGCCTAGAATAAGACACTTTATAGAAAACAGCCTCAACCCAAAATACTTCTATAAATAAAAAAAATTAGAATTCTAAATCGGTTATTAAAATATAAAAGAAAAATAACAATATACACAATACAAACGACTCATAAAACACACACAACACACACAAAAACACCTGCTAAGAAAATAAAAGGTTCATTGAAGAAGAAGAATCAGCGAACGGCGACGACGATGCACACAAATAGGACAGTCTACTCCGGCGAGCAAACTAGGCAACAAAATCAATCGATCAAACTAACGATTCGACTCCAGCACCCAAAAAAACCATATGTAAGTGAAAAAACTCAAATATAATCTAACTTCAATGTATATTTTGAGGTTTTTGATAGTGTTTCTTACTTTCGAAACTGATTTCGCGTGATTTATTAACAAATTCCTACCGATTTCTATTTAAAAACCAAATTTAGAAGTTTCTAGGGTTTAAAATAGGATTATTGATGAATGTGTACAATTTACAATGATCAACATGAACGAAAGATGGATTAGAGTCATAAGATGTGAATAATGTATTAAACAAGGACCTATAGTGCAATTATTTCAAAAAAAATTGAGGTATAACTTTCAAATATACATAAACAGGGTTCTGAGGTTGAAATTTTGGTAAATATTATGCATATTATAGACAGAATGTGTAGTTTAGGGACCTTTTAGTGTAATTACTGCATAATATGGAATTCTGCAGAATGTTTTTATTAACTGTATTAAACATGGAATTTCATGTTTAATACAGTTATCAAATCATGAAATTCCATGTTTTGATAACTGTATTATAGACAGAATGTGTAGTTTAGGGACCTTATAATGTAATTACTGCATAATGTGGAATTCTGCAAAATATTTTTATTAACTGTATTAAACATGAAATTCCATGTTTGATAATTGTATTATAGACAGAATGTGTAGTTTAGAGACCTTATAGTGTAATTACTGCATAATATAGAATTCTGCAGAATGTTTTTAGTAACTGTATTAAACATGGAATTCCATGTTTTGATAAATGTATTAAACATGGAATTAACTCAATTCAGACGACAAATATGTTTTCTTGTGCTTGGAGTTTGTGTAAAAACAGGTGAAATGACACCAAGAAGAAAAGTTATCAAGCCAAGACAGCGGAGTGTTTGCATGCATGTATGCGGATGACATATATAACACCGCAAAAGTAAGGGACGCATATGAAGAGAATGCAGCTGACAAGTACCGAGCAAAGATGTATATGCAGTTCATCAACACGAAAGACCAAAGCATCAGTTATGAAGAATTTGTTTAAGTTTTTTACTATTCTGTTGAAATTAGTATTTCGTATTTTATCGGACTTGTTTGTAAAGTTTATAGTTTCTAATGTTTAAAATGAATTGTCAAGACTTGTTAACAATATTATCAAGGATTTGATTAGTAATGTAATTTCTATGGTTTATTATTATTCTTGTTAAAAACTAAGTGATAAGAAAAAACAAAACAAAAATGTTATGTATTGGTTAACTTTTTACGATACAAACTACAACATAAAAACAAACATATAAAAAACAATAGGCATGGTTGTGTATGTAGAAGTATGTGTCACAAATACAAAAAGTTCAAGGAGGAAGTGAAGGTCAGCAAAACATGGGGAAAAAGTCAAAACAGAGAGAAATTCTATGTTTTAAACATGGAATTCCATGTTTCAAACATGGAATTCCATGTTTAAAACATAAAAATTCAGATAGCGGCTTAAGTTTCATGGCTCGAAACCTGTATTAAAAGACAATATACTAACATAATGAAACACAAGACAAATATAAACACAAAAAGGTTCAAAAACTTAAGAATACAAATGTAAACAATGTTAAATATGTGAATATTAATCGACTGTTACAAGAATATAAAGATCGTAAAAATAAAGCATCACTCATAGACGAGCCTTACAGGTTTTAGCATTATGGTGTCCTTGGGTGTGGCAACGTCCACATGTTATCATCTTAGGTTCGTGCTCAAATTCACCACGAGACTTGAAACACTACATTTTTGTATTCCGGGAGGAACCTTGACGATTGGAGGGCCCGGGGATTGGTGAAGGTGGACTGAACGTGGAAAAAGCAGGAACATTACGCGAGTAGCATTCCCTATAAAAAGTCGTGTGGTAGTACCTCTCGATGTACTCTAGGCGATGACCTGGATCTACTGCGTTTCGCAAAACCGCAACGGCGTGAGGACCGCACCTAACCACAACGATAACCAACTGCAATAAACAAGTCATAACATAAGTAGTAGGATGTGATACAAGGTGGAAAGGGGAAAAGGTGTTTGTGCAGTAGCAGATTTTCATGTTTAAAACATGAAATTCCATGTTTAAAACATGGAATTCCATGTTTTAGACATGAAAATCTGCAACTGCAAGAACCAATGCAGAGCATAACAGCTGAAAACAACCTCCACTCAGATCAAAGCAACATAAACACGAAATTAATCAACACTGAAGCAACATATAAACAAAATGAAGAATATATAAAGATATACATATAAAAATGCAGTAAAACATAATTAAAAATAAAAAAAGTGTAAAAACTGATAAAATCAAACAAAACAGGAGGAAAAACACACACATAACATAACATAACATGTACATGAACACATCAGTAAGTATTTAAACAAAATTCATTAAAAAAGTCACAAACCTTGATAAACAGTGAAGTGAAATTGAATGAAATTGAGAAAGAGGAAAAAACTTGAATCAAATTGCACCAATAATGGACAATACACACACTCGAACTCTTCAATATATGAATCAAACTTGAATTTGTAACCCTAACACATACCTACAACAAAAATCGAGCAACACGCCTTGATAAACAGTGAAATCAAGAATTAGAAGAAAAAGAAAAGAAAAAATAGATAAGTTGTGAGATTACTTTTTGAAATAATGGAGCGAGATAGAAGAAAGCTTGAAAACAATAGAATTTGTGTGAAGACATGCCTTCATGAGCGAAAGAAGAGAAACTCAAAATGCGGTTATGGAGAGAGAAACAGAGAGAGAGAAGAGAATCGGAGAACTGAAATATGGAAGAAAGAGATAGATCACTAGATTATGAGAGTAAATAATGGCTTGTTAAAGCAGTGTAGTATATATATATATGAAGTAAATTAGAAAATAAAAATATACTGAGGTTGCTTTATAAAAATAAATCATTAGGAAGGTATATATGTATAAATAAAATAATTAAAGGTTTTAAAAAATAATTAGGAGATGTTATAAACAATAACCCCAAATAGTTACACGATTAATCATATTAGGTTCATGGATAAAACAATACACTGTTGTCATTTATTGAAGTCACTATCACTATCTGGACATCCTTAACATTTCGCATCCACAAGAGTTAAAGATCCTTATTATTTAAAGTATCACAAATTTGTCATATCCTACAACAAATTCATAGTTAAGCTCCAAATCATCAAGAAATACTATATTTCTTAATATCAATCCCATCATAACATAACATAACAAAAAATAAAAAAGCAAACACAATTTCATATTCTACATTATTTTCCAACATTTTATCTCACATTAAATTCAACCAAAACTCTACTTCAAATTTAAACCCCTCATACTACTCCACGGAAACTTCACACCACCACCACCACCACTTCCCCACCACCACCACCACCACCACCATATCTCTTTCCACCACTCCCACTATCACCACCACATTTATACCCACCATGTTTTTTCTTCTTTCCATCCATGTTTAATGTTCTTACTTCATCTACATCAAATCCATATAGTGATTCCAAAACCCTCTTTATCTCAATCTACAATAAAATTAAATAAATATTCAATAATTTTATTTTTACATTTTTCAAAAGTAAATAAAATTCAAAATTAAATTAAAATATTGTTACATTTTTAAGTGGTTATCGATAAAGCAATGTGATGTTAGATTAAATATTTTTATCAATCTGAAAAATTAAGGAAAAATTGCACTTTAGGTCCCTATATTGCAAAAGTGTAAATTCACATTAAATGATTTAAATACCCAATTTAATTTTGAAAAGCTGGGGGATAAGTGAAGATTTTGAAAACTCGGAGGACCATAAGGTTTATAACTGAACTTACATTTGACATAGAAATCTCTAATACTAAAAATGTGGTTCCCTCATTATGCAAAAATTGCACTATAGGTCCATTTATTATGCAAAGATTGCTTTACATGACCCTATATTGTGCAAAAACTGAGTAGTAGGTCCCTATATTAACAATTTGAGTTAATTGCACTATAAGGCTCTATTAATTTTTTTATTGCATTATAGGTACTAATATTATGCAGATATGCACTATGGGTCCTTATATTATGCAAAATTTGCACTATATGTCCCTATATTGGGAAAATTTGAGTTAATTGAACTATAAGCTTCTCTATATATATATTTTTGAGTTAATTGCACGGAAGGTCCTTTTACTATGCAAAAATTGCACAGTAGGTCCCTCTGTTGTAAATCTTGAGTTGATAGACTATAAGTTTTGATTTTTTTTTTGAGTAAATTGGACTATAAGTCCCTATATTATACTTACATTACATTACAGGTCCTTTTATTATGCAAAAAATGCACTATAGGTCCTTAACATACGCAAACACTGCACTACTTGTCCCTCTGTTAAAAAATTGAGTTAAATACACTATATGTCCGTATATTATGCAAAAATTGCACTACAGGTCCCTACATTATGCAAAAATTGCTCTATATGTTCCTATAATGTACAAAAATTAACTGCAGGTCCCAATTTTTAAAAAATTGAGTTAATTGCACTATATATATAACAGGTCCCTATAACAAATGCTTTTCTGCTTATGATTCTTTATAATCAACAATGCATAGATAATTCTACATCAGTAATTCATATCATTATATATCTATATATATAATGAAGCACATTCGTAACAAAATTTCACCAATCTGAATAGTGAAATGATCGATTCTCCGTCCCTATTATCTAAAACAACTACAATAACAGAAAGCATTCTCTTCGAAATGGAATCCACATTTGAATAAATGAATCAAAAGGACGATTAAATTGCAGTATGGCATGAAATTAAAAAGATTATTAAATATAAAATAAAAATGAAATGTTGATCGGGTTGTTCAAGGACTATATTGCAATTAATTATTACCTTGGAGGCGGAACATATGGTCTTGAGTGAGAATTCGTTAACGTTGGATAATGAGGAGGGTAGTTGAAGTTTGATGGGTAGGTTTGCGAAGTTCACTAGCTCCCCATTTTTATTTCTTCTTCTTTTGATTCTTCTGATAATCAAATCTGTAACCTGTGAGTGTTGGTGTTTTCTGTTGCCATGTGAAAATGGAAATGGAAATGGAAATGAAAATGAAAATGAAAAGAGGAAGAAGGGTTTAGCAATTGGGCCTAAACACAATTGGACTTTGGGTGAAGCCTTACAACTTTCACTTTAAGCCCATTAAACTAAAATCAAAAGTTGTTAGCGATTTTTACTTTGTTGAAATTCAAGCAACTCATAATATTTACTATCATCCGTTTAAAAACTAAGAATAATATATATACAATCTAAATTTATATCACTTAATATACTACTCATAGCATATCGTGATTTGAGTATAAATAAATAAATTTATTTTTTTAATTTAATTGATGATTTATTTTTACTTAAATAACAACACATTGTGAATTGTATACTGAATGGTAATATCGTTACTCAAATATCAATTAAAAAAAATAAGAAAAATATACAAACTTCCTTATCCTCATCACCCTTTATATATATAATCCCTTTATAACAATTTCAAAACACAAATCTAGAAATAGAAAGTCTAATTTATGAAAAACCTCCCATCCCTTTTTATCCGGAGTTAGTGTTAGTTGAGCTCGATTTTTAAGGATGGCATAATGAAACTCTTTGAACAGTGGACAAGAGGCTAGCCAAGACTTTGCTCCTGGCACATCAGAGATTGGCTTCGTGGTAGTGGTGCAACTCCATAGAGTTAGGGTTCAGAACACAAAATGTTAAGAGTTCATGAATATTTAACTGGTTTCAATATATTTGAGAATATTTTAGTATTTTACTACCTATAAATTTATTTGTAACTTATAAAAGAGTATTTTTCCCTTCCATTGGTTTAATCTTCCAAATTATAAATGAGTACTAAATTACAGTATGTTGGTTCTAGAGAATGTAATTAAAAGTAAATCATCTAATGTTCTACCAAAATTTTAATGAAACCGATTTTTTGGTTTTGTCCATACTTGAGATAGAATTGCATGCAAACTTTGAATCAAATGACATCAAGTAGAATTGTGTCGAGATAGTTTTGTTTTCCTTTCAAATCCGTCTAAAATTAGAAAAAACATTCCTCAAATTGTTTCACTAAAGTTCTAGGAATCTTTCTACACCCTAAAAAAGAACGAGACTAATGTTTTGTTTCTTCTTTGCCGGGTATGCGAGTTTCTTCAAAAGAATATCAGCAAAACAAAACGTTTCTTCACATTTATAGTGAGGGGAACAAGATTGTCCTATTTTAGTATCTACATTTCAGAAAATTCATGTTTCTTCAATGACCATTTATTGTATTTCGTGGTTCTATACTCAAATCTGTTTGATAACATACAGAAATATTACTCACGATAATCTGTTCTGCATAAAGCAAACAAAGCAACCAAAACAGATTCATTCAGGCGCACTTAAACTTTATTATCAACCACAAAATTTAAACAAAAACTAAAACTAACCAAAAAAAACCACAATTGTTGTAATACACTATAAATTGTTATGCCAATACAATGAAAAAATTGATAAAGTGATATGATATTACACGTTTCAACTACTTTTCAATCCCTGATTTTCAAGCATTAATAAAAATCATTTCGACTTGTAAAGTTTTTCCTTGTATCCTTTATGCGTTGAACATCTGCACCTACAACTTCAGATGCTTTTTCCCTTTCTGGAAGAAATGTAGTGTTGACTATACAGTAAAAACATTTCATTAATCAGATACAAATATTAATTAAATAGTAAAATTATGCTCTTTTCACTTCATATAAAAAGAACAAAGAAAAGAAATATACCACAGCTCCAATATCAAATTTTTGAATAAATTGTACTATAGGCCCCTATATTTATTTTTTGAATTAATGTCATACAAGTTCCTATGTTTTATCATATAGATGAAGAAAATATTCATACAAGCAAAATAAATCAAAGCTTCAAAAGATGATTTTTAAAGACTGTGGCACCATGTGTATTGGAAAGAGGGTGAAGACGTTGATTTGTAATTTCTCCAGAAATATCTGTTTCCATAAAAATAATTTATTAATTAATTATAAAATTAGAGCAAACATCATATGGTCACAAACATATTACAGTGTTTGAATCCCAATATTATGCAAAAATTGCACCATAGGCCCTTATATTAAACAAAAATTGCATTATAGGTCCCGATATTATGCAAGATTGCACTATTGGTCATGGTATTATGAAAAAATTGCACTATTGGTCCTGATATTATGCAAAAATTGCACTATAGGTCCCCCAATTTTTTTCAGGTAATTATGCAAAAATCTGCACTATAGATCCTGATATTATGCAAAAATTGCACTATAGGTTCCCAAATTTTTGTTTGGCACCATCGGTCCCTATATTATTTACACTATAGGTCCATATATTATGCAAAAATTGCACTATAAGTCACTATATTACACAAAAACTGCACTAAAAGTCTCTATATTATACAAAAACTGCACTATGGGTCCCGATATTAATTTTCTTTTTGAAATTATTACGCACTATTAGTCCCTATATTATATAAATTAACCAAATTTTATCATACAATTAATATAAAGTAAAACTTAATGGGACATATTTTAAAAGTTTGGGGGAGGTGTGCAAGTGAAAATTCTCAAAAACTTGGGGGCCATAATGTTAGATATATATAATATTTTTTTTGAAAAGTCAGATACGCCCCTGTACCTTTTACTGCTGTGTTAACTGTAATAGAGTACTCATATGTACTGAACGGTCCTCTATATGACTTTTTCTTGACAGGTCCTCCAAATAAGCCAAAAACTGGAATGATAGTAGGAATTATTGGGGGCCTTTTGGGTATTATAGTCCTTGCTGGGTTGTTACTTTCATTCCTTTGGAGGGGTAGACATAAAGGGTATCAATGTGAAGTCTATGTAGATGTTGCAGGTTCGTATACATACATACATACATAAATGCTGACCAAAAAAATACATACATACATACATAAACATACATACATACATACAACATGAAAATTTCAGGTGAACAGCCACATCCTCCTATTATTTGGTCAAATTGTTCCCTTTTTAATCCTTCAGTGGCCATTATCTTGAACATCGCTTATTTGCAACCACACAATAAACACAAAGACCCCATGAATGGTACTTGAGAGTGCTATTCTAAAAGTGCAAAGTACTTGTAAATCTATTAAATTTGATTTTATTTTACCAAATAACCAAATCTTTCTAAAAGCCAAACACTTTATATTTACTACTTTGGAATAACATCAGGGTACATTTGCTATATCACATTATACATTCATGCAACTGACCCTTCCTGATTTTGAAGTTGAGTCAAGACCTGTTTTGCAATGTCACATTCGGATAAGGGTACACGTACGAGATATTAGCCTATTAGTGAACTTGCGTATAAAACAAGGGGGCGTTTTGCAATATAGCCGTAAATTGTATTCTTCCTGTAAATTTTTCTTCTATTTTACTTCTTTTATATTGATGAGAACAAAGAAGAGTGCAAACCCGAGCCCCAGAAGAGAAGCTCCAGCATGGTTAGTGGTAAATGAAAAGAAAAAAGAGGAGAAGAAAGAAGAAAAACAAGATGAATATGAGCCTCAGGCTTTATATCTCTCCGATCAGTGATAGATACCATTATTGCAAAAAAACTGATGGTGAATCATAACAGTTTTGTCAAAGAAGAGTCTTCAGAATCATTGTTGTTATCGATATATTTAGATTCCATGAAACAAGATTCTGAAGATTAAATGAGTGATAAAAGAGGTTAATAATAGTCCATTAAAGCCCTGTGATAAAAGATATCAAATCCGAAAGTTGAACCATTTTCATTCTGTATTGAATCCAGATTAAAATCTTTCTCAATTGAGATCAGTTAAGACAGAATATCAGTTTGGAGCAACAAAAGAAAACATTATACCTTTTAGTGCAGACCCTAAATTTAAACAGATAATGAGAAAACAAATTCGTAAGCAATCTAACAATATGAGAAACGAAGTTACAGTTGAAGAGAAGAGAAAATAGATTAAAAACTTGCATGGGAATTCTAGTTTTAGTTTTTTCACATGGGAGAACACAAATCTAAATTAATACTCAGCCATAGAAGAGAATAGAAAATAGATTACATAATTAAAAAAAGGTGTAAATCTAGTTCAAGAATGCCTGATAACCTTCTCAACATCTTCTCCATATTGTCTCCATAACCAATAATTGGTTCCGAAAAGGTTTGTAGATTTTCTAGAATGGAAGAGGAATTCTCAAGTCTGTGGGGCTCCAAATCAATAGAAGAAAAAGTAGGTATATGAATGTGTCTCAACTTTATCATGTCCCACATAAAATCTGCTACTTTTACAACTTCATCATTTGATTGTACAAAATGAAAAGTTTCAAGGTTCCAAATATTGGATATGGATGGTGAAATTAATTTTACAGAGCTTTTAACTGCCAAGTATCTTAGCAGAACAAGAACGCCAACCTCTATAAAAGAGTCTCCTATAATGAAATGTGGAATCTTCAATATCCTAAGAAACTTAAATTTGTTATAAATGAACGAAATATCACATGAATGGTTCCTCGAGATATCATCATCAAATAAAGGTCTAAAAAACAACGATTGTAGAAATGGCCCAGAGGACATAACAAATATATCCCATTATTTAAAAACCTGGAGACGACGTTGATAATATATCGTGGGTGAAGAAGACTCCAATATGTAATTTATATCGATCTTCATGAAATTATCTTCCATAACTTTTCTTCTGAGGAAGCTCTGTACCAGAGGATTATGAACATAAGCGACCTTGTCATAACCAAGAATCTCATTAATAGGTTCGAGTAGGTTTCTTGAAATAAGATCGGCTAAATAATCCTCGCCTGTCTCCTCTAAGCTCTGGGATGCCATATGTTGTACGAATCCCTCCGCTATCCACAATCGTATCACTTCTGAGACTGAAACACCTTCATCTATAAATAGTCCCATGTAGAAAAAGCATGATCTTAAATGGTCCGGCAAATAGATGCAAGTCAAATCTAGTATGCGATATACCTGTGAACCCCTAAGACCATATACACGTGACTTTAAAGTTTGTGCTACTTCTTCCCGCTGATTCACTGTTCTACGAATGGTACAAAGAAGAGCAACTACAAAAGTCCTTGATTCTGGTTTGCATCTTTTAGCGATTTTCATTCCGACTTCCTTCATTTCTTCAGGGCAGCTTACTATTTGAAAGAATGAATCCCAGATTGGTGGAGATTGGGGTTCCCCTGTGCTCTTAGATTTAGCTGGAAAATCAAACTCCTCATCTTCAGTAATTAATACGATTCTACTCCCATTGTGAGAATCTGGGAAACATCTTTGTAATGTATCCCAATTATGAAAACAATAATCAATGTCAAGCACAACAAGAAATCTCTCTCCCTCGAGACATTCAAACAGTACTTTAGTTAGTTTTTCATTATTCATGGAACAAATTTCATCTGTAGAGCAACCAGGTGACCTAAAAGCTCCAATAATATCTACTACATTTTGCACATAAATTAAGATATACATTTATTACCTCCACTATTTAATTTTATGAAAATATCTCTAGAAGCTTACTTTTTAGTTTGGATTTGTTAATTTTTTTTTTTATATAATTAGGAATAAATAGATTTTTGGGTACAATTTGTAGTTAAAATTGTTTCGGGAAAATAAATACGGGGATATTATGTAGGTTTTTTAGATAATGTTAGGGTAAAATTGAAAATTTTAATAGTTTTAGGTGTAATTATGTAATTTAGGGTCTTAAGAACAATTTGTAAATAATTTAGGGTCTTAGTGAATTTTTGAAATGGTGCTTAGTGTAATTTTTAAGACTTAAGGGTGACATTGTTAGTTTTAAAACATTTAGGGCTTTAGGGAATTTTTTAGAAAAATTAGGTGCCTTTGTGTATCTTTTACAAGTTTAGGGTTAAAATTGTAATTTGTAAAACATTTAGGGCCTTAGGTAATTTTTTAGAAAATTTAGGTGCCTTAGTGTATTTTTTAAAAGTTTAGGGTTAAAATTGTATTTTTAAAGCATTTAGGGCCTTAGTGATTTTTTTAACTAATTTAGGTGCTTAGTGTAATTTTTAAAAGTTTAGGGTTAAAATTGTAATTTTTAAAATATTTAGGGCTTTAGGGAATTCTTTAAAAAATTTAGGTGCCTTAGTGTATTTTCAAAAGTTTAGGGTTAAAATTGTAATTTATAAAATATTTAGGGTCTTAGTGAATTTTTAAAAAACATTAGGTGCCTTAGTTATTTTTTAAAAGTTTAGGGGTAAAAGTGAAAATTAAAAAAAAATTAGGGCCTTAGTGATTTTTTTAAAACCTCTAGGTGCCTTAGTATATTTTTACAAGTTTAGGGATAGAAATGAATAAATTAATTAAATTAGGGCTTTAGTTTATTTTTTAGAAAATTTGGCTGCCTTAGTGTATTTCTTAAAAGTTTAGGGGCAAAATTGAAAATTTTAATAAAATTAGGGGCTTAGTGTAGTTTTTAAAAGTTTAGGGGTAAAATTGAAAAGAAAAATTAAAAAAATAGGGCCTTAGTGAATTTTTTTTAACTTTAGGTGCCTTAGTGTAGTTTTTAAAAGTTTAGGGGTAAAATTGTATTTTATTTCCTCAGATGGAAGCAGTGGCACGTGGACACGGAGGAGATGGCAGCGGTAACGACCCCACTCAAAATCCTAATAATCCGATCAGGGGTTGCAACGCACCGGGTATTCTTTTTTTGTAAACATAATTTTGACTAAAATAGAAATTTAATCGTAAAATTAAACATGGAATAAGGCCCGAAAGCCTAGGGGAAAGACGACTCTAGCTTCGGTCGTCTTGTCCAAGCGAAAGTACGGAGAGAGAGACTTCCCATGGAGTTTTGCACATATGATAAAACGTGGAACACTCTCAGCCCATACTCGCATCACGTGTGTCAAGTCGTCAACCATATGATTCGGGAGATCGTTCCACTATACTACAAGAACTGGGGAGAAGTTCCCTCCGAAGAGCAGAGAAATATACATATCACACTAAGATGTGACACTTATTTTTGCAATAAATATGATCCGACAAGAATCGGGATTGTGGTGGATCACAAAAGATTAGTAAATTTTGAGAACGTTAAGATGGACATCAAGTGCGACTCGGCTTTGGCAGTATTGAAAGTAGTGGAAAAATGTGAAACTTTTCCCTTTGAAAGAAAACTAATCCTTTCAGACAACCTTGAGGTAATTCAAGGTATCAAGCAGGTGTCAGCTGCGAGTTGGAGAATCCAACCGATCATCAAAAGAATCATCCGTAAAGCTGTTGAGTTCAGTCCTATTTCGTTTGAATATCTTAATAGGAAGTTCAACAACCTAGCTGATAAACTAGCAAAAAAAATCTAGGCACGAGGAAGGGTCTTAGCCGTTGAACGATTGCTCAGTTTATGAGTTAGCTTGTAATTTTAGAAGAACGGGTATTGGTTAACAATAAACTTAGCTTGTAATTTTAGAAGGAGGGGTATAGGTTAGCAATGTTGGGTCTTTTTATTGTTAGGTTCTAATTCTTTTCTTGTTATTTTTTTTTTGTGTCTTAGTCATTTTCAAATGTAAAAAAAAAAGTGGGGACGGCCCACCTATTTTTCGATATAAAATTATGTTTGACGAGATGTAAGACTTTCATAGTACGCCTTCTAATAAAAATCTTAATCACTAATTTAAATAATAAATATGTTTTATTAAATTACTTATTATAAGTAGTAATTTTTTTTGGCTAGAAAGGAGATCCCTCAAGGGATCATGGGATAAAACCAATAAGAACGACTTTATTAACTAAACTCGGACTATGAATCAGTCGTGGGATCTTCTACCCCATTCTATCCCGCGTAAGGGTACTCCATATACCCTTAGGTGGATCATTTTGTCTATAATATTGCTCCGTTTGTGACACTCCATATTAAGCTAGTCAGTCCGCACACGAAATTATTTTCTCTAAAGATTTTCCCGAACACTGAGGATGTGTTCTTGCGAAGAGATTGACGAATCCTTTGAACTCATATAGCCGCCGAACTCCTGTCATAATCTACCTGGTGTGATAACATCCAAAGCTTCTCAAGAGTCTTTCTCGGCTACTACTTCCTTCAAACCTAACTCTTCCGCCATACGAAGCCACTGACTAAGTGCAACAAGTTCAATTAAAGTTGTCATCTCCTAATCAATTTGCATCGGAAAACCACAAATCTAATTGCTTTCTACGTCCCGAATTACGCCTCCGCCGTCTCCATATTTCTGCTATTTGTTGAAACTTCCGTACGTATTAAGCTTAAAAGCCCAGCTTGGTTTAGTCCACCCAACAAAATTAAGTCATTGAGTACCAGGGGTCGCTCTATAAGTAGTAGTTACACATGATATTTGTATTATTATTTTTTTGACCAAGAATATGGTATTTGTATATCACGGTACTCACTACTCAGAGTGTGTGAACCATGATTTCAGTCAACTATCAAGTAAACGGCACTACCATCTCTCTTTTCTCATTACAAGGCCTGAGAAAGATGATCTTCTACTCAGCTTCCCTTGTTAATCTGTTATATTTCTTCTTCATCCATCATCTAATACTTACTTTTGCTTCGAATCCTTATTACTTCCTTCGTGATGTTGCTATTAACTGCGGCTCCATTGGAAACTCCACAGAACTCGATGGTCGCGAATGGATTGGAGATACATACTCAAAATCGATTTACTTTCTGCAGCCAATAGGTGAATCAAGAAGCTCAATGGCCGTTAACAAATCATTCCATGCCGATCATGTACCGTTTCTGAATGCAAGAATTTCATCAACTCAATTTCTCGGTGAATCCAGGTCAGATATTCATTCGCCTTCACTTCTACCCTGCTCGATATAGAGGATTCGAAAAGTCATATGATTTATTCTCTGTTAAAGCTGGTCCCTTCACTCTCCTTAGCAACTTTAGTGCTTCTCCTTTTATGAGAACCAAACCCTCATGGATGCACCATCGGTTCCACTAACGGATTTTTTATCAGATCGGATATCCATCGGTTACGGTTAATATTTGAACCCTCATGGACATCCCTAATCAAAAGTTGTTAGTGATTTTTACTATGTTAAAATCCAAGCAACTCAGAATATTAGTTATTTACAATGCTTAATATACTACTCATGATAAATCGTGATTTGAGTACAAAAAATTGTTAATCTGTTTATTTTTTTAATTTAATTTACGATTTATTTCTACTCATAAGGACACGTTATGAATTGTATATTGGGTGGTATATATCATTAGTTCATTACTCAGAAATCAATCAGAAGAAATAAGAAAAATATACAAACTTCCCAACCCTTATCACCCCTTTTATATATATATATATATATATAGGGGCAATACGATAGTAAAGCCCCACGACTTCTCCATTTATAAAGTAAAGCCTCCTTTGTGGAAAGACAAAAAACCCCCCTTCCCCTTTATTATCACAGTGATATCACAGTGTAAAAGACAAAAATCAAAACAAAAGACCCATATAGGGTTACGGAAATCAAAAACCAATTCTACCTCTCTCTCTCTATACAACCTCTATCACTCTCTCTCTATACCATCACCCACCATTGCCGTCCACCCCCCCACCCGATGGCCATCCTTCTTCACCCCACCCCATGGCCTTCCACCCCCACCTCTACCGCTCCCTCTCTCTTCTTCTCCATCTAACAGTCGATGCCCTCCTTCTCCACCACCACCAACACAGCAGATCTAAGACCACCACCATGAACAGAGACACCATGACCCGCCTCGCTGCTGCCAGTACACGCGACGCCATGACCCGGCTCAGTGCTGCAAAGACCCGCGACGCCATGACCCGCCTCGCTGCTGCAACACTGTTCTATGAAGGAGGACCGCTGTGAAGACCACGCTCTGCGCCGCCATTCTCGCCGCTGCAACAGAGCCCGTGAAGAAGAACCGATCTACACCATTCTGTACCGCCATCATCGCTGCAGGCATCTTCGTTTTCGAGCCCTCTTTACAGATCTGCGCCAACACCATCTTCGCTTCACCACACGGCATCACTGCACCACCACCCTCTCCGGTTCACCACACGGCATCACTGCGCCACCATTGTAACATTCGCTGTCACCGCCACCATTGCTGTCATCGAGATCTCGACGAGATCTTTTCTCGCCATCAAGATCTCAGCCCCACCACAGACGAACGCAGCCCCACCACAGATCTTGGTCCAGGTCCATCTTGGTCCAGGTCCATGTTAGTCCAGCCCGTATAGGCTTGTAGTCTTTTTTTTCTTTTTTCAAATTTGTTCCGCCTAATTGGGTTTAGGTTGTTCTTTTCATTTCTTTTTAAACGTGTCCAGCCCATTTGGGCAGCATCTTTCCTTTTTCAAAACGTGTACAGCCCATTATGGGTTGTACCCTTTTTTTTGCTTTTAAACGTGATTTGTTTAAACATTTGGTCTATTCTTCTTTGAAATGTTTTTTAAAATATCGGTTTTGTCTAATTTTCTTTCTTTTTCCTATTGTTTTTCAGGTAATAGGTAAATGAATTAATTGGTATAGACACTGGGGTCCATACCTAAACCAATTTATGCTAGTTTTACTAGTGTTTTTATGAATGTACAGCCCTTACTGTACAGACAATACATATATGAACAGCCCATTGGATGTATTGTGTACAGCCCTACCTTGGACAATCGGACAATTAGATAGATAATCGGACAATTAGATAGATAATCGGACAATTAGATAGATAATCGGACAATTAGATGGACAATTGGATAATTAAATAGACAATTAGATGGACAATTATACTTGAACACTTATAATTGTAATTATATAAAAAATCATTTTACTTAACAAACTTTAAACCTATTGTATGTCTTGGTCCATACATCTCTCGTAAATGTACCTATTGGTCCAGACATCTATCGTAAATAAAAAGAACAACAATATTAAAAAGGGTGAATTAATGTTTAAGGCCCAACTATTCTTAAAGTTATATACTAAGGCCTAGTTACTGAAACAAACTAGTCCATCAGAACACAACTAAAAAGGCTATACCATTATACTCGACGGATTTAGACGCGCTTTTAGAGAATTAACAGTTAGACAAAAGCCTATTATTGCGATAGTGGTTGAGACGAAAGCCTCGGGTATAGAAGCGACTAAAATAATCAAATCACTTCGTATGGAGAAATCTATTCGAGTTGATGCGATTGGTTTTGCGGGGGGTATTTGGGTACTTTGGAACCAAAATGATGTATCGGTTCAACTTTTATCGGCTAGCAATCAGGTAATCAACCTTAGAATTTCCAAAATCTCATGTGTTTCTTGGTTGTTATCTGCAGTTTATGCAAGTCCGAAGAGCTGGATTAGAGATTCACTTTGGGATTCGTTAGAGGAGGCTTCGTCTCACATTTTGGAGCCATGGCTAGTTTTAGGAGACTTTAACCAAATTGGAGTACCTGAAGACCAAGTGGGTGGTGTAGAGGGTGTGAATCGCGCTATGGTGAAATTTGAGAGATGGAGGGATCAATGTGGACTCGAAGATATGGGTTTTGTAGGACCGAGGTTTACTTGGAGTGATTCGTGGCATTCCGGGGTTAGAATTCTCAAGCGATTAGATAGAGCCTATGGTAATCGACGGTGGTTTGAGACTTTCGACACGGCTATGGTTTCACATCTTCCCAGAGTACATTCTGATCATGCTCCTATCATGGTCACTTTGGCTACACCCGTGGTAAAGGTCCCTAACACGAGGCGTTTCCGTTTTGAGGCGGCCTGGTGTTATCATGAGGGGTTCAAGGATTTAGTGGAAAAAAATTGGAAGATGGAAGGTAGAAGTCTTAGCGATAACATAGCAATTATGAGGCAAGAGTTAGAGATTTGGAAGTTCGAGTTTTTTGGTGATATATTCCGTAAAAAGAGGAGACTGCTAGCGAGAATTGCGGGTATTCAGAGAGCAATCCAGACATCCTATAATTCATCACTCATGAGACTAGAGTCGAGGCTAGTAGGGGAATTTGAGAGCCTGTTGGAACAAGAGGAGGTGTTTTGGTTTCAAAGAGCGCATACTGAATGGATCAACTCCGGAGAACGTAACACTCGGTTTTACCATTGCGCTGCTCAAGCTAAGAAGACAAGGGTAGAGGAGATACATATTAGGGGTGAGAACCAAGTTTGGTTAGAGGACAAGGAGGTGGAGAAGAGTTGGGTACGAGGTTTCTTTGAAGATTTGTTTGCACATGAAGATGATTCGGATACCGTTTGCGAACTTCCCCAGTTGAGAAAATTTGAGACTAATGATATTGAAACGTTGGGGAGTCCGATAGGGGATGAGGAAGTACGTATAGCAGTCTTTCAAATGTCGCCACATAAGGCTCCTGGCCCGGATGGATTAACAGCAGGTTTTTATCAAAGATGTTGGGATATAGTGGGTTCATCAGTATGCGCTATGATTCGAGGTGCGCTTTTGAGTGGTAGATTCCCTAAAGAAATTTTAGGTACACTCATTCACTTGATTCCGAAGGTGGGCAATCCAGAATTCATTACCCAATTTCGACCTATCAGTTTAATCAATGTCTGTTACAAGATATGCATGAAGATTCTGGTTAATAGGATGCGTCCCCTTCTGGCGAAGAGCATTGGCCCTTACCAGAGCAGCTTTTTACCTAATCGATCCACCATTGATAATATAGTGCTTGTGAATGAGGTAGATTTCTTCATGAGACATGCGAAGGGAAGGAAGGGATATATGGCGATTAAGATAGACTTAGCCAAAGCTTATGATAAAATTCGGTGGAGTTTTATAAAGGAATCTTTGGAGCTTCTTGGTTTGCCTTCTATGTGGGTTTCGGTTATCATGTCTGGGATGGAGGATAACGAGCTAAGCATACTATGGAGAGGCTCTCCGCTAGAGCCAATTAGACCCAAGAGAGGGATTAGACAAGGAGATCCGATCTCGCCTTATTTGTTTGTTATTTGCACGGAACGGCTATCCCTACTTATCCAACGGCTTGTGCGAGAGGGAGCATGGAAACCTATTTTTCTTAGTCCAGGGGGGTCCCCTATCTCTCATATTTTCTTTGCGGACGATTTAATTTTATTTACAGAAGCTTCTGTTGATAATTTTATATTGTTGCAGGATTCCTTGGATACATTTTGTAGAGATGCGGGCCAAACAATCAACAAGGAGAAGTCGATTATTTACTTCTCAAGAAATGTAGATGAAGGGATGGCTAGAAGTATAACCTTACGCAGCGGCTATCAACATAGTGATGGGATTGGTAAATATCTTGGTGTTAATATTTTATCGGGGCGGCGTCCGAAGGGTTTTTATGGCGAATTCCTAAATAATCTACGAGGTAAATTAGCAAAATGGAAGGGGAACACGTTATCTTTAGCGGGACGCATTACGTTAGCTCAGGCAGTCCTTAGTGCGGCACCAATGTACATCATGCAAGTAGAAAAATTACCGAGTTATATTTGTGAAGAAATTGATAAAATCAGGAGGGAGTTTATTTGGGGCTCTTCGATTGATCAAAGGAATATTAACTGGGTTGCCTGGAAGGATGTGTGTAGGCCCAAAGAAGAAGGAGGATTGGGGTTCCGTTTCGCGAAGGATATGAATAGAGCACTATTGGGGAAACTTGGGTGGAAATTAATGCATGATACATCTACTTTGTGGCCTATTGTAATGAAGGAAAAATATTTCAAGGGGCCTCCCATGCAATACCTGAGTAAACAAAGTGATTCTAAGATGTGTCGTGATATTATGGTGGGTATTGACGTTATTAGAAGGGGCTCCCGATGGTTAGTTCATAATGGGCGAGATGTATCCTTTTGGTGTGATGTATGGGTGGGTAATTCACCCCTTATTGATCATGTTATTGGGGTTTTTGAGGCAAGTGATTTGGAGAAACGGGTAAGTGATTACATCAAGCCGGATGGATCATGGGATTGGGTGAATTTTCAGAATTTTCTTACAACCTCTAAGCTACTTGAAATCGCTAACTCAAGGCTTGGAGTAGAGGCGGAATTTAGGGATATTGTATCGTGGCTTCATGAAACAAACGGAGAATTTTCGGTGAGATCAGTAGGTTGGGATGATGAGCCGCATGATCATGAGATGCGAAATTGTTGGAAGAGGATTTGGAGTTTAAAAGCATCCCAAAAGATTCGTGTTTTCTTGTGGCGGGCGGTGCTTGAAAGAATTGCTACGCGGGGTAATTTAGCTAAGAGAGGGATGGATATTCCGGAGGTGTGTCCGTTGTGTGAAATTGAAACCGAAAGTGCGATTCATCTCTTTAGATATTGTGAGAAAATTAGAGGGATCTGGACACTTATTCATAATGAAGTGATTAAGTTTAGCTCAGCAGAAGGAGGTGGCTCCTGGAATGAGCTGAGGTCCTTAATATCTGATGATCAGTGGCCGGACAGAGCTGTTTCACATGAAGGGCTGGAGATTCACAGGAATTCTATTTTATTACAGTACAGACCCCTGGTGGAGATTAGTGCAGGGACGGAGGAAGCATACCAGCTGGGATATGGCGACAGCATAAATACTCAAACACAGGCCTGGACAGTCGATAAGGAAACTCCACAGGTTCGACCTCCTGGCCCTAGC
Source organism: Nemophila menziesii (assembly GCA_029959085.1). Taxonomy (NCBI): domain Eukaryota; kingdom Viridiplantae; phylum Streptophyta; class Magnoliopsida; order Boraginales; family Hydrophyllaceae; genus Nemophila; species Nemophila menziesii. Next base: position 55,208 of record JARWIR010000103.1, read on the forward strand.
TCATGGCAGTAGCCTGTATGGGGTATACGGGATGGGGGGTGGATCTTAATTCTACATTGTGTACTTTGCAGCACAGGTCCTTGAGGGCGGATAATGGAGTCAACAGTAGCAAACCTCACATGTGGAGCGGAAATATTAATGGCGAGGTGCAATCATCAGCAGATGGGGAAGGAACTGTTCCATTAAACAATCAGCAGCCCTTTAACGATGAGGTGGAAGAAGATGGAGTGACAATTAACCAACAGCAGCGACGGATTCATGGAACAGCAGCAGCAGTGAATGGACCAGCTACAGGAGATACTAACGAGCATGACAGTGAATCAACACCACCAGCGGATCGTGAATGGTGGTCCAGAAATGTGTCGACTAATTTACTCTTTGCCGGCATTAATTGGAATGTATTCTTTGGGGTGCTTATTGATACGATTTGGAAGCACCGAAACCTAGTTGTCTTCAATGGAGAGACCTTTCCCACGGAGGTAGCGATAATCAAGAAGGCGAAAAGATTAGCTACTATGACTACCCGAGTGTGGCGACAACTACCTGGTATGTCTATCGCGAAGAGAACGTTGGTTAATTTGGTCGGATGGTCAAAACCCATTAGGGGGGTCAAGCTTAATACAGACGGAAGCTATAATAATTGGAGGAAGATCGGCGGTGGGGGAGGAATTGTTAGAGACACCAATGGGGATTGGATTCGGGGTTTTAGCATGAAGATCTTGAATGATTCGCCAACTATCGTGGAGTTAATAGCCTTATGTGAGGGATTGAAAATGGTAGAACAATTGGGTTTTCAAGAGGTGGTCGCTGAAACTGATTCAAGGGAGGTAATTAATTTAATCCAGAAAACAAAAGATGGTAGAGGACCTGGTGCACAGTGGATTAGAGAAATCCGAATAATTCTTGATAAGAATAAGGGATTTAGCATAAGAAACATCTATAGGGAGGCTAATATGTGTGCGGACTGGTTGGCGAAAACAAGTTGGAAGAATAGAGAAGATTTTGAGCTTCTTGGAGATCCTCCGGATGGCATCTGGAGCCTTCTCACTAAGGACCGATTGGGTTGGAAGACGCCGCGAGTGACTTATAATCCTGAATTATTTAATTATGTATTAGATTAGAGCTTTTTCTTGTTCTTATTTCACGATCCAGTGGATCTCCGATGTAATCAAAAAAAAAAAAAATTATACTCTACACAGTGAGAAACAAAAAACACAAACCAAAACTCCATATAGGGTTTCGATCTCGATCAAACCCTCTCTATCTGTACATTCACTCTCTACACCTTGGACCACCCACCTTCCTCCCCCCACCTACCCACCGATGCCCTCCTTCCTCCCCTCACCTACCAACCGATGCAACTGACCATGCAGGTTCGTATACATACATACACATACATACAACATGAAAATTTCAGGTGAACAGCCACATCCTCCTATTATTTGGTCAAATTGTTCCGTTTTTAATCCTTCAGTAGCCATTATCTCGAATATCGCTTATTTGCAACCACTCAACAAACACAAAGACCCCATGAATGGTACTTGAGAGTGCTATGCTAAAAGTGCAAAGTACTCGTAAATCTATTATATTTGATTTTATTTTACCAAATAACCAAATCTAACTAAAATCCAAACACTTTATATTTACTACTTTGAAATAACATCCGGGTACATTTGCTATATCACATTATACATTCATGCAACTGACCCTTCCTGATTTTGAAGCTGAGTCAAAACCTGTTTTGCAATGTCACATTCGGACAAGGGTACACGTACGAGATATTAGCCTATTAGTGAACTTGAGTATAAAACAAGGGGGCGTTTTGCAATATAGCCGTAAATTGTATTCTTCCTGTAAATTTTTCTTCTTTTTTACTTCTTTTTTACTTCTATATTGATGAGAACAAAGAAGAGTGCAAACCCGAGCCCCAGAAGAGAAGCTCCAGCATGGTTAGTGGTAAATGAAAAGAAAAAAGAGGAAAAGAAAGAATAAAAACAAGATGAATCAGATTTATTTTCATATTCTATCACATGAGCCTCAGGCTTTATATCTCTCCCGATCAGTGATAGATACCATAATTGCAAAAAAACTGATGGTGAATATGAAGATATTCAATTAAACTAAGCGATTTAGATACAAAAATTGTTGATGAGTCTTCAGAATCATTGTTGTTATCGATATATTTAGATTCCATGAAACAAGATTTTGAAGATTAAATGAGTGATAAAAGAGGTTAATAATAGTCCATTAAAGCCCTGTGATAAAAGATATCAAATCCGAAAGTTGAACCATTTTCATTCTGTATTGAATCCAGATTAAAATCTTTCTCAATTGAGATCAGTTAAGACAGAATATCAGTTTGGAGCAACAAAAGAAAACATTATACCTTTTAGTGCAGACCCTAAATTTAAACAGATAATGAGAAAACAAATTCGTAAGCAATCTAACAATATGAGAAACGAAGTTACAGTTGAAGAGAAGAGAAAATAGATTAAAAACTTGCATGGGAATTCTAGTTTTAGTTTTTTCACATGAGAGAACACAAATCTAAATTAATACTCAGCCATAGAAGAGAATAGAAAATAGATTACATAATTAAAAAAAGGTGTAAATCTAGTTCAAGAATGCCTGATAACCTTCTCAACATCTTCTCCATATTGTCTCCATAACCAATAATTGGTTCCGAAAAGGTTTGTAGATTTTCTAGAATGGAAGAGGAATTCTCAAGTCTGTGGGGCTCCAAATCAATAGAAGAAAAAGTAGGTATATGAATGTGTCTCAACTTTATCATGTCCCACATAAAATCTGCTACTTTTACAACTTCATCATTTGATTGTACAAAATGAAAAGTTTCAAGGTTCCAAATATTGGATATGGATGGTGAAATTAATTTTACAGAGCTTTTAACTGCCAAGTATCTTAGCAGAACAAGAACGCCAACCTCTATAAAAGAGTCTCCTATAATGAAATGTGGAATCTTCAATATCCTAAGAAACTTAAATTTGTTATAAATGAACGAAATATCACATGAATGGTTCCTCGAGATATCATCATCAAATAAAGGTCTAAAAAACAACGATTGTAGAAATGGCCCAGAGGACATAACAAATATATCCCATTATTTAAAAACCTGGAGACGACGTTGATAATATATCGTGGGTGAAGAAGACTCCAATATGTAATTTATATCGATCTTCATGAAATTATCTTCCATAACTTTTCTTCTGAGGAAGCTCTGTACCAGAGGATTATGAACATAAGCGACCTTGTCATAACCAAGAATCTCATTAATAGGTTCGAGTAGGTTTCTTGAAATAAGATCGGCTAAATAATCCTCGCCTGTCTCCTCTAAGCTCTGGGATGCCATATGTTGTACGAATCCCTCCGCTATCCACAATCGTATCACTTCTGAGACTGAAACACCTTCATCTATAAATAGTCCCATGTAGAAAAAGCATGATCTTAAATGGTCCGGCAAATAGATGCAAGTCAAATCTAGTATGCGATATACCTGTGAACCCCTAAGACCATATACACGTGACCCTAAAGTTTGTGCTACTTCTTCCCGCTGATTCACTGTTCTACGAATGGTACAAAGAAGAGCAACTACAAAAGTCCTTGATTCTGGTTTGCATCTTTTAGCGATTTTCATTCCGACTTCCTTCATTTCTTCAGGGCAGCTTACTATTTGAAAGAATGAATCCCAGATTGGTGGAGATTGGGGTTCCCCTGTGCTCTTAGATTTAGCTGGAAAATCAAACTCCTCATCTTCAGTAATTAATACGATTCTACTCCCATTGTGAGAATCTGGGAAACATCTTTGTAATGTATCCCAATTATGAAAACAATAATCAATGTCAAGCACAACAAGAAATCTCTCTCCCTCGAGACATTCAAACAGTACTTTAGTTAGTTTTTCATTATTCATGGAACAAATTTCATCTGTAGAGCAACCAGGTGACCTAAAAGCTCCAATAATATCTACTACATTTTGCACATAAATTAAGATATACATTTATTACCTCCACTATTTAATTTTATGAAAATATCTCTAGAAGCTTACTTTTTAGTTTGGATTTGTTAATTTTTTTTTTATATAATTAGGAATAAATAGATTTTTGGGTACAATTTGTAGTTAAAATTGTTTCGGGAAAATAAATACGGGGATATTATGTAGGTTTTTTAGATAATGTTAGGGTAAAATTGAAAATTTTAATAGTTTTAGGTGTAATTATGTAATTTAGGGTCTTAAGAACAATTTGTAAATAATTTAGGGTCTTAGTGAATTTTTGAAATGGTGCTTAGTGTAATTTTTAAGACTTAAGGGTGACATTGTTAGTTTTAAAACATTTAGGGCTTTAGGGAATTTTTTAGAAAAATTAGGTGCCTTTGTGTATCTTTTACAAGTTTAGGGTTAAAATTGTAATTTGTAAAACATTTAGGGCCTTAGGTAATTTTTTAGAAAATTTAGGTGCCTTAGTGTATTTTTTAAAAGTTTAGGGTTAAAATTGTATTTTTAAAGCATTTAGGGCCTTAGTGATTTTTTTAACTAATTTAGGTGCTTAGTGTAATTTTTAAAAGTTTAGGGTTAAAATTGTAATTTTTAAAATATTTAGGGCTTTAGGGAATTCTTTAAAAAATTTAGGTGCCTTAGTGTATTTTCAAAAGTTTAGGGTTAAAATTGTAATTTATAAAATATTTAGGGTCTTAGTGAATTTTTAAAAAACATTAGGTGCCTTAGTTATTTTTTAAAAGTTTAGGGGTAAAAGTGAAAATTAAAAAAAAATTAGGGCCTTAGTGATTTTTTTAAAACCTCTAGGTGCCTTAGTATATTTTTACAAGTTTAGGGATAGAAATGAATAAATTAATTAAATTAGGGCTTTAGTTTATTTTTTAGAAAATTTGGCTGCCTTAGTGTATTTCTTAAAAGTTTAGGGGCAAAATTGAAAATTTTAATAAAATTAGGGGCTTAGTGTAGTTTTTAAAAGTTTAGGGGTAAAATTGAAAAGAAAAATTAAAAAAATAGGGCCTTAGTGAATTTTTTTTAACTTTAGGTGCCTTAGTGTAGTTTTTAAAAGTTTAGGGGTAAAATTGTATTTTATTTCCTCAGATGGAAGCAGTGGCACGTGGACACGGAGGAGATGGCAGCGGTAACGACCCCACTCAAAATCCTAATAATCCGATCAGGGGTTGCAACGCACCGGGTATTCTTTTTTTGTAAACATAATTTTGACTAAAATAGAAATTTAATCGTAAAATTAAACATGGAATAAGGCCCGAAAGCCTAGGGGAAAGACGACTCTAGCTTCGGTCGTCTTGTCCAAGCGAAAGTACGGAGAGAGAGACTTCCCATGGAGTTTTGCACATATGATAAAACGTGGAACACTCTCAGCCCATACTCGCATCACGTGTGTCAAGTCGTCAACCATATGATTCGGGAGATCGTTCCACTATACTACAAGAACTGGGGAGAAGTTCCCTCCGAAGAGCAGAGAAATATACATATCACACTAAGATGTGACACTTATTTTTGCAATAAATATGATCCGACAAGAATCGGGATTGTGGTGGATCACAAAAGATTAGTAAATTTTGAGAACGTTAAGATGGACATCAAGTGCGACTCGGCTTTGGCAGTATTGAAAGTAGTGGAAAAATGTGAAACTTTTCCCTTTGAAAGAAAACTAATCCTTTCAGACAACCTTGAGGTAATTCAAGGTATCAAGCAGGTGTCAGCTGCGAGTTGGAGAATCCAACCGATCATCAAAAGAATCATCCGTAAAGCTGTTGAGTTCAGTCCTATTTCGTTTGAATATCTTAATAGGAAGTTCAACAACCTAGCTGATAAACTAGCAAAAAAAATCTAGGCACGAGGAAGGGTCTTAGCCGTTGAACGATTGCTCAGTTTATGAGTTAGCTTGTAATTTTAGAAGAACGGGTATTGGTTAACAATAAACTTAGCTTGTAATTTTAGAAGGAGGGGTATAGGTTAGCAATGTTGGGTCTTTTTATTGTTAGGTTCTAATTCTTTTCTTGTTATTTTTTTTTTTGTGTCTTAGTCATTTTCAAATGTAAAAAAAAAAGTGGGGACGGCCCACCTATTTTTCGATATAAAATTATGTTTGACGAGATGTAAGACTTTCATAGTACGCCTTCTAATAAAAATCTTAATCACTAATTTAAATAATAAATATGTTTTATTAAATTACTTATTATAAGTAGTAATTTTTTTTGGCTAGAAAGGAGATCCCTCAAGGGATCATGGGATAAAACCAATAAGAACGACTTTATTAACTAAACTCGGACTATGAATCAGTCGTGGGATCTTCTACCCCATTCTATCCCGCGTAAGGGTACTCCATATACCCTTAGGTGGATCATTTTGTCTATAATATTGCTCCGTTTGTGACACTCCATATTAAGCTACTCAGTCCGCACACGAAATTATTTTCTCTAAAGATTTTCCCGAACACTGAGGATGTGTTCTTGCGAAGAGATTGACGAATCATTTGAACTCATATAGCCGCCGAACTCCTGTCATAATCTACCTGGTGTGATAACATCCAAAGCTTCTCAAGAGTCTTTCTCGGCTACTACTTCCTTCAAACCTAACTCTTCCGCCATACGAAGCCACTGACTAAGTGCAACAAGTTCAATTAAAGTTGTCATCTCCTAATCAATTTGCATCGGAAAACCACAAATCTAATTGCTTTCTACGTCCCGAATTACGCCTCCGCCGTCTCCATATTTCCGCTATTTGTTGAAACTTCCGTACGTATTAAGCTTAAAAGCCCAGCTTGGTTTAGTCCACCCAACAAAATTAAGTCATTGAGTACCAGGGGTCGCTCTATAAGTAGTAGTTACACATGATATTTGTATTATTATTTTTTTGACCAAGAATATGGTATTTGTATATCACGGTACTCACTACTCAGAGTGTGTGAACCATGATTTCAGTCAACTATCAAGTAAACGGCACTACCATCTCTCTTTTCTCATTACAAGGCCTGAGAAAGATGATCTTCTACTCAGCTTCCCTTGTTAATCTGTTATATTTCTTCTTCATCCATCATCTAATACTTACTTTTGCTTCGAATCCTTATTACTTCCTTCGTGATGTTGCTATTAACTGCGGCTCCATTGGAAACTCCACAGAACTCGATGGTCGTGAATGGATTGGAGATACATACTCAAAATCGATTTACTTTCTGCAGCCAATAGGTGAATTAAGAAGCTCAATGGCTGTTGACAAATCATTCCACGCCGATCATGTACCGTTTCTGAATGCAAGAATTTCATCAACTCAATTTCTCGGTGAATCCAGGTCAGATATTCATTCGCCTTCACTTCTACCCTTCATATGATTTATTCTCTGTTAAAGCTGGTCCCTTCACTCTCCTTAGCAACTTTAGTGCTTCTCAACTGGTATTTCTTTAGGCGTAAAGTATTTAGTTAAGGAGTATTATATGAATGTGGACGAAGATGAAGTATTGACCATTCTGTTTTCGACTTCCAAACCTGGAGATTCGGAGAAAACATATGGTTTCATCAATTGGAGGAGATTCCATGTCACCACAAGGTGATTCTGATCTACATCGTAGATGGTATAATGAAGTAATTTACTTAATAGAATCCGAAGTTTATTCTGTAAAGTATCCAATACGTACCATACAATATTAATCCATGTCAAGATATGTTGCACCACTTGGAATATACCAGACATCATGGTCAACACATCCAAACTAGATACCCAACACATCATACTCGAAGCAAGGGGTAGATGAGTTTTGGATGGAGATCGAAACACTATCTAAGCTCTGACATGTTCATCTTGTTTCTTTGATAGGCTACTGTGATGAATCCGAAGAGATGATCCTTGTTTATGAATATATGCCTCGAGGAACTCTTTGTGACCATCTATATGGAACTGCGAGGCACAGGGGTGATTATTCTCCTTTCACCTGAGTTAGCAAAACTGGAAAAGCCGGGTCAGTTGAATAGTTACATTAGCACAAATGTTAAAGGCACATTTGGTTATTTGGATCCAGAATATTTTTTAACACGTAAACTAAGTAAGAAAAGTGACGTGTATGCATTTGGTGTTGTGATGTTAGTCATTTTGTGTGGAAGACCAGCAGTGAATAATAGAGCAGCAGCCACCCACAACTTTAATGACGGCCTTATCCTTGCAAGGGGAGGATTTTGTAAGAGTTATATAGGGATCATCAATGACGAGTTTAATATTGTTTTCATTAAACGTTTAAATTCATGGCAAGGGACTTCCTTCAGATTTATAATTAAAACCTTTTCTAAGCTCCGACACGTTCATCTTGTTTCCTTGATAGGCTATTGTGATGAAGATTATAAGTATGTGTGTTTTTTCCCGTCCTTGATTTTGATTTGTTTACCATTTCTTAAAAATCAGCAACAGTTGTTATATACTTTCTAGTTTTTTATATTTGTTTAATAATGCTTCAAGAGAATGCATGTTGTGTGTTTATCTGTTCCGCCTCCAAGGTAATAATTAATTGCACTATAGTCCTTGAACAACCCGATCAAAATTTCACTTTTTATTTTATATTTAATTTCATGCCACACTGCAATATAATCGTCCTTTTGATTTATTTAGTAAATTGTGGATTCCATTTCGAAGAGAATGCTTTCTGTTATTGTAGTTATTTTAGATAACAGGGAGGGATAATCTTTGGAGAATTTACTATTGGGATTCATTTAGTAAATTTCTGCTGGTCAAGGGTCAATTTGTTTCATAAATAGATATTTAGTAGAGTTGGTAATGAACGTGAGTTTCATATATGGTTGATGAAAGAATATGGAAACGCTAAATCTTGGATGATACAATTTTCAGTGTATGTTAATTATAAGTATATGCCACAAGGTTTTCTGAATACTCGTATGACCATCAGAGTAAAAAATTTAGAGTTATGATTATGAATTTGTTGATCGTTATGAGCCGAGCTTTGCATTACATGATCAAAAGGTGGATTGTGATAGTGATACAGACAAATAATCATAATCTTGAAATTTGAAGCAAAGATTGGTTTAAAACTAGTTTAGAAGATTAGGATTTTATTTATTTTCTACTTGTTCCTTTTTCAATTGTTAGACTATTTATTATTTATAAGTTTTTGACATGTTTGGTTTCTGTTTTTTTTTTCCTTTGTAAATTGCAATAGATAACATAACATGTTTGATAATTTAATTAGTTAATAAACCATCTTCTTAAGCCAAAGCAACAAATTAAGAAGTGCTGCAGGTGCTATTTGGATAATGAAAAGAAGAATAGGTCCTGAAGGTGAAGCTTTGATAGCTACAGTGGCTGCAAATTTGAGGTCTTATAACTCAGGGACTAATTCGCAAATTATTGTAAACTTACGCGATAAATATCTACATAACCATAACTTGGGGTCTGTTCAAATAAAAGCTGTGACTAGCTAAAAGTATATTAGCACTCAACTGGGACATGGAATAATAAAAAAAAAACTTAAGAGTAGAATTTAAAAGAGTAAAAAAATTACAGAGATGAAGAACCAAACAACACCAAATGGCGACTGAAAATGAAGAAATAAAAAAAAACTTGGAAGCCCAGCATTGCCGAAGCCAGATAGATGTAAAAACTTTAGTTAAAGATATTAGACGAGTATAAACACACCTGCTTATTCTTTATTGTTTTTGCAAGATATTTTGAGTTGATGATGACCCCAACATTTCACATGCTGATCTTGAATAAGTCTGACTGAATTTTCAGCAGAGCGAGTGCACCATTCCACCTCAATCATGTGTATGGAAGAAATATATGCAAAATCTTGAGGGATCTCTACAATCTTCTCGCATTTGTACACGAACAGATCTTCAAGGCTGGGAAAGTGATTACGAGTGGCATTCCAGTATTCCAGATCTTCCATTTTCACCAACTTCAAGTATTTGAGTTTTGTGAACACCACATGAACTTCCATATCCCATCTTTCACCTTCAAATGCATTGAAATTTAACTCGAGAACCTCCAGATTCTTTAGCATCGCAAGTTGTAACATTGCATTCCATGGCATTTTAAACTTCTTCAAACTAAGTTTCTTCAGATTGGAAGGGAAATTGAACTTACATGGATATAAACCTGCACCCATGTACCCCACCTTGAGTGATATTAGTTTATTGAGAAACTCTAGCATTGGGAACCGGTTACATTGCGTATCATCATCCCATGAATCTAGAAATCTACACTTTAGTTCAAGAATGCCTGATAACCTTCTCAACATCTTCTCCATATTGTCTCCATAACCAATAATGGGTTCCGAAAAGCTTTGTAAATTTTCTAGAATGGAAGAAGAGTTCTCAAGTCTGTGGGGCTCCAAATCAAAAGAAGAAAAAGTATGTATATGAATATGTCTCAACGTTATCATGTCCCATATACAATCTGCTATTTTTACAACTTCATGATTTGATTGTTCAAAATGAAAAGTTTCAAGGTTCCAAATATTGGATATGGATGGCGGAATTAATTTCACTGAGCTTGTGACTGACAAGTATCTTAGCAAAACAAGAACACCAACCTCTATAAAAGAGTCTCCTATAATGAGACGTGGCATATTCAATATCCTAAGAAACTTAAATTTGTTATAAATGAACGAAATATCATATGAGGAATCATCATAAAACCTAGATGTAAAAAACAACGATTGTACAAATGGCCCAGAGGACATAACTAATTTATCCCATCTATAAATAACCTTGAGACGACGTTCATAATATATCGTGGGTGAAGAAGAAGAAAAAGAATAATCATCTTCGATCTGCACGAAATTATCTTCCTTAACTTTTCTTTTGAGGAAGTTACATACCACATAAACACAAGCGGCCTTGTCATAACCAGGACTCTCTTTAGTAAGTTTCAGTAGGTCTCTTGAAATAAGATCGGCTACATAATCCTCTCCTGTCTCCTCTAAGCTCTGGGATGCCGTATGTTTTACAAATCCCTCCGCTATCCACAACCGTATCAGTTCCGAGACTGAAACATCTCCATCTAAAAATACTCCCATGTATAAAAAGCATGATCTTAAATGGTCCGGTAAATAAATGCAAGTCAAATCTAGTATGCGATGTACCTGTGAACCCCTACGGCCAAATACGCGCGACCCTAAAGTTTGTGCTACTTCTTCCCACTTATTCACTGTTTGCCGAATGGTACGAAGAAGAGCAACTACAAAAGTCTTTGATTCGGGTTTACATCTTTTAGCGATTTTCAATCCGACTTCCTTCATTTCTTCAGGGCAGCTTACTATTTCAAAGAATGTCTCCCAGATTCGTGGAGATTGGGGTTCCCCTATGCTCTTAGAATTAGCTGGGATTTCAAACTCCACCTGTTGAGTAATTAATACAATTCTACTTCCATTGTGAGAATCTGGGAACCAACTTTGTATCATATCCCAATTACCAAAACAAAAAGCAATATTACACACAACAAGGAATCTCTCTCCCTCGAGACATTCAAACAGTAGTTTAGCTAGCTCTTCATTATTCTTGGAACGAATGTCATCTGAAAGATCAACCAGGTCACCTAAAAGCTCCAATAATGCCTTTCTTATATCATCATGAGAATCAATAAATATAGATTTAAAATATGCACGAGACTCGAAGTGGCTGATGACAGAAGGAGAATTGTACACTTCTTCAGCCAATGCAGTCTTTCCTATTTCATGTGGACCAACAATGGTGATAATGTTGAGTGGCTCATCTCCTCCAAGAAGCATATATTCTATCATTGTCTTCTTCCCCTTGAGATCCTCCTCCATATCTTCCTCTGTCTTTCTTTCTTGCTCTATAGTAAGAAATTCTAGAAAGATATCGTTAAGCCAGCAAATACAGCGCCAGGAAGGAACATCTCCAACAAGATATGAATCAAGAACATATTCTACATCATATGCCAATTTTGTAATTGTTTCAATGGTCTCCTTCAAAAACAATGGCGGGTTGCTTGAGATTTCTATGAGGTCAGAATACCAGAAACAAAGCTCACTTTGCACCCTCTGAATGAAACAGTTGAAAAGAGAAGTTGAAGTAGTCGTGTCTTTCAATAACTCCTCAAGATTCTCCAAAAGATGGTTAATGAAGATGAATGGAGTCGTTTTTGGATATGTAAGTATAATTGGCCTCTCCATTCTGAAACGTTGGAGATTATGTATACCCTCGAGCCAACGAAAAAATTTGCATAGCTGCGAACAAAGTTGAAGGCCTATGTATTCATTCATTTTATTGAGATCAAATGAGTAGAAAAAGGATCCTACATTCCTGACAACAGATCTAGCTACTTGTAGTAAATCGCCATCTTCATCTTCAACCAACTCTTGAGGAGGATCTATGAGGATTGCTTTGATGATTACAGCATCAGTTATAATCTCCTCTATCAGTTTTGGAGGTACAACAGGGGAATTGATAAGAAATTCAAGGAGAGCATCAAAAGCAGAAAAATCAATCTCAGTACCGGGAAGATCTTGAAGGGATTCAAAGAAAGCCATAATTCTCTGAGATTTTAATTTTTGTTGATTTAATTTAAGTGAGGGGAAGAAGCTGGAAAAGGCGAAGATCTAAGATGGAAACTAGAAGAAATGAGTGGCTAGCGAATATTTTATCTACCTCCGAAGACTTATGTTTTTTTTAGTCATAAGTCCTCTTTTTTTATTGTTGGCTTATTGGAAAGAAATAATGGGTAAAAGAGAAATAGCAGCCGACCACTTCAGTTTTATAAAATAGGGATTCAATTAGAAATCCAAAAATGCAATGTAATAATAGATCAATAAGCTCTCCCTTCTCTCTAACCTTTTATCTCTCTAGGTTTTAGCTGCAACAATGGTGAATCCCTACCATTTCTAAGACAATCATCTCCCTCCTCCACACTGAACAGTAATCCCTCTACACGTTTTCCCTAGTTCCCATAGTAATCATAATATCCTCCTTGGTTAGATCATTTTATGCTTTAATTTATTAATAATCCTTTCGCTTTTAGCCGTGATTTAGCTTCTCGAGTTTGGCTTTTATCTCTCCCCTAAAAGCTATTATTACTTACATAGGGAACACGCATCTCCTCTTTACCCCTACTTCTCTTCTTTTACCTCTGTAATATCCTCTCTGCAACAATGGCGAATTTCACTGTCAAAACCATGAAACTAACACCAGCTTACCAAGATCATGAAGTGTACAACCACCGCAACACTCTACTAGCCCGTATACTAACCCCTCAAGAGATCAATCCCTACACGGTGGAAATGGCGGCTAACAGATCTTGGGGGCTCCGTGCTCCTATGCATGTGCTTCCTGCAGATTTCAACACCTTTTTCCTAGCCTTTGAGTCCAAAGAGGACATGCTTGACACTTGGCATTTTAGACCATGGTCCGTAAATGGTCATATGCTAATCTTACATGCGTGGCATCCTGAGATGTCTATAGGAGAAGCTGACTTTTCAATGGCCACTATGTGGATTCAACTGCTTGATCTTCCCTCAGTCTTTGTAACCCCTGATAATGCTGTAAGCATTAGTAAAAATTTGGATTGCACCCTCCTCGCATATGATATTGAAGATTCAAACAAGGCAAAGAAACAACTGAGAATCCGAGTGTTATGGAAAGTCAAAAATCCCTTGCTCACTATCTTCACAGTTGAAAGACCATCCCTTCAAGAGGCTATTGTTCGTATGCGTTATGAGAAACTAAGCAAATTTTGTCATTTCTGTGGTATGCTAGACCACGCTACCAATGATTGTGGTTCATTCAAGGAAGAAACGAAAAGATCCCGTGGTCTGGTCAGACTCCGCTTTGGAGATTGGTTATCGGTAGATCCAGTTAAAGGAAGAGGATCAAAGATCCAGATTGTTGATGATCTAGACGATCCATCTAAATTATTTTCTAATAGTGGTGAGTCAAAACCGAGTCAATCGAACGAGTTTAAGAGTCATCCTCATACAAGGGACAGTCCTTTAAGTGGAAAAGACAAAATCCCTGCTGTGTCCTTTGGTACGTATTCAGATAAGGCCAAAATGCTCCCCCAGAAAGGACATACAAATGTCCAAGAAAGAGGCATTGTAATGGTACCTAATCCTCTCACCTCAGGTAATGTCGGAGATACTCCCTTGGCAAATAGTGAAGATAAGAATGGGCCTGCTAGAGACATTTAGTAAATTTTTGCTGGTCAAGGGTCAATTTGTTTGATTAAATGGATTTAGTAGAGTTGGTAATGAACGTGAGTTTCATATTTTCTGTGGATGTTAATTATAAGTATATGCCACAAGGTTTTCTGAATAATGGTGAAATGTTATGGTGGACGGGTGATACCTTGATCTTGTAAGACCATCAGTTATGATTATGAATTTGTTGATCGTTATGAGTTGAGCTTTGCATTACATGATCAAAAGGTGGATTGTGATAGTGATACAGACAAAAAATCATAATCTTGAAATTTGAAGCAAAGATTGGTTTAAAACTAGTTTAGAAGATTAGGATTTTATTTATTTTCTACTTGTTCCTTTTTCAATTGTTAGACTATTTATTATTTATAAGGTTTTGACATGTTTGGTTTCTGTTTTTTTTTTCCTTTGTAAATTGCAATAGATAACATAACATGTTTGATAATTTAATTAGTTAATAAACCATCTTCTTAATTAAGCCAAAGCAACAAATTAAGAAGTGCTGCAGGTGCTATTTGAGTAATGAAAAGAAGAATAGGTCCTGAAGGTGAAGCTTTGATAACTACAGTGGCTGCAAATTTGAGGTCTTATAACTCAGGGACTAATTCGCAAATTATTGTAAACTTACGCGATAAATATCTACATAACCATAACTTGGGGTCTGTTCAAATAAATCAGGAAATCAGATTGGAGAATTTTGTTATGAATGAGCTTCATTGTATATATATATATATATATATATATATATATATATATATATATATATATATACATATAAATGATATGAATAACTGATGTAGAATTATCTATGCATTGCTGATTAAGTGTTGTTTCCACTCTTTTGGAAATGAATATTCATAAACCGAAAAGCATTTGATATAGAAACCTGCAATATATAGTGCAATTAACTTTATTTTTTTATAATAGGGACCTGCAGTTAATTTTCATACAATATAGGGACATATAGAGCAATTTTTGCATAATGTAGGGACCCGTAGTAAATAAGAAGAGTGATGTTTTGATATGAGATTTAACAGTAGGATCATCACGATAAAAGAGAGACGAAGTTACAGTTGAAGAGAAAGTTTATTCACATGGGAGAACACAAATCTAAATTAATACTCAGGTGTAGAAGAGAATAGAAAATAGATTACATAATTAAAATAAATAAAAGTGTAAATATATCACAATAAACAAAAGTAATCAATAACATTTAAAGTATAGAGAGGCATATATGAGATTCAGACATGTGGTTCCTCCTAGATCCCAGTTGAAGACAAACATTAAAAGAAAGACAAGAAAAATTGATAATATATTGTGGGTGAAGAAGAAGAAGAAGAATCATATTCGATCTGCATGAAATTATCTTCCATAACTTTTCTAATGAGGAAGTCACGTACCAGATGATTATAAGCACGAGTGACCTTGCCATTACTAAGACTCTCTTTAGGAAGATCCAGTAGGTTTCTTGAAATAAGATCGGCTAAATAGTCCTCTCCTGTCTCCTCCAAGCTCTGGGATGCCGTATGTTTTACAAATCCCTCCGCTATCCACAATCGTATCAGTTCTGAGACTGAAACTTCTTTATGTAAAAATATTCCCATGTAGAAAAAGCATGATCTTATATGGTCCGGTAAATAGATGCAAGTCAAATCTAGTATGCGACTTACCTGTGAACCCCTACGACCATATACGCGTGACCCTAAAGTTTGTGCAACTTCTTCCCACTGATTCACAGTTTTACGAATGGTACGAAGAAGAGCAACTACAAAAGTCTTTGATTCTGGTTTACATCTTTTAGCGATTTTCATTCCGACTTCCTTCATTTCTTCAGGGCAGCTTACTATTTCAAAGAATGAATCCCAGATTGGTGAAGACAATATGGAGTCCCCTATGCTCTTAGATTTAGCTGGGAAATAAAAGTCCTTCTCGCTAGTAATTAATACGATTCTACTTCCATTGTGAGAATCTGGGAAACATCTTTGTAATGCATCCCAAGTATAAAGACACCAAACGGTATTAAGCACAACAAGGAATCTCTCTCCCTCGAGACATTCAAACAGTAGTTTAGCTAGTTCTTTAATATTCTTGGAAAAAATATCATCTGAAAAATCAACCAGGGCAACCAAAAGCTCCAATAATAGGTTTCTTATATCATAACGATAAGAAGTGTAATAAGATGCACGACACTCGAAGTGACTGATGACAGAAGGAGAATTGTACAATTCTTCAGCCAATGCTTTCTTGCCTATTCCAGATGGACCAACAATGGTGATAATGTTAAGTTGCTTATCTCCTCCAAGAAGCATTTCTTCTATCATTGTCTTCTTCCCCTTGAGATCCTCTTCCATATCTTCCTCTGTCTTTCTTTCTTGCTCTATTTGTAGAAAATCTAGAAAGATATCGTTAAGCCAGCAAATACAACGCCAAGAAGGAACATCTCCAACAAGATATGAATCAAGAACATACTCAACATCATATGCCAATTTTGTAATTGTTTCAATGGTCTCCTTCAAAAACAATGGTGGGTTGCTTGAGATTTCTATGAGGTCAGAATACCAGAAACGAAGCTCACTTTGCACCCTCTGAATGAAACAGTTGAAAAGAGAAGTTGAACTAGTCGTGTCTTTCAATAACTCCTCAAGATTCTCCAAAAGATGGTTAATGAAGATAAATGGAGTCGTTTTTGGATATGTAAGTATAATTGGCCTCTCCACTCTGAAACGTTGGAAATTATGTATATCCTTGAGGCGCCAAAAAAATTTGCATAGCTGTGAACAAAGTTGAAGACCCATGTATTCATTCATTTTATTGAGATCAAATGAGTAGAAAAAGGATCCAACATTCCTGACAACAGATCTAGCTACTTGTAAATCACCATCTTCATCTTTAATTAACTCTTGAGGAGGAGGAGGATCTATGAGGATTGCTTTGATGATTACAGCATTAGTTATAATCTCCTCTATCATTTTTGGTGGTACAACAGGGGAATTGATAAGAAATTCAAGGAGAGCATCAAAAGCAGAAAAATCAATCTTACTCTCCACATCTCTCTGATCAATAATACTGTTGTTTGCTAATAAAGGATGCACAAAGGGAATATCTTTAAGGGATTCAAAGAAAGCCATAATTCTCTGGAAAAGAAAAATTAATGAGATAACAATGATTGTATATAAAAAAGAACACTCAAATGTCCATTAAAGGGAAGAAACTGAGAGTGGAAGCATAAATGTTTCAAGTAGGAGAATGTTCAAATCTCCATTACTTGATTTTTCAGATCGATGGCAGAGATCAACTTTATAGAGTTTTAAAACCAAAAAATTAATTACCTTACTTTGAATTCTTCAATGGAAGCAAACGTGCTGCGTGGTGTGATGAGTTTGAGTTTGACTTTTTTGATGTTGTAATTGAAATTGGGGAGGAGGAAGAAGAAAATGGTTAAACATGAGATAAGGTTGGGCTTTAGGCCCTAATTGCTGTAATTAAAGAAATACAGGACAAATACTTGTGTGGTCTTTGACCATAATTCTGTCATAGTTTAATATTATTATATTAAAAGACAAAGTTGCATGTTACTTTCCCATAAAAGCACATGACAGATAGGTCAGCAAGTTTATAACGATCAACAAAACAAACACACCTAAAAGTATGGTTGATAAACAGCTGTATATAATGGTTCTGCCCAGAATTTAGAAGAAACATACGTCAATTGGAAAAGTACAAACAACATCTAATATACGATAATTCTTACGCTCATCTACGCCATTTTGTTGGGGATATATAGACAAGAGCGCTGCGAAAATATCACTTTTTGTTGACAATATTCTTGAAATAAACGAGACATGTATCTCGCTTCCCTAAATCAGACCGTAACATTTTGATACAAGTACCTGAAATGTGTCTCAACAAGTATAACAAACTTTTAAAAGACATAGAACACTTCAACTTTAGAACGAAGGAAATATATTTAATTAAATCATCTCCATAGCTAGTGGCGAATCCAGGATCCCGAATCATGGTGGACTCAAGTATAAGAGCGATCGGGATAACATTCTCGATTTTTTTAATATTTTACGAAAAACGACATGAAACGACTAAATATATAGATTAAGATTATAATATTATAAATTATATTAAATCCAATAAATAATACCATACAAATTTCCATAAAATACAATTTTCTTTGAAAAAATTCAAAAAGATATCCATAAAATTCAAGAGTAATGATATTTGTCACCCTTTTTGTATCACCCTTTTATCACCTCCTACGTGTATGCCTACATGGACCAATGAATTGATTTCTCTATCCTATTTAATTTTTTTCTATCTTCTGTTCAAGGAAATCAACACATATATATAGACAGGTGATAAAAGGGTGACATGAAAAGGGGTGACATATATCATTACTCAAAATTCAATTAATGGTTGGTTATGCATAATAAGAATGAGGTAAACTGATTTTTTTCTATAATTAATCAAAATCTATGATAAATTATTTTTTCCCAAAAAGTGAGGGTGGGCTTAAGCCCAATTAGCCTCTACATGGCTCCGCCACTGTCCATAGCCATAGTTTACGAATCGTCGTGAATCGAAATAATATTTTGTTTGTATTGTGTATTATATCGAATTGTAAATCATAACGATTCAATTATTATTTTTAAAAATATGATATATTTAATATATATTATATTTGATATCGTGTTTATGAATACATATATAAAAAAGGGAAAATGACCCAAAAAATCAATATAATATTATTCTCAGCCTAATAACCTCAATGACAAAATTTCTGCCCAATAAAATCATCAATTGAATTATTTTATACATTATTTGACTAAACTATCCCTACTTATTTTCTATATTACAAACTATTTGATATATATATACCAATTTATTTTCTTCTTCTCGTTCAAAGCCCCAAATCAGCAATCCACCACAACCCATCCCATCAAAACTCCATTCTTCTCCATCTAAGAACACACCTCCCTCCGATCGAAGAAGACCGCGGCCCCTCCGTTCATCACCATGGTTCATTACCAAGATATAGTGTTGAAGAAACGTAAGGTTAAAAGTTTAGAATTGGAAAAGGAGAAAAGTCCAGTGAGTGATGAGGATAAGAAGAA
Source organism: Nemophila menziesii (assembly GCA_029959085.1). Lineage (NCBI taxonomy): Eukaryota > Viridiplantae > Streptophyta > Magnoliopsida > Boraginales > Hydrophyllaceae > Nemophila > Nemophila menziesii. The sequence continues at coordinate 74,523 of JARWIR010000103.1, forward strand.
TAAGGATGAAGATGAAGATGAGGGTGATTTATCAGATGATTTGGAAGAGAAAGTAGTTATCGAAGAAGCACCTTCAATTTCCATCTCACTATCCTTTATTCGTTTAAAACTTAATTAATCTTTTTTGTGTAAGCTTGGCTGATCTTCAAAAGCCACAAGTGGAACTAGATGGTAAGGCTTATGCAGCTGTTGGACAAAGTGGACTTATGGCTTTATACGAATCCCATCACTGAACCCCATCACTTCTTCAACTGATGGGAAGATTTTTTTTTTTAGTCGAAACAACTGATGGGAAGATTATTTTTTGCAGGTCTTTTGTACCATGATTGAAAGCAAAAAGGAGCAAATATATTTTATCAAGGTTTCTTGATCATTTATCCAATCAAAAGTAGCTAATTTTTTTAGCTTTTTGATGAATATGTTAAATTTGTAAATTAAGTAGCTAATTATAGCATTTGTTTTTGTTAATTGTTTATGTAGATTTTTCGAACAAGTTTGTTCAAAATTGTGGAAATTATTGGATGATGTACATGAGATTGTTTCAGAGGTTTCCTTGTCGCAGTGACGGGATTCGTTGCGGTGACTGGATTAGTTGGGTAACGGGATTCGTCGCCGTGACAGGATTCATCGCGGTGACGGGATTCGAAGTGCTATTGCTATTAAGATTTTGAGTAATGGGTTATTACCTCTTTGGGCAGGTGTTCTAATCACTGCTTTTGATTGGTAATTTTCCTTTTCCTTGTCACTTTTTTGTTAATTACCAATTACTTTTGTTCTGTTTTTGTTATAATTTGATATTAGAATGTCTGGAATGAGTCTGATTTAATGTTTTTTCACTTATTCAGATACTATTATCGGAGGTGATTAGAGCAGATTTTAAAGGCTTATCAAGTGGCATAAAGATTAGTTTCGAACTTTACCTGTCAAAGAATTTCATGTAAATTAAAGTTTAATGTAATACCTTTTCAAATTACGTATGTAAGCTTTGGTTAACAATTTTTACTCTAGAGGCATCAGTTAGGGTTGCGGTTAAAGATGGAAGACATTTTAAGATGTGGTTTGAGTAATTTAGTTATATTTGAAACATTTCTAATGCTATGTCCAATTGTTTAGTTATAATTGGAGGTAAATGTAATCTCTCTTCCAAATAATAAACTCTAGAACAATAAATTCCTTTAACGTTATAGCTTCCCATTTTAAAAAACTCTATTCCTACTCACTCAAATTACTTTTGTTTTTCAATTTTATTGTTAGTTTTTTAAGGGTATCAAAAACATCCTACCCGATGAATCTATCACCCCGATGAATCTGTCACATCGATGAATCCCGTCACCTGATGAATCCCGTTACTCCGATGAATCCCATCAGCGCGATTGAGTCCCATCAGCGCGATGAGTCCCATCAGCGCGGTTGAGTCCCATCAGCGCGATAGAGTCCCATCAGCGCGAATGAGTCCCATCAGCGCGATTGAGTCTCATCAGCGCGAATGAGTCTCATCAGCGCGATTGAGTCCCATCAGCGCGATTGACTCCCATTAACACGATAAGTCCCATCAGCACTATTGAGTCCCATCAGCGCGATTGAGTCCATCAGCGAGATAGAGTCCCATTAGCGCGATTGAGTCCCATCAGCGCGATAGAGTCCCATCAGCACGATTGAGTCCCATCAGCGCGATTGAGTCCCATCAGCGCGATGGAGTCCCATCAACGCGATTGATTCCCATTAGCGCGATGAGTCCCATCAGCGCGATAGAGTCCCATCAGTGCGATAGAGTCCCATCAGCGCGATAGAGTCCCATCAGCACGATTGAGTCCCATCATCGCGATGGAGTCCCATCAGCGCAATTGAGTCCCATCAACGCGATTGATTCCCATCAGCGCGATGAGTCCCATCATCGCAATTGAGTCCCATCACCGAGTCCTGTCAGCGCGATAGAGTCCCATCAGCGCGATAGAGTCCCATTAGCACGATTGAATCCCATCAGCGCGATAGAGTCCCATCAGCACGATTAAGTCCCATCAGCGCGATTGAGTCCCATAAGCGCGATGGAGTCACATCAACGCGATTGGTTCCCATTAGCGCGATGAGTCCCATCAGCGCGATTGAGTCCCATCAGCGCGATTGAGTCCCATCAGTGCGATTGAGTCCCATCAGCGCGATGAGTCCCATTGATTACATTTTCAGGTTTATTCGTATCTATGTTGTTTAAAGGTTTCCTTGGAGTTGTTATGTGTATATATACTAAGCTCGACAACAAAATATTCTTGTTTCTCAACAACGTTTCCTAGATGGGACAATTAACATGGAATATGTAATATGACTAATTAAAGAGAAAGTACATTTTCCTTCATAGTGAGTCTCGGCACTGCATAACTACTCGTGTACCAAATAGGAACACAAGAAGCATGTTCTAGCATAACACGTTATAACCAGAATTGCTCAAAACAAACAAACTACTACCATCACGGTGATAGGGTCCATCGCGGTGATGGGATCCATTGCGCTGATTGGATCCAACGCGCTGATAGGATCCATCGCGGTTATTAGGGCTGAGTAAAACAAAACCGAAAAACCGAACCGACCACGAAAACCGAAAAAACCGAACCAAGCAAAGCCGAAAACCGAGAAAACCGTTCGGTTCGGTATATGTTTTCTATAAAACCGAAAAAATTCGGTTCGGTTCGGTTTTTCTATGCTAAACCGAACCGAAAAACCATTAATATACCGAACCAAATCGATTTAAATTGTGTTGTTTTTCATAAATAATTTGTGAAACTTCTTAGAAAATTTGTTAATGCTGCTGAGCTTTGTAAAAGTAGGAAATAAAACTGTTTCACAAAACCTGTTCCACATTACTTCTTGCTAATTTGGTAACTCATTCTTTTACTCTTTCTCTTTATTTTTACTAAAAGATCATGTTAATTGCTTGGTTTGTGTCGAATAATTCTATTGTAAAATGAAATGTAGAAAGCTTTTTTCAACTTCTTAGACTTCTTTGTAAGTATCAAGCTTACACTTTTTTTTGTTCGAAGTCCACATTACCACATGATGCTATGGATTATGGAAATTTAGTGTTTATGATTTGATTATTTTATAAACAACAACAATTATGTTTTTTTTACTAAACACGTTTATGACTACTTTATGTTAGGATATAGTTGATTAGTTGTACAAAACATTTTTTGTCTTTATCTCTTTCTTTGTAAGGAAATTTATTATTATTTAATATTTCATATTATTTTTTTCGTTACATCATGTTAGTCTGTTAGATAAACCAAACATGCACATATGATTAACTACAGCAGCAGAACACACTTGTTAGTTACGAGATAAACAATCATTTTTCGTAATATATAAAACAGTTAAATGATAAATCTCAACATGAGATATTTTGGGGCTTATACAGTTATCGAACAAAAAACTACCAAAACCGAAAATATACCGAACCGAACATATATTTAACCGAAAACCGAAAAAACCGAACCGATGAAAACCGTTCGGTTCGGTTGAAACACTCTTAAAAACCGAACCATTCGGTTTCGGTTTTGGCCAAAAACCGAGCCGAACCGCACCGTGCTCACCCCTAGCGGTTATGGAATCCATCGCGGAACTCAAAACAGTTCATAACTGGTCCTCATAATTGTGCATCACCATAACAATATTTCATTAGATTTAAGACAAAGATAAGTTAGCTTTATAAAAGTAAACAACTACACATAACTGATTATAGATTAAACATTCAAGTGTACAAGAATATCACACTTATAGATCATAGTATTCACATTGGTCATATACGAGGAACTGTTTGAAATTTTTCTATAAGTGCAAGTTCACAAATTATAGTGCTACCACCCCCACTTTAATATACTTTTGCTCACACCTTCAACACTATGAATACAGTCTGCATTAAACCATCTAGTAACATTATAAATTCAAAAATGTACCTGCAGACATAATAAGAAGACATCAATATTAATGTTTCAAGTACACACGTGACCACATGTGATATGGCCCATTTTCATCATTAAATTGTATAAATGCTAAATTGCACGTTTATAACTTACTCTATGAAACACATTATTAAATTCTCATCATTACCAATTCACCATACATTATCTATAAAACCTAAAACCAAGTTATTGTCGAAGATAGATCTTAAGCCAGGTCGATCAATTAGTACAAGTACAACACAAGAAAAGTAAAGTAAAGGAAAATGAATACTATAAATAGATTGGAATTCTCATTTTTATACCCAATTCCATGATTTTTACTAAAGTAATTAACCATATCCCAGAAGCTAAACAAAACAAAACAAAACAAAAGAGTGTTTGTTCTTCTCCAAGTTAAAATGTTACATTATACATCAATGAATAAATTAGCGCTGAACCTTCTTTACTTTCTCTCTCTCTCTCTCTCTCTCTCTCTCTCTCTCTCTCTCTCTCTCTCTCTCTCTCTCTCTCTCTCTCTCTCTCTCTCTCTCTCTCTCTCTCTCTCTCACACACACACGTGTGAAGTTCAAAGAAAGATTTACAGCAGCATATACAACACAAAGTGGAATGAACAAGGAACATATAAAAGCTTCTCAAGTGGTACCAAGATCAAGAGCCAAAGTTTTAGAAGGTAAATTTATTCCCCTTCCTTTAATCGATATAGTGGGACCCTTTGATGAACTGGCTCTACTCACAAGATTAGAATCTATAAACACAACTATCACAGATGTCATCATGAAAATGTCTTCTTACACCTCTTTCTATTTTCTTCAAATCTGAATATCTCATTTCTCTTTTATTTGCTGCTTCAAGTAATGTTGTTTTCACTAACTTCCTTGCACTTCCCCTGTTAATATCATTTAAATTTTAATCAAACAAATAAATATTATAAACCCAAAGATACGATTATTATAAATCTAACATTGTGGGGGCTATTTTGTACAATATCTACCGCCTTCTGATTGGTCAGATGCTCCCAAAGACACGTTCCTATTTTTTATAATTAATTACTCTATAAGTCCCTAGATTATACCAAATAACCTATGTCAAATAAAAAAAAAGTAAATCAAAGCCTAATAATAGAACTTTTAAAATTTGGGGGTTAGCTAAGTGAAGATTCTGAAATTTCGAGGCACAATAATGCAATAATATAATTTCTTATTATATAATTTCATTAGAATTTGACTTACATCCTTCTTATCTATTGGTGTTAAAAATGGGTCCCGCACACTTAAACCAGCAACAACAGTTAAAATAGGGTCTAGACAATTTTTTGTTTGTCAATAGGTCTAGACAATTGAAAATAGCACCAAGTATAAGCATTTTCCCAAGCTTAGGTTCCATAGGTAGCATTGTGAGGTAACGACCTGTTCAAATTTAGGGACTTATTATGCAAATTACTTTTTTACACCACATTAATCTACAAGAGTAGTTTTTTGCATACCTAAGACCATCATATGCAAGTATGAGAAACTGATCGTGTGGTTGTGGTTGATGCATACAAATCGATGGATCTGCACTTAATTAAGTCAAATCCAACCTAAACAATCGATAAGACATATCATCAGAAATTTACAGAATATAATCTCAATACAAAGACATTATTTATATATTTACATAGTAGAGAATATACCTTTTCCCCAAAAGGTACGCTTGAACAACAGAATGTCCAAAAGGATCGATTAGTCCCATCAGTAGTGATTATTACATCTAAGTTGACTCTAATTGAATGATCACTAACCTGAGAGAAGTATAATGGGATTCATCCCATTAGTGTATTAATCTTGATGTATTCTCAAGCCATTTCACTATTAGCTTTCAAACTTCAAGCAAACTTATGTCTTCTTAATTACTTGGTAATATATACACAGTTTAATCTACACAATACGTGAATTAGAAATAGCGTAACAACATGAGATAAACAACTCTAACAGACACAGGGCATCATAATATCCACTTATCCAGGTCAAATTCATTACTAATTGAAGACTTGCTTCATCCCATCATAGTGTAATTGTAGGAGGAGGAGGAACTAACCATGATAACCATGAATCTCAGGAAGTATAATTATCAAAAGCTGAAGCTTCTGTTTTCCATTCTGAGTTTGGCAACTGATTTGTTATGAATATTAGTAAGTATCTTCTCAATATAATTTGGATTCTCTTTAGTAATAGGAAGCAAGGGTGGACCAAAATCCTGAAGGTAACAAACACCATCACAATCTAATATAACACAAACCAAAAAACAACAAACTTACAATCCCTTTGATGGTACACATATTAACAAGGTCCCTGGCAAATGCTACTCGTTTGATATTCGATCTAGAGAAACTCACACACGTCCAATAATTCACTGTCGCACCATTAACTATTTTCTATACACAACACACATATATTTGATCTTATAACATGAAAAGCTTTTATCCCATCACCTCCGCCATATCCCGCCATAATTAATTGGGTTTGCTGCTGCAGTTGAAGGAAAGCCACTGAATAAAGTTACGGGCTGTTGATGAGCAGTTGGGCAGATCGATGGGGGGCGAGGCTTCAATTTGGGCTTTAAAGGATTGGAGGACCGTATCAATTCAATTTGGGCTTTGATACTAATCACATCAATCCCAAATTCAACTAAAGAATTGAAACTCAAATCTGCTTCTTCGTCTTCGATCGATTGCAGTAGCGTCAGTTCTTCAGTTTTTTTTTGTTCTAAACGCTTATATTAAAAAACATTACAATGTTTTGTTAGCCTACCCCCACGGGGGGCAAATCAATGCTTAACAATAAAGCTAATTTGGAGGGGAATGGACTTGCGCAAAAGTCATAAGACTCGCCAATAGGCAAATTTTTGCAAGTCCAATCCGCTATCAAATTTCCATCTCTTTTCGTAAAAGAAAAGGTTGGATTACAAAATTCGGCAATAAAATAAATACTCCTAATTACATTCGCTAAACATGGAGAATTAAATTGAAAATTGCTAATTAATGGCTCCATAAGGGAAAGATTGTCGTTTTCCACAATACAATGGAACTTGTTGAGCTCCTTAGCCCAAAGACAGGCCTTCAAAACTCCCAATCCTTCAGCCTCCAAGCTATTATCAGCATTAATTCTCCATCATTGACATCTTAGCACTCTTCCTTTATAGTCCCTGGCAATACACGCAATAGTAGAACCATTTTTAGTAAATGAAGCATCGCAATTAATTTTTATAGAGTTTCTTGGGGGTGGAATCCATTTACTAACCACTTTGTTATCTCGGCTTTGAGTAACTGCATTTATACTTACCCCATGGATGGGTTTTTTCACTTTTCCCTTTAGTTTACATTTAACATCATAAGGGTTTCCCTTCAGTTTGCAATTAACATCATAAGGGTTATCAGTTTTTTTACCTTTCTCATCATTGTTCATATTCATCATGTTCGGTTTTATATCCCACTTTGTATCTTTAAGGTCATTTGATCTATAACAGTCAAATTGTTCTTTCCATGTTATCTCAGCTTTACTTACTGTTTTCATAGGGTCTAATTTTGTATTATTAAAGATATAAGAGTTTCTTTCTTTCCATATATGCCATGCTAAAATACAGATTTTTTCAAATGAGTAATCAAAGTCACACTTTGATTTTCCCATTTGTTTTAATAGATTAGCCATCCATACGTCCAATTTCTTGGAGTGGTTGCTAATTTTCAATGAGAGAGGGGATGCTAGCCACGTGGCGCGAGCCCAATTACAATCAAATAGTAAGTGTTCCACACTTTCTATCGCATTATTACATATATTGCACATTTTTGTATCTCTACATTTTCTCAAGTATAGATTTTCAGAGGTTGGGAGGATATTCTTAATTGCTTTCCAAATAATTTTTTTATATTTTTGGGGCTGTTTTCATATTCCAGATAGTTTTCCATATCATAGGGTCTGTGATATGTGAAGAGGAGGGTTTTTCTACTTTCTTACTTTCCATTGTTTTGTTTTTTTCAGTTATTAAATGTTGGTAGCATTTTTTAACTGAGAACAATCCATTAGGACTAAGGGTCCATGTAAGATTATCTCGGACTTTTACTAATGGAATGAATATTTTTATAAATTTCTCATAATCTACATTATGGAAATTATTATTGATTTTTTCCAAGTTCCATTTTCTTTCACCAGGAAGAAAAAGATCAGATACCTTATTTATATTAGTATCTTTTGGTTTAATAACTTTTTGATCTTGTGAAAACCACACATCTAATTGTGGATTTATATCTTTCCCATCTCCAATTTTCCATTTTAGGTGGTTTTTAATTGCATCTCTTCCAGTTATGAGGCTTTTCCAGCCCCAAGAAGATTTATTCCCCAATTTTGCATGAAGAAAGGAGCTGTTTGGGAAATATTTCTCTTTTAATAATTTATATAGTAGGGACTATTTTTTGTTAAGTAGATTCCAAGCCTGTTTAGCCAATAAGGCTTCATTCATTATATTAAGGTCTCGGAAGCCTAAACCTCCCATATACTTGCTATAAGTTACACTAGGCCAGTTAGTCCAGTGTATACCTTTATTAGACTTGCTTCCCCACCAAAATTTTGCTATTTTCATAGTAATAGATTCACAAATTTTCTTAGGCAATAGAAATGAGGACATAAAATAGTTTGGTATACTTTGTAAAACCGATTTGATTAAAATTTCTTTCCCAGCTTCTGAGAGATATAGATTTTTCCAGTTTTGAGTTTTCTTAATAGCTTTCTCAATAAGGCAGTTTAGTTCTTTCACTTTAGATCTACCCCAATCAGTGGGTAGACCTAAATAAGAACCTAGATTCTTTTTAATACTCATATTTACTCTAGTTGCGAAAATATGTTGAATATAATGAGGTGTGTTAGCACTAAATTTTACACCACATTTGTTCAGATTTAGAGTAACTCCAGTAGATAATCCAAATTTGTTAATAATATCATTAAAACTATTAGTATCTTTGTGGTTGGCTTTAAGAAAAAAGACACTATCATCTGCAAATAAGAGATGGGTCAGGGAGGGGCCATTTCTTGAGATTTTAATACCCTCAAGTAAATCATTATCAACCTTATCTTTAATCAAATCATTTAAGGTTTGAGTAATGAGACAAAAAATTAGTGGGGACAGTGGGTCCCCTTGTCTAAGACCCCTTTGGGGTTTATTAAGTTTATTAGGTTGACCATTTATTAAGATTGAATATGAAACTGTGGTTATACAGTTCATTATCTTTTTTATCCAATTTGGATCAAAACCAAGTTTTTCCATGAGTTGTTGTAGAAAATCCCATTCTACAAACTCATAGGCCTTTTGTAAATCCGCTTTTATTATCATGCTATAGTTTTTTGAGGTCCTTTTTTCTTTAAGGTATGTACAAACCTCATGAGTTATATAGGTGTTTTCTTGGATACTCCTGCCTGGGATAAAGGCTGATTGGGTATCATCCACTATAGTACTCATAAACGGTTGAAGCCTATTTACTAAAAGCCTCGCTATAATTTTATAGATAAAATTAGACACACTGATGGGTCTGTAGTGCTTGATAGTACCAGGTTTATCAACTTTTGGGATAAGCGAGATAAAGGTATGGTTTAAATCTTCGAGGCTTCTATTATTATACAAAAAATCATTAATGATTCTTATAACATCCAATTTAATAACCTTCCAGTAACTTTTGTGTGTGTGCGTGTGTTAGTGGGTGAGAAAAGTGTATTGTGTATTTTTTAATTTTAATAGTATGTTATGTTTTTTAATTGGAGTGTAAGGGTATATAGGTAATCTAAGTATACTAAGTAAAATGATGATTCTTTGGGACAACTATAATATTAATATGATTTTTTAGGGCATTGGCCCTGTAAAAAATGGATTCTTATCATCTACACCTCAAATCTAACAATAATATCCCTCTCTCATCCCCTAGTCTAATATTTCCTTTAAAAGTCCCCTAAATAATTATAATTTACTTTTTTACCCCCTTTTTATTTTCATTTCCTTTTATTATTTCCCTCCTTTTTCTTTTTTCTAGTTTTATTTTTATATCTCTTTCTCTCTACTAGACCTACGCTCTCTTCTCTCTACGGATTTGTTTCTCGTTCTATCACTGAAGTACTTTGATTTTTTGCTGCAATTCAAACTCGTTTGATCATCTTATCAGCTAGGTAATGTTGAAACTTCTTTTTTATCTTTATTTCATTTTAAATTATATATATATATATATATATATATATATATATATATATATATATATTATTCAGAGTTTTTTCTACGGACCAGATTTACCCGCATAAGTGGTGACCAGGATTAAATTTGGCCAAACATAAGTGGTGGCTAGGATTTAATCTGGCTAAACATAAGTGGTGGTCAGGACTGATTCCGGCCCACTTATTAATTTTTTTTATCCACAACACTAAAAACAAAAGAGAAATTAATAAGTGGGTTCAAAATCAATTACTTCATTTTTTAGCTAAAAATCACCGTTTACCTCCTTTAATTTCTCAAAAAACGCATAAAAAACAAATAACTTAGTATTCACACTCGAATTCCAACAAAAAAAAACAAAAACATTCTTCATTATCTCCTTTCCACCATGCCGCCCCCTGCAAAAAAACCCGCCGCCGCTCGAGCACAATTCACCACAGCCGCTAAACAAGAAACCCGTCGCCGCTTGGGACCATTCTCCACCATCATCACCCGGCCTGACGAGGAACCCAGTTAACGGTAAAAAATTGAATTATCATTAATATTCTTATTATTATTTTTTTAAAATAAGATGATATACCCGATCTTTTCTCGAAACAATATTTTTTTTCAATTGTACTTTGAGTTTTTCAGATTTTTTTTGTGTGCGGGGGTGCTAAGTGAAATTTTAGGGGGGGGGGGAGTCATAAGCAATGTTTTGATTGCTTAAACTTATATAAGAAGTGACGATTCTACATGAATTAAACTTAGATGGAAAGAAGTTTCGTTGCTGTATTTTCCATCCTAACAACCTTTCTTAATGGTTAGGTTTAGAACAGGTATATATATATATATATATATATATATATATATATATATGATTCTGATTTTGTATAGATGAAATTTTGTGATTGGGTTTTCAATCTCTAGGTGTTATAGCTGCTACAAGTGATTATAGTTATTCAGTTAGAATTATTCGAACAAAAAACAAAAATAAATGTTTTCACACTCGCCTTTCCACTAAGCCGCTCTCCTACACAAGAAAATCATGGTCACTCGGGGACCATCATCTTCGACCTTGCTTGGCAAAGAACCCAACTTAAAGGCAAACATTGATTATTTCTTCGTCATCTTCACACCAAGTTTGCGTCTAAAACTATCTAATAAAATTCTTAAGCAATTAGAAGATGTGGGCCAACAATTAGTGTTGACTTTTAACAATGAGGGCTATTTATTAGTTGTTGGTGGTGAGGTATATATAGATCTACTTTCACACTAAAACCACGAAACTATGTTTTTGTTTTTTATGCTCAAATTGTATGTATAGCTCTTTTGATGCAGTACATGATGGTAAATTGCAGTTTTTCAAGTGGCCTTCCATGGAAATTGTTCATGATGAAGCTAATGCTCATAGATCAGTCAAAGATGATTATTTCAGGTTTTCATTTAATCTACCCATATAATGTTTAAAATAGGTTATGCAATGCAGCCCTGGTGGTAAATTTCTTGCCTCTGTGGGAAGTGGGCCCGCTAGAGTTTGGGATGTCGAATCTTTAAAATTTACCGCTTCATTATCAAAGGAAAAAGTAAGAATTTTATTCATTTTTTGTGTGTTATTTAAATTATTACTGATCTGTTTATGCTGTTTAGGATGAGATTTTTGGATTATTTGTAGGGTCTTAGAAATATATGATTGCCTACTCTTAGGAATATATGGTATAGCAAGAACATGCGAGGGATTAGAGGTATTTTATTTATTTCTTTTACATATTTATGAATGTATGCGTTATGTTGTTTTGGTTACAGGTTGTTAAAGATCCTGCTCTGCGTGAAACACATTTAGGAGATTTACAAGGGAAGTGTTACACAAAAACACCCTTTCTTGACATCAACTCTGTAATTGGAAATCCCACCTGCGATAATCACCCTTTCTTTCTTTATCCTAAACACAAATTTAATTTTCCCTAAGATATATATTTTTCTCTATTTTATTATTTCTAATTTATTTAGTGCAATATTGGCAAATCCAGGGACCAAACTCGCAATTTTTGCTAATAGAAGGAGCAAAAGTGCAATTTTTGATAATTTAGTGTCTGATAGTAAACTTTTAGATCACCGCAGCAGATTAATAAATTTTTTGGGTATAATTTTGATTTGAATTGTTATAATGCATTTTTTCCACAACTGTAGGAAGGAGTTCTTGATTGATTCCGGTAGAGTTCTCGATTAGTGTGATGATTATTGTTCCAAAGGAAAGATTTACAGATTCACATATTAGGATTTACAGATTAACAGGCTTTTCCGTTACTTTTTTTTTCCTTTTTTCAAGTGAAGTTACTTTTCCTTTTCGTGAATTTTACTGCCACCGATTTGTGCCCTACAGTTACTTTTTTCAAACCATCAACATGATTTAAGTTGTAATGGAGACTGTAACAGTCAAATAGAGAAATATAGAAGGTTTCAGATGATTTAATATTCCACAACAGGTATTTTGCATGATTTTTCAGCTGTGCAATACCAAATATGAGTATGGTGTTTATATATAGAGGATTGGGCCCGTTACATTCAGTTATCACAATTTTCGGTGTAGCAAAAGCATCCAGTGTTCGCTTGGTAATTAAAATTTAATTTACATAAAAAAATAAAAATAAAAATTTAATTTATGAAGGCTCCTGATGAAGAATTTGAAGAATAGAACTTCTATTGCAATTTTTTCAGATGGCTCGGTTACCTAAAGGTATTACGGAAACAATACATTATAAAACTCTACCTTTGGTATGTATTTTTATATATACTAATTTCCTATTTTGTAAATGATAAATATAATTTTATTTTTATTTTATAGATCAAGTGCAAGCATGTAATTATTCTTACAACAACTAGTATTAAAGAATTAGATCAACAATCAAGTAACCGTCTTTTAGTCAGAGCCGGCCCGGGCCCAAAGCAGCCAAGGAAGCCGCCTTGGGCCCCACATTTTTTAGGGCCCAAAAAAAAATTCTACAGATACAGTTATATAATATTAAACTAATAACACTTACCAATATGAAAGCTTGGCAGCTTAGTGGAAACGTGCGGGTATTATGAGCAGCTTCGTCCGAGTTCGAAAAATTGTTTATAAGAAAGTCCACTCAAAAGGAAAAAACAATTTTTGTTCAAAAGGCTCTTTTTTCTACTTTTTATATAATTAATTTTACACATATTTTAGAATCAAATTATATTATTATAAAAAAATAGTCAATAAATATTTTTTTTATATAATTAATTATATTTAGTTTTATACATATAAGATTAAATTATATTATTCTTTTGCATTTGTCACAAGTTTAATTAAACCTACTTCAAAATACAAACAAAATTTAGAAACAAAACTCGAACCGAAACCAAACATATCCCACACTTCTCGCTCCCACCGGCCAGCTGATGGAAATGGACTTACTACCGGAGATATTCGTGTTACTTCGTCTACACTGGTTTGTACACGAATGCATGAGTTATACCGAGTACTTAGTAAATTATAGACCTGCAATTGCTGCCGAAATGGGGCAACTGCAAAATAAAATTCAAGAGCACCGCAGAGTGCTAAACACCTTTTTGAGAAGTGTTAGAACAATGGATCCTGCAAGGAAAGAAGCGCGCATTCGCACTACCAGAGAGCGCATAGAAATGAGTTAATCAAATTAATTTTTTCAATTGTTTCTATTATTATTCTATTAATTATTATGATTCACAAATGAGAATACGATCATACTGTTTTGTCGATTGAGCAAAATATGATAGACAAACTTAAACATGAAAGTTTAATTAATGGGTCAATTACCCAAGGAGTCTTGTGGACCATCTTAGAGCCATATAGGAACCAAGTGGATTCTCTGTCCTACTTAGAGGCCTCAAAATTGACTAATACCTTTACTACCCTTATAGTGTATATAAAAAAAATAGATCATTCTCTCTCCTCCATTACCATTACTCTCTCCTCCATTACCATTAATCTCTCTCCTCCTTTATCAATTTTTTTCTCTCCTCTTTCATTAACTATTAATAATTTCCAGCTCCGACCTCCGGCCACCGACCACAGCCGACCACCGCCGGATAAAAAACTGAGCATAAAGTACTGAGCATGGAAAAAGTACTGAGCATAAAGTACTGAGCATGGAAAAGTACTGAGCATAAAGTACTGAGCGTGAAAAAAGTACTGAGTATCAGAAAAATTTGCTGATTATTCGAATTTTTTTATTGAGTAAATATACTGAGCATGCTCGTTTAATCAATAAAAGTGCTGAGCATGCTCGTTTAATCAATAAAAGTGCTGAGCATGCTCGTTTAATCAATAAAAGTGCTGAGCATTTCTCGTATAATTAGTAAAAGTGTTTAGCATGCTCAGTAACTTTACTGACATGAAGGAAAAAATTGCTAAGATCTATTATTTTCTTAATTAAAATTTATTTATTGTATTAAAGAAATTTCTAAGTATTAAAGAAAAAGAATAAAAAATTAAAAATTGCTAAATAAAAAAATTGCTAACTATATTTCTCATATTGTTGTTGACCAAGATAATGATGATGAAGAATATACATACACACATACAGACGTGCACTATAGTATCTTATTAAAATGAATTTTCAATCGAATATGGCTAAACAATGGGGCCAACACATTTCTACTTCCTTCTTCTTCTGCTTATATTCATAATATCTAATTTCTTAGCTACAATTTTTTTGAGAAACATCACAAACGATCAAGCTTCTTTTTAGCTATAAATTTCACGGTAACATAAAAAAGGCATCCACACAAATTGTAGTGGTTGTAGCCATATTATCTTCTTAACAACACATCTGAGCCTCATTTTACTAAGATCTAACATGCTATTTTCTCTATTTCTGGAAAAAACCGAATGTTAACTCATAAGAAAAAACTGCTCACCATATTTTCTCTATAATGTATCCACCCCGGCAGAGAAAACCACCACCTAGATCTGGATCTGTACTGCTTCAACGGAGTTGAATCATAACTAAACATATAAAGCTTCAAACCTTTCTCTAATTAAGATTCAAGGCAGAATAAAGCTGCATTCCGAACAGATCTAAGCATCACGGTGGCCGGGGGCGTTATGTATCATAACAGTGGTGGAGGTGGTTTTTCAGGCCATATAACTTATGATGCCTATAGAGTCCACCATGAAAACCGCCTTCGCGTGGTTGTGAAGGAACGACGGCGGATTGAAGTAGCTCGCCGGAGTTGTCAGATCTCGACCCGCCGGAGCTTTATGAACGAAGGAGAGAAAGGTGTTTGGAAGTTTTTACGTGAGAGAGGAGAGGATAGAGTGATGAGAGAGAAAGAGTATTTAGGGTTTTAAAAATATTGTAATAAAATAAAGTATATATAGGAAATAAATAGGGTAATAAAGTAATTGGGATATTAGGCTTGTAGTGTTAATTTATGGGTGAGGCCTTTAGTTAGAAGACTTAATCTAGCCGGTCTTGTTGGGTCCTGGGGTAGTGTCTCCAAGACCCCTTGGGTAATAATCTCTTAATTAATAACTTTGTATCACAAAAAGCACTGAACATATTTTTAAAAATAATTTAGTAAATCTTTAAATGTTTTTTTAATGATTTTTATATAATTATTAGTAATTTTTTTTATATATGATTTGTTTGGTCAAAATAGGATAAATTTTTTTATTATACTACAAAAGGCCCCATATGTTTTTCTTGCCTTAGGTACTCAAGACGCTCGGGTCGGCCCTGCTTTTAGTAATGTCTGAACCGTTTTTCTTGAAGAAATTAGAGGCAAATACATCGAAAGTAAGTACTTTCTATTTAATAAAATAACCTTTTTTCATTTTACCCCCTCCCCTATTCATGTAGGTTGAAGCTGCTCAACCTCTAGCAAAACTTTGTTTTGATTTTCCAATATTTATATTGGTAATAATAATATTTATTATGTTCGTAAATATTTATATTCTTTTGGGACTCCATTAATTTATTTAATAAAATAGGTGTTAGTCTTCAATCAAGAAAAAGGCCTCTTATAATTAGTTTTGAAGGAAGGAAAAAAAATATTAAATATTTTTTTTGGTGATCACGAATTCACACTGTGTATATTGTAGGAGCTGAAAAGAACATTGCGCAAAAAGTTTCAGCTTGGAGTATTATCTGAAGTGAAATAATTTGAGAATTTTAAAAAATGATCGGATATTTGAGAAAAGTAGAGAAATGTTTGTTTTATTATAATATATTACAGATGGGTATGAGTCATTGAGATATATTATGTTCATGAGCAGTTAGGTGTTTTAATGTTTTTTTTGAATTGTTTTGCAGCAAATATCTATTTGGCTCAACTGACGGTGTGAGCAATTTGGTCTTGAACTGCATTTTTTAAATTGTAGGTAACTATTTGGTTTTAAACTGCATTTTTTAATTGTTTTGCAGTAATTATCCATTTGTCATAACTGATGGAGTGAGCAGTTTACACTATTTTATATTTTTATTTTGCAGTAATATGCATTTGTCACAACTGCAGGAGTGACCAGTTTGTTATCCTGTGTTTTTTTAATTGTTGTGCAGAAAATATCTATTTGCGTAATTGATGGTGTGAGTAATTTGGTCTTACACTTTATTTTTTTAATTGTTTTGGATAGTAAGTGAGAAATTTCGTCTTGCACTTCATTTTTTTTAATTGTTTGCATTGAATATCCATTTGGCAAAAGTGCTGGAGTGAGCAATTTGGTATTATCCTGCAGTTTTTTTAATTGTTTTTCAGAAAATATACATTTGGCGCAAACGAGAGTAATTTGGTTTTTGATTGTTTTGCAGAAAATATACATTTGGCGCAACTTAAGGATTTCTTGGCGCAAATGATGGATTGAGTAATTTTGTTTTTAAATTTAATTCTTGGTCAATTATTTTTGGTTGGCTAAAATACATACTACCCATGTTGTTTGATAAAAGGTAATAATGACCATATAGTTTCAAAAGGCATCTCCACCTATTATTCATTATATTACGAAAATTAAGTAGAAACTTGAGAATCATTCATCTATCCTATGCTTAGAAGGTAAGGCTAACATCATAGAGAAGATGGAAAAATGAGTATTTTTTTATCCCACCTTTGAAGGAAGAAATTCAAGAATATTTATTTGTTTTAACTGGATCAAAGTCTAGTAAGAGATCCAAGAATTTGGAACAAAAAAAAAAGAGATCGGAGAAAAGAGCTAAAGTTGTTTAGAAAGAGCATGAAGATTGTCGATTTAATCAATATATTTGTGATCTTTTGCTTACCCTACACTTGAAGAAGCTTTCTCTTAGTAAGGTGTTCGTCTCAAAGATAGGTTCCATTCAAGATTGGCTTTGTTGGTTAAATAATAAGTTCCCTATTACCGTTCTATATATTTCTGTAGAGACGGATTTTCATCTATAAAAAAACTTATTTTTTATATAATATATGAATTGTTAGTTGTGTTTGGTTGTTGATTTGAATTTCTTCACCGTTGCTTTTTTTAGTATGGTTGTATTTTGAACTTTTCCAGCTAAGTAATGTTACTATCTGTTACAAATTATTTTTCTTTTATCGGGAAGATGCTATATTCTCTGTGTAGAGACAAAGATTGATTGTCTTTCAGTTTTGTTTATTTTCAAGCATTGAATTCTACTAACTGTGACATTTTTTTTAGATCTAAGCTACTACTTTCTATATTGGTTGTGTATTTTGAGGTCATTAGCACTAATCTTCCCGCGTCAAATTTTTAAAATTTTCAAAGTGCCTTCAGGCACGGGTGGTGTCGCCTAAGGTGTGATAAAATAATGTATAAAATAAGTGCAAATAAACACCCTAGGCTGAGCATGGTTCTGCAAGTATTACATGACGTATGCAAGTTTCAATGATAAGAAGCTTCGTTCCTCAGAGACTACGAAAGTTAGAGAGAACTTATGCAAATTATCAAGTGCAAATATAAAAAGCTAGAATAACAATACGCAGGAGAAAGAAAGATAAAACGATTTTTATTTGGTTTTTAATAAAGAAAAATTAAACTAATAAACTAAAGACAGAAAATTAAATAAAAGAAAAGAAGATAGTATGATAGTTTAGCCTGAGTAATTAGCAAGTAATCCCCACTAGTTTTGTCGTTCTAAACATGTAAGAGTGAATTATGTAGTATGTCAATAGTCGGTTTCAGTTGCGCTAGATAGTTTTAAATAGGGTTTACCAGTGTCAATAAGGAGTCCTAAGCAAACTTTTCCTGCAATTGATTAAATAGCAACACACTAAACCATAGTGACTATCTAGTTAGGTTGATTTGTCAGATCTAAACCGTACACTAGACATTATGTGCTAATCATATAGTTAAATATACCGTTTTCAATGATTACTTAACTACTATGATGGTAGTTCTATATGGCTGCAGTCCACAAGAACACAGAATATAAATCCAACACATAACATAGAATAAAAACAATAATTCAATTTAAAACATAGAATTCCCAAATTAGATAGATGTCAATCAAAACTAGGGTTCATACATATATGCTAAAACTCAAGCTAAATATAATTTAGTTCATACTAAGAAAAGAAAAGAATTACAGAATTGAAGGTTGAAGAAGACATGATTGATGCACAACTCCTTCCAGACTTCTCTTCTTGTGTTATAGCTTCATTTTGACCTTAGGTTTGGTCAATGATGATTTTCTAATGATAAGAGGTTGTATTTATAGGGTATAGGAAGACCTAATTCGTTTTCTTGAAGGAGAAGGTAAATAGTGGACTCCTAGCTCAACTCAAATTCGTAACCCTAAAATATGGAATCAGCCCTGTTTTTGTTTTGATCCTAACACCTTCAATACTTATCCGTTTGACCCGTATGAGTAGTCGAAATTTATCGTCTCGGAAAGATCTTTAACTTTTCTCTTGACCGTTTCTCCAAATTCCTCAGTGCATGCTTTAAAACTAACATCTAACTTAATTAGCTCTCATAGTTACATGATAGCAGAAGGAAACAACATTAATATAACAAGGAACTAACATGGATTCAACTAACCCCATCTTCACATGTTCTAAATATGATAACGTTCAAGAAAGGGAATTTTGTCTCGTTTTCTCGTTCAAACACATAAACCTCTCCCAAACGCAAGTTGTTATCCAGTACAAATTTCTTCCAACGAAGTATAGTATTATGAGATCCAGTACGGCATGTTACTTTCCTTGTTCTTCCATCAGAAACACGAAGCACCACATCAAAATTAATTTGAGTACTAAGATAATTCTGAGCAAATATTTCAGGGATACCCTACAAAAAAAGAAAAAATAATTCATTATTGCATTTTTATAACAGATTTTGAAGACTTATGATTGTTACTTTTTATATATTAGTATTCTGTTCATAAAGAGACCTCCAAAAACTCAAGCAAACCATCTTACATTTTTCCTCTTTACGCTAACTATGAACTGTAAGGGGCGCGTTAGATCTTGATAACTTACCAAACAAAAAAATATTGGATACATAAAAAGGTTGCATATACAAAATGATGAATGGATTGTTAGACTTGAAACATTTTGCTCTTTGGTAGACTAATGATTCTTCCTTTTCTATCACTTTGTTTTTTATTTTTAAATCTGGAAACTGAAAAATAGAACTCGTGCCTGCATTGCATAAAAAAGAAATTTATAGTATGATCGATGAAAGATCATAATTAAGATTAATATGGTGGATTATGATAAAAAAATCAAAAAAATAAATTAAACAAGATTCTCACTTTTGCTATCGTCCCCATCTCTAAATATGATGACATTGACATTCACAAAGAGGTTTTTAGCGTCATTTTCTCGTTCAAAGACACAAACATCTCCCACACACAAGTCATTATCTTGAGCAAATTTTCTCCATTGAATTTTAGCATTATGGATTCCAATACAGCACTTAAAGCACTTAATATTCCATGTTCTCCCATCAGGAACACGAAGCATAACATCACGGTATCTTTGATTGCCAAAACACTTTCGAGCTACGTTTTTAGGAATGGTCTGCAAAACAAGAAATCAATCTGTCGTTGCATTCTTATAATAGTATTTGTAACACAATAGTTTTCATATTATGTATCACAAAGTTTGTCCACTTACTAAATATATATATATAGTTTCAAAAAATTTGTCCAATTAGGATATAAATCAAAATATTTTCTCCATTTTTTCCATAATTATTCTTATCAAAATATTATAATTTATGTGTCCAATAAACATATAATATATGAAGATACTTTATGAAAGGTAATTTTGTATTACAATCTAAATTTTTTTTAATATGTATGAAAAGCAAATTAAAATGGAAAAATATTTTGAAAAGTATTACTTTTCATGAAAATAGGTTTTCACCATGCATTGTGCATTTATACATCAATTATGTTACTATAACAGCTTACCAAATAGATGGCATCAGTAGATTTTTTTTTTTTTGTTCTAACAGCTTTCAGATGGCATCAGTAGATACATACGAAGGCTGCATGAAACGAATGAAGAATGGATTCTTAGACTTAAAAGCTTGTGCTCTTTGGTAGGCTATAGAGTATTCTATTACTTTCCCTTTTAGTACGTGTTTGCTTCTCGAAACTAGATTAAAATATCTGAATACAATGAGTAAATTCAACTAAATATATTATATAAAGCTTCTTATCTTTGATATCTCCTTGCAAGTATTGTTTCTTTCTCTTAGAAGATCGTTTTGCTGAAAAATCATCTGAAAACTTCAATAGAAACCTCATTGTTGGACTCACTAATGTCTATCCTTTCGTTTGAATTGCATGATGTTTCAATATTATTTTGATCGTTTTGTTCGCGAGGTGTGCAGGGATATTCTATTTCGAGCTTTTATCATGTATAAGAACACGAAAATGGAAATCCTCGTTGTATTGAAATATTAAAAAATACCCCAATCCAATTGAGTAATACTCTTTAAATTCTTGAAAACCTTTTCCAGCCATACTCTATCATTAGTGCAAGTTAATTCTACTTGCCATATAGGTCCCGTTCGGGTCTCCCGGCAAACAATTTTGGAAAAGTTGTGTCCATATTTTTTTCACAAACTTCTTTGGAATTTTCTGTAGAACATGTGTGTTGGGAAGAGGGTGAAACACGTTGATTTGTAATATCTCCGGAAGATCTGTTTCCATAAAATTAAGTAATTAATTAATTTATAAAATTAGAACAAACAACATATGTTCACAAACATATTACAGTGTTTGACTACTTTGTTCGCCCATTGATTAGCCATACACTGAATCTCTAACTGTATCTGCTCAAGGCCTTCCTCAGCCACATCCTCCTACTTATTTTAGTCAAAATGTTCCCTTTTTAATCCTTCAGTGGCCATTATATCGAACATCGCTTAGACACCCGATCGGTATTTGGATTCTTTTACCTGCAATTTGTAACCACACAAAGACCCTATGAATGAGACTTGAGAGTGTTATGCTAAAAGTGCACTCACTATGTGTATCACTTAGTTAATATGCTAACTGTTTCAATGAACATATCCAGAAAATTACCTATCATAATCATAGAATCATTGAAATTTATATAAAGATGGTGGACCATTCCGATATTTTACTCGTAAATCTATTAAATTTGATTTCAATTTTTACCCAATAACCAAATCTTTCTAAATGCCAAACACCTTATATTTGCTACTTCTTGGAATAACATCGGGGTACATTTGCTATATCACATAATACATTCATCCAATTTACCCTTCCTAATTTTGAAGCTGAGTCAAAACTTGTTTTGCAATGTCACATTCGGGTATGGGTACACGGATGGGATATTAGCCTATTAGTGAACTTGCGTATAAAACAAGGGGGTGTTTTGCAATATAGCCTTAAATTGTATTCTTCCTGTAAATTTTTCTTCTTTTTACTTCTTTTATATTGATGAGAATCAAGAAGAGTGCAAACCCGAGCCCCAAAAGAGAAGCGCCAGAATGGTTAGTGGAAAATGAAAAGAAAAAAGAGGAGAAGAAAGAAGAAAAACAAGATGAATCAGAATTGTTTTCATATTCTAAAACATGAGCCTCAGGCTTTATATATCTCCCGATCTGTTATAGATACCATAATTGCGAAAAAAACTGATGGTG
The DNA here is from genome assembly GCA_029959085.1 of Nemophila menziesii. Taxonomy (NCBI): domain Eukaryota; kingdom Viridiplantae; phylum Streptophyta; class Magnoliopsida; order Boraginales; family Hydrophyllaceae; genus Nemophila; species Nemophila menziesii. The sequence goes on from JARWIR010000103.1 coordinate 96,795, forward strand.
AATATGAAGATATTCAATTAAACGAAGTGATTTAGATAAAGAAAATGTTGATGAGTCTTCAGAATCGATATATTTAGAAAAGCATTAACGAGTCGACTACTCATTCCATGGAATGATCTAACGCGTGAATTTCGAGGCCGATCTCTTCGAATTTGATATCTTCGAACAAAAAAACATGTGGCTAATACTGCTGACATGGCAGGCAATGAAATAAAAGAAATAGCCATGATTGACCATGCTGAATTTTCAAAGCTTGGTATTAGCCATATTTCTGTGTTGTTTTTATTAGCTTATTTTATCAGTGTTTGTCATGAGTCTTTTGAGATAAATATTACGGGTATTTTTATACCAACATCATTTCCTGCCACTGTATTGTTTTAAATGTTTAGTAAGTTAAATGTTGATATGTTGTAATAAAATAGGTACTTAGTTGCTACTAAATCACCATACTCATTGTCATAAACAATGATTGCTTTGAAACCTGTAACTTGTGCTTTTCTTGCTTTTTCTTCAAAGCTATATCCTCCTCTAATGATTAAAACAAATGGAGGTTTGTTTATATCTTTTTGTGGGGTCCACTATGTTAGTCAGTGGTAAACACGCATTACATATAATGTCCCACAATTCCCAGAACTTTACACTGATGGAGCTGAATCACAAATGATTATATAAATATAAATACCCAGTAATTGAAAGAATTTTATACGAGGAACCATTTCTTTGATACAATTGACATACCCAGTTAGTTAAGTACAATCTGAATTATTTTTTGTGATATCTAGAAATAATGGTCCTTGTGTTATGTGAAATAGCCGAATATACCCGTGTAATTATTCTAAAGAGTAGGGACATAATACCCAACAAATGGTTAGATTTGCAAAGTCAATGTATAACACAGGTGTATACATTACTTCATATGTGCCCCTCTCTGAAACGTGGGTATATTTGACTTTTTCTCAAAACACAGTAACCAATTGTGCAATTAGCCAGCCCTATTCTGTGAAATAAAATTCACATATTTTCATAAGAAACAGACCTAATACTTAAACACCCTACTTTTTTCTTTATATATTAACTAAAATTAAGCTGTTTAATCAACGCCAGTAAAATCTTCCTGCTGAAAAATACTAAAACCACTCAACTTTATTCTAGTTTAGCTCATCTATGACAAAATTAAACCAATTTTCACAACCAAATTTACAAAATCTATATTAATGATAGACGATATGATTAAAAATGTTGATCATGACAGTTTTGTCAAAGAAGAGTCTTCAGAATCATTGTTGTTATCGATATATTTAGATTCCATGGAACAAGATTTTGAAGATTAAATGAGTGATAAAAGAGGTTAATAATAGTCCATTGAAGCCCTGTGATAAAAGTTATCAAATCCGAAAAGTTGAACCATTTTCATTCTGTTTAAAATCTTTCTCAACTGAGATCACTTAAGATGATACAGAATGAAGGAAAACAGAATATCAGTTTGGAGCAAGAAAAGAAAACATTATACCTTTTAGTGCACAGCCTAAATTTAAACAAATAGTGAGAAAATAAATTTGTAAGCAATGTAACTATAAGAGAAACGAAGTTACAGTTGAAGAGAACAGAAAATATATTAATACTCAGGCGTAGAAGAGAATAGAAAATAGATTACATAATTAAAAAAATAAGTGTAAATATATCACAATAAACAAAAGTAATCAATAACATTTAAGTTTAGAGAGGCATATCTGAGATTCAGACATGTGGTTTCTCCTAGATTCCAGTTCAAGACAAACATTAAAAGAAAAAGAAGAAAAGTTGATCGAATCAAACAAATGTAACAGTAACCTCCTCATGATCATCATCTACGAATTCCTGTTAAGAAAATGGAGATCATTATAAACCAAATAAAAGCTGTGACTAGTAAAAAGTAGATTAGCAATCAAATAGGACATGGAATAATAAATAAAAAACTTGAGAGTAGAATTTAGAAGAGTATAAACACACCTGATTACATTCCATTGTATTCACAAGATATTTTGAGTTGATGATGACCCCAATTTTTCACATGCTGATCTTTAATAAGTTTGACTGATTTTTCAACAGAAGGATTGCACCATGTCACCTGAATCATGCATATGGAAGTAATATATGCAAAAATTTGAGGTATTTCTACAAGCTTCCTGCAAACCAACACGAACAGATCTTCGAGGCTGGGAAAGTGATGATGAGTGGCATTCCAGTATTTCAGATCTTCCATTTGCATCAGCTTCAAGTATTTGAGTTTTTTGAACACCACTTCATCTTCCATATTCCATCTTTCACCTTCAAATGCATTTAAATTTAACTCGAGAACCTCCAGATTCTTTAGCATCGCAAGTTGTAACATTGCATTCCATGGCATTTTAAAATTCATCAAACTAAGTTTCTTCAGATTGGAAGGGAAATTGAACTTACATGGATATAAACCTGGACCCACGTAAACCACCTCGATTGATATTAGTTTATTGAGAAAATCCAGCATTGGGAACCGGTTACATTTCGTATCATCATCCCATGAATCTAGAAACATACACTTTAGTTCAAGAATGCCTGATAACCTTCTCAACATCTTCTCCATATTGTCTCCATAACCAATAATGGGTTCCGCAAAGCTTTGTAGATTTTCTAGAATGGAAAAGGAATTCTCAAGTCTGTGGGGATCCAAATCCAAAGAAGAAAAAGTACGTATATGGATGTGTCTCAGCTTTATCATGTCCCATATACAATCTGGTACTTTTACAGTTCCACGATTTGATTGTTCAAAATGAAAAGTTTCAAGGTTCCAAATATTGGATATGGGTGGTGGAATAAATTTCACTGAGCTTGTGACTGACAAGTATCTTAGCAGAACAAGAACACCAACCTCTATAAAAGAGTCTCCTATAATGAGATGTGGAATATTCAATATCCTAAGAAACTTAAATTTGTTATAAATGAACGAAATATCATATGAATTGTTCCACGAGATATTATCATAATCTGAACGTGTAAAAGACAACGATTGTAGAAATGGCCCAGAGGACATAACTAATTTATCCCATTTATCAATAACCTGGAGACGACGTTGATAATATATTGTGGGTGAAGAAGAAGAATCCCTATCGATCTGCATGAAATTATCTTCCTTAACTTTTCTTTCGAGGAATCTATTTAGTAGAGGATTATGAACACAAGTGACCTTGTCAATACCAAGAATATCTTTAGAAAGGTCCAGTAGGTCTCTTGAAATAAGATCGGCAAAATAATCCTCTCCTGTCTCCTCTAAGCTCTGGGATGCCGTATGTTTTACGAATCCCTCTGCTATCCACAATCGTATCAGTTCTGTGACTGAAACACGTCCATATCCAAATACTCCCATGTAGAAAAAGCATGATCTTAAATGGTCCGGTAAATAGATGCAAGTCAAATCTAGTATGCGATTTACCTGTGAATTTCTAAGACCAAATACGCGCGACCCTAATGTTTGTGCTACTTCTTCCCACTGATTCACTGTTTGCCGAATGGTCCGAAGAAGAGCAACTACAAAAGTCTTTGATTCGGGTTTGCATCTTTTAGCGATTTTCACTCCGACATCCTTCATTTCGTCAGGGCAGCTTACTATTTGAAAGAATGAATCCCAGATTGGTGGAGATTGGGGTTCCCCTATGCTCTTAGATTTAGCTGGGATTTCAAACTTTTCCTCTTCAGTAATTAATACGATTCTACTTCCATTGTGAGAATCTGGGAACCAACTTTGTATTGTATCCCAATAATCTAAACACCAAATGGTATTAAGCACAACAAGGAATCTCTCTCCCTCGAGACATTTAAACAGTAGTTTAGCTAGCTCTTCATTATTCTTGGAATGAATTTCATCTGAAAGATCAACCAGGTTACCTAAAAGCTCCAATAATGCCTTTGTTATATCATCAGGAGAATAAATATACATAGAGTTCAAATATGCATGAGACTCGAAGTGGCTGATGACAAAAGGAGAATTGTACAATTCTTTAGCGAATGCACTCGATGCATTCTTGTCTGTTACATAAGTCTGCAGGTTTGTTCCAAAAGGACAGACGATGGTGATAATGTTAAGTTGCTTATCTCCTCCAAGAAGCAAATCTTTTATCATTGTATACTTTCCCTTGAGATCCTCCTCCATATCTTCCATTATCTTTCTTTCTTGCTCTATTTCGAGAAAATCTAGAAAGATATCGTTAAGCCAGCAAATACAGCGCCACGAAGGAACATCTCCAACAAGATATGAGTCAAGAACATATTCTACATCATATGCCAATTTTGTAATTTTTTCAATGGTATCCTTCAAAAACAATGGTGGGTGGCTTGAGATTTCTATGAGGTCAGAATACCAGAAACAAAGCTCACTTTGAACCCTCTGAATGAAATAGTTGAAAGGGAGAGTTGAAGTAGCCATGTCTTTAAATAACTCCTCAAGATTCTCCAAAAGATGGTTAATAAAGATGAATGGAGTCGTTTTTGGATATGTAAGTATAATTGGCCTCTCCACTCTGAAACGTTGGAAAGTAGGCGTTTTATTGAGCTGACGAAAGAATATGCAGAGCTGCGAACAAAGTTGAATGGCCCTGTATTCATTCATTTTATTGAGATCAAATGAGTAGAAAAAGGATCTAACATTCCTGACAACAGATCTAGCTACTTGTAAATCGCCATCTTCAACCAACTCTTGAGGAGGAGGATCGATGAGGATTGATTTGATGATTACAACACCAGTTATAACGTCCTCTATCATTTTTGGAGGTACAACAAGGGAACTGATAAGAAATTCAAGGAGAGCATCAAAAGCAGAAAAATCAATTTTAGTACACTCCACATCTCTTTGATCAATAATACTGTTGTGTGCTAATAAAGGATGCATACGGGGAAGATCTTGAAGGGATTCAAAGAAAGCCATAATTCTCCAAATTCAAAGAAGCTGGAAGAGGCGAAGATCCAAGATTGAAACAAAAAGAAATGAATGGATAGCAAATTTCTAATCTACCTCCGAAGACTTATGTTTTTTCTGGAAAAAAAAAACAATTAATGAAATAACAAAGATTGTATATAAAAAAGAACACTCAAATATTGAGAGTGGAAGCATAAATGTTCAAGTAGGAGAATGTTCAAATCTCCATAACTTGATTTTTCAGATCGATGGCAGAGATCAACTTTATAGAGTTTTAAAACCAAAAAATTAATTACCTTACTTTAAATTCTTCAATGAGAGCAAACGTGTTGGGTGGGGTGATGAGTTTGACTTTGACTTTGATGTTGTTGTAATTGAAACTGGGGAGGAAGAAGCAGAAAATGGTTAAACATGAGATTAGGTTGGGCTTTACGCCCTAATTGCTGTATTTAAAGAAATACAGGACAAATACTTGTGTGGTCTTTGACCATAATTCTGTCATAGTTTAATATTATTATATTAAAAGACAAAGTTGCATGTTACTTTCCCATAAAAGCACATGACAAATAGGGCAGCAAGTTTATAAAGATCAACAAAACAAACACACCCAAGAGTATGGTTGATTAAAAGCTGTATATAATGGTTCTACCCAGAATTTAGAAGAAACATACGATCAATTGGAAAAGTACAAACAACATCTAACATATGACAATTCTTACGCTCGTCTACGCTATTTGTTGGGGATATATGGACAAAAGCACTGCGAAAGTATCACTTTTTGTTGACAATATTCTTAAAATAAGACCGTAACATTTTGATACAAGTACTGAAATGTGTCTCAACAAGCGCAACAAATTTTTAAAAGACATAGAACACTTTAACTTTAGAACGAAGGAAATATATTTAATTAAATCAACTCCATAGCCATAGTTTACGAATCGTCGTGAATCGAAATAATATTTTGTTTGTATTGTGTATTATATCAAATTGTAAATCGTAACGATTCAATTATTATTTTAAAAATATAATATATTTTATATATATTATATTTAATATCTGGGTGGCGGTTGAGAGACTCGAACCCAAAATCTCAAGGTATTAGGAGGAGGCATTCTATTAATGAGATTTTATATCTCAACACATATAAAAAAACTGGATTATTACCATCTACACCTCAAATCTAACAATAATATCTCTCTCTCATCCCTTAGTTTAATATTTCCTTTAAAAGTCCCCTAAGTAATTATAATTTCCTTTTTACCCCCTTTTTGTTTTCATTTCTTTATGTTATTTCCCTCCTTTTTTTTCTAGTTTTATTTTTATATCTCTTTCTCTCTACTAGACTTACACTCTCTTCTCTCTACAGATTTGTGTCTCGTTGTATCACTTAAGTACTTTGATTTTTTGCTGCAATTCAAGCTCGTTTGATCATCTTATCAGCTAGGTAATGCTGAAACTTCTTTTTAATCTTTATTTCGTTTTAAGTTTTATATATATATATATATATATATATATATATATATATATATATATATATATATATATATATATATATATTATATTTCAGAGTTTTTTCTACGGACCAGATTTACACGCATAAGTGGTGGCCAGGATTAAATCTGGCCAAACATAAGTGGTGGCTATGATTTAATCTGGCTAAACATAAGTGGTGGTCATGATTGATTCTGGCCCACTTATTAATTTTTTTTTATCCACAACACTAAAAACAAAAGAAAAATTAATAAGTGGGGACAAAATCAATTACCTCTTTTTTTAACTAAAAAATCCACCGTTACCTCCTTTAATTTCTCAAAAAACTCATAAAAAAAATAACTTATTACTCACACTCGCATTCCAACAAAAAAAAACATTCTTCACTTTCTCCTTTCCACCAAGCCGCTCCCCTGCAAAACGAACCCGCCGCCGCTCGAGGACAATTCACCACGCCCGCTAAACAAGAAACCCGTCGCCGTTTGGGACCATTCTCCACCATCATCACCCGGCTCGACAAAGAACCCAATTAACGGTAAAAAATTGGATTATCATTAATATTCTTATTATTTTTTTTAAAATAAGATGATATACCCAATCTTTTCTCAAAACAATATTTTTTTTTCAATTGTACTTTGATTTTTTCAGAATTTTTTTGTGTGCGGGGGTGCTAAGTGAAATTTTAGGGGGGGGGGGGGTCATAAGCAATGTTTTGATTGCTTAAACTTATATAAGAAGTGACGATTCTACATGAATTAGACTTAGATTGAAAGAAGTTTCGTTGTTGTATTTTCCATCCTAACAACCTTTTTTTAATGGTTATGGTTTAGAACAGGTATATATATATATATATATATATATATGATTCTGATTTTGTACAGATAAAATTTTGTGATTGGGTTTTCAATCTCAAGGTGTTATATCTTCTACAAGTGATGATAGTTATTCAGTCAGAATTATTCGAACAAAAAACAAAAAGAAATATTTTCACACTCGCCTTTCCACCAAGTTGCTCTCCTACTTAAGAAAATCGTGGCCACTCGGGGACCATCATCTTCGACCTTGCTTGGCAAAGAACCCAAATTATAGGCAAACATTGATTATTTCTCCGTCATCTTCACACCAAGTTTGCATCTAAAACTATCTAATAAAATTCTTAAGCAATTAGAAGATGTGGGTCAACAATTAGTGTTGATTTTTAACAATGAGGGCTCTTTATTAGTTGTTGGTGGTGAGGTAGATATAGATCTACTTTCACACCAAAACCATGAAACTAAGTTTTTGTTTTTTATGCTCAAATTGTATGTATAGCTCTTTTGATGCAGTACATGATGAAGCTAATGCTCACAGATCAGTCAAAGATGACTATTTCAGGTTTTCATTTAATCTACTTAATTTACCAATATAATGTTTAAAATAGCCTTTGGTTATGCAATGCAGCTCTAATGGTAAATTTCTTGCCTCTGTGGGAAGTGGGGCCGCTAGAGTTTGGGATGTCGAAGCTTTAAAATCTACCGCTTCATTATCAAAGGAAAAAGTAAGAATATTATTCATTTTTTGCGTGTTATTTAAATTATTATTGATCTGTTTATGCTGTTCAAGATTTGATTTTTGGATTATTTGTAGGGTCTTAGAAATATATGATTGCCTACTCTTAGGAATATATGGTATAGCAAGTACATGCGGGGGATTAGAGGTATTTTATTTATTTCTTTTATATATTTATGAATGTATGTGTTATGTTGTTTTGGTTACAGGTTGTTAAAGATCCTGCTCCATGTGAAAGACATTTAGGAGATTTACAAGGGAAGTGTTACACAAAAACACCCTTTCTTGACATCAACTCTGTAATTGGAAATCCCACCTGCGATAATCACCCTTTCTTTCTTTATCCTAAACACAAATTTACTTTTCCCTTAAGATATATGGTTTTCTCTTTTTATTATTTCTAATTTATTTAGTGCAATATTGGCAAATCCAGGGACCAAAGTCGCAATTTTTGCTAAACGAAGGAGCAAAAGTGCAATTTTTGATAATTTAGTCTCTGATAGTAAACTTTTAGATAACCGCAGCAGATTAATAAAATTTTTGGGTATACTTTTGATTTGAATTGTTATAATGCATTTTTTCCACAACTGCAAGAAGGAGTTCTTAATCGATTCCAGTAGAGTTCTCGATTAGTGTGATGATTATTGTTCCAAAGGAAAGATTTACAGATTCACATATTAGGATTTACAGATTTACTGGATTTTCCGTTACTTTTCTTTTTCCTTTTTTCAAATGAAGTTACTTTTCCTTTTCCTGAATTTTACTGCCACCGATTTGTGCCCTGCAGTTACTTTTTTCAAACCATCAACATGATTTAAGTTGTAATGGATACTATAACAGTCAAATAGAGAAATAGAGAAGGTTTCAGACGATATACTATCCCACAACATGTATTTTTTGTAACATCTCAGTGAAGCAACAATAAATATACTAAAATGTTGCTAATAATATGTTTGCATGATTTTTTAGTTTTTCAATACGAAATATGAGTATGGTGTTTATATATAGAGGATTGGGCCCGTTACATTCAGATATCACAATTTCCGGTGTAGCAAAAGCATCTGGTGTTCGCTTGGTAATTAAAATTTATTTTACATAAAAAAATTAAAATTAAAATTTAATTTATGCAGGCGCCTGATGAAGAATTTGAAGAATAGAACTTCTATTGCAATTTTTTTCAGATGGCTTGGTTACCTAAAGGTATTACGGAAATAATACATCATAAAACTCTACCTTTAGTATGTATTTTTATATATTAATTTCCTATTTTGTAAATGATAAATATAATTTTATTTTTATTTTACGGATCAAGTGCAAGCATGTAATTATTCTTACAACAACTAATATTGAAAAAATTGAATCAACAGTCAAGTAACCGTCTTTTAGTAATGTCTGAACCGTTTTTCTTGAAGAAATTAGAGGCAAATACATCGAAAGTAAGTACTTTCTATTTAATAAAATAACTTTTTTTTTTTCATTTTACCCCCTATTCATGTAGGTTGAAGCTGCTCAACCTCTAGCGAAACTTTGTTTTGATTTTCCCAATATTTATATTGGTAATAATAATATTTATTATGTTCGTAAATATTTATATTCTTTTGGGACTCCATTCATTTATTTAATAAAATAGGTGTTAGTCTTAAATCAAGAAAAAGGCCTCTTATAATTAGTTTTGAAGGAAGGAAAAAAATTATTAGTGGTGATCACAAATTCACATTGTGTATATTGTAGGAGCTGAAAAGAATATTGCGCAAAAAGTTTCAGCTTGGAGTATTATCTGAAGTGAAATAATTTGAGAATTTTAAAAAAAGATCAGATATTTGAGAAAAGTAGAGAAATATTTGTTTTATTATAATATATTACAGATGGGTATGAGTCATTGAGATATTTTATGTTCTTGATCAATTAGGTGTTTTAATGTATTTTTTGAATTGTTTTGCAGCAAATATCTATTTGGCTCAACTGACGGTGTGAGCAATTTGGTCTTGAACTGCATTTTTTAAATTGTAGGTAACTATTTGGTCTTAAACTGCAATTTTTAATTGTTTTGCAGTAATTATCCATTTGCCATAACTGATGGAGTGAGCAATTTACACTATATTTTTTTTAATTATTTTGCAGTAATATGCATTTGTCACAACTGCAGGAGTGACCAGTTTGTTATCCAGTGTTTTTTTAATTGTTGTGCAGAAAATATCTATTTGCGTAACTGATGGTGTGAGTAATTTGGTCTTACACTTTATTTTTTTTAATTGTTTTGGATAGTAAGTGAGCAATTTCGTCTTACACTTCATTTTTTTTAATTGTTTGCATTGAATATCCATTTGGCAAAAGTGCTTGAGTGAGCAATTTGGTATTATCCTGCAGTTTGTTTTTTTAATTGTTTTTCAGAAAATATACATTTGGTGCAAATGAGAGTAATTTGGTTTTTAATTGTTTTGCAGAAAATATCCATTTGGTGCAGCTTAAGGATTTCTTGGCGCAAATGATGGAGTGAGTAATTTTGTTTTTAAATTTATTTCTAGGTCAATTATTTTTGGTTGGCTAAAATACATACTACCCCTGTTGTTTGATAAAAGGTAATAATAACCATGTAGTTTTAAAAGGTATCTCCACCTATTATTCATTATATTAGGAAAATGATAAGTAGAAACTTGAGAATCATTCATCTTTCTCTATGCTTAGAAGGTGGGGCTAACATCATAGAGTAGATGGAAAAATGAGTATTTTTTATCCCACCTTTGAAGGAAGAAATTCAAGAATATTTATTTGTTTTAACTGGATCAAAGCCTGGTAAGAGATCCAAGAATTTGGAACAAAAAAGAGAGATCGAAGAAAAGAGCTAAAGTTGTTTAGAAAGAGCTTGAAGATGGTCGATTTAATCAATATACTTGTGATCTTCTGCTTACCCTACACTTGAAGAAGATTTCTCTCAGTAAGGTGTTTGTCTCAAAGATAGGTTCCATTCAATATTGGCTTTGTTGGTTAAATAATAATCTCCCTATTACCGTTCTATATATTTCTGTAGAGACAGATTTTCATCTATAAAAAAACATATTTTTTATATAATATATGAATTGTTAGTTGTGTTTGGTTGTTGATTTGCATTTCTTCACCGTTGCTTTTTTCTAGTATGGTTTTATTTTGAACTTTTCCAGCTAAGTAATGTTACTATCTGTTACAAATTCTTTTCCTTTTCTTGGGAAGATGCTATATTCTCTGTGTAGAGACAAAGATTGATTGTCTTTCAGTTTTGTTTATTTTCAAGCATTGAATTGTGCTAACTGTGGCATTTTGTTTAGATCTGAGCTACTACTTTCTATTTTGGTTGTTTACTTTGAGGTCATTAGCAATAATCTTCCCGTGTCAAATTTTTTAAATTTTCGAAGTGCCTTCAGGCACGGGCAATACCTAGTATATATATATATATATATATATATAAGGATCTTTATGATACAAGATACCTCTCTCAAAAACTAGAGAAAAGAGAAAAAGTACTTCTAATATTAGAAATTTATATGTTTCTCTTATCGAAATTTCATCCAAAAGATACGTTTTCTTTTGTTTATCTACTTCTTCACTTTATAAACAATCATAGTGATAATTATTTAATCATTAAAAATTAAACAAAGGTTTATCATTTTTTTATTTGAATATCTTATACCACGAAGTTTGGATCCTTTACTTCCCTCATATAGGATTTGATCAAACACACCCCCTCCCATCCCTAATACTTTGCAATGGTCACCTCGTAGAAAAAGAAGGAAACTATTTTTGTTTTAGCATGCTTGGCTTTCTAAATATTCTTGTGTATATGTTATATATTTGTGAGACTAATGAGTCTATCCACTTTGTTGTTCCCTCCCACTTAGGATTTCCAAATATGCTAGGTAAATGCAGAACAACAATACTGAAATAAACAACATTTTCTTAATACCATTACTGAAAGAATTAGAAGGTCTAATGAGATAAATCTTCCAGATTAAGTCAACCCCTGTCTTACCAATTCTCCATGATATATTTTGAAATTGGGAAATTATGGATCTTCGAGGAGAAATACATACTGATCTATACACTACTATACGCATGGTCATTCGCGACCACGCCTTTGGCGAGGACATCCATATCCTCGCTAAAGATATACTCATTTGCAAGAAAGGATATTAACAAGGATGATTTGTTTTCGCCTATGTAGATTTGTTTTTTTGGGGATTAAAAAGAAATTAAAATTAAAATCAGTTCTCGCCATTGTACTTATCTTGGGCGACGATGTTTTTGTACTCGTCATTGAGTATCGTTTGAGAGGACATATTAGGTCTTTATCAGACAAATGTCATCGCTAAATGACGAGTATATAGCTGTCAGCGGGCAGAATACCATTAATGGTGATATTTACCTTAAAAAACCCTTATCGTTAAATGCTTCCATTTTTTCCCAATCCACAACTTGTGATCGGCCCAATCATTAACAAAACTTCCCTACACATCATACATGTGTGAGTCCCACTTTTAATCCAAAAAATCCATCAATTCTCCAAATTAGGTATTTACAAAAATTCTTTTTTATTTTTTGTTTAAATTAAGTAATTTTTGTATTATGCTTTGATTATAGAAATACAATATGTATTGTTGGGTGTATTTAAGGCGATGTCGTGTATATTTTTTGGATATAATTTTTATTTTTTAAATTTATTTAATTATTTTTATTCGGTTACAATTATACTTTAATGTTTAGTGTTAAATAATGGATATGGTTATGGACAAGAGTTAGATTAAATCAAATAATATCGTTATAAGGGAATATTTGTCGGGTGTGGGAAACTTTATTAATTTTGCAAAAGAAGATATGCATATATCTGGTAAAATATTTTGTCAGTGTAATCATTGTTTTAAAATTGAAAATTTCATATTCTCGATGTTAGAGCAGATCTTTATAAATGGGAGATTATGGTCATTGTATTAGGTTTGGACAAAACACGGGGAAGAAGAAGTGATTTTCATGAATGACCCAATTATAGATAATGAAATGTTGAATATGTTGGATGATACAAGACCCACTATTGAAGTTGGGGGCCACTCTCGTGTCACGGATGTGGGTGACGAGAATCTTACTGGACGGGATTGTGGGTGTTTCGATGCATTATTAGAAGAAATGGAGACATAGAGTTACCCTGGTTCTACTACGATGGGTTTCTTGAATTTCATAGCCAAGTTAATGCATGTAAAAGTGAAGACCAAGTGGAAAAATACCTTTTTTACCAAACTTCTTCAGCTGTTGTGTCGTGTTTTGCCATAATGTCATACTTTACCGTCTTCTTATGAGGATTGCAGCAAAAAGTTGAAAAGTTTGGGCATGTGATACATCACGATCGATGTGTGTTTGAATGATTGTGTTTTTTTTTATAAAGAGAATAAAACAATTGATAAAGTGTCCAGTATTTCGTGAATCAAGGTAGGATCCGAAGAAGGGCAAGAAAGTGTCACATAAGAAAATGTGTTATTTTTCGATTGCGCCAAGGTTGCAGAGAATGTATGCTTCGAGACACCATACCGGTGTACAGACGAAGATGTGTTGCGTCATCCAGTTGATGGTACTGGTTGGAAAACGTTTGACGAGAGAAATTCGAGTTTCCTAGTGAACCACGTAATGTACGCCTTGGTTTGGGCATCAATAAGTTTTTTCCTTTCTCCATGCAAAATAACTCATATAGCATGTGGTCGGTTATATTGACAATCTACAACTTTCCGCCTTAGTTATGCATGAAAGAATCTACTTGTATGCGTACCTTGTTGATTTCGGGTCCTCATTCACCTGGAAAAGTTATGGATGTAATTCCCCTTCCTATTATAGATCAGTTTGAAACATTATGGGGCACGGGGACTGTTACATACGTTGCACATATGAGGGGGGAATTTGTAATGAAGGTTTATTTGTTGTTCATGAAAAATGATTACCCGGCTAGATCATATACTTCAAGATGGTCGGGTTAACGTTACTTAGCGTACCAAGAATGTATGGATTCTACACCGTCAATGAAGGTAAATAAATGGATCGTTCATTTTGATCACATACGGTGGTTATCTATTAGGCATCGGTTTAGGAAGACGTATCTTCGTACATGAAAGTCGAGCATAGGGTACCTACTAGGAAACATAGTCTCACTGATATTCAGACACAATTAGATGGGTTGCCTATTGTGTTTAAACACCAAGATTTTGGTGGCAAGGTGACAAAGAAAAAAGGTCCTTGTGAGTTTAATTGGAAGAAAAAGAGTTGAAACATAACATTATATTATGCATTGTAAGAAGAATGTGTGTAATAGTTTGATTGGTACAGTGGTTGGTTTAGATGGGAAAAACAACAAAGATAACGTAAAAGCGAGAAAAGATTTGAAAGATGTGGGTATCAGGAAAGATTTATGGTTGTTCGATGCCGAGGAAAAACGATACTACCAGAGACAAAGTATGCGAAAGTGACGTGTATTTCTGGATTGGTTGAAGGAGTAGAAATTTCCAGACGGATTCGCTTCTAGTTTGTAAAAAAAACGTTCAGAGTGATTTGGGGAAGATCATTGGTAAGAAATCTGCAATTGTCATATATTGATGCAATTTCTTTTCGTGGCTAGGGTTTTTGAGCTAATTGACAATAAATCGATTAGCAGTCCGATTATTGGGTTGTGCAACGTGGTCTTAAATATTTGTAAAAAGAACCTAAGTAAGAAAGAACTAGTATCAGGAAAATCTGAAGTGGTCCAGCTTTTGTTCAAGTTGAAGATGATTTTTCCTCCTGCTTTTTTTGACTGTCGTACACTTGTATAAGGAAACTAAGTTTAGGGGGTCAGTTTCAAATGCATTGGACGTACCCATTTGAAAATTACTTAAAGAAAATTAAAGAATATATTCAGAATACGGCCAGGCTTGAGGGTTGAATCGCCGAGGGATACATTATAGAGGAAACATTGACTTTTATATCTCGGTACCTTCAAGAAGAAAGAATGAAATTCAGCAATTAGGTAGATACGGTGAGATGATTCTTGACCCCATATAAATTACCGTGTTTAAGAGTCAATGCCAGCCGATTGGTAAAATTGAGTTTCGTAATGTATCATTCAAAGAGAAGAAACATATCGATTGGTACATCCTTCTTAATTGCGATGATATCTAAGCCTATATGATGTAGGTAATTATATTAAAACATTATATCTTATTTATGAATTTTAACACTATTTTTTATGTTTAGGGAACATAAGTCCATGCTACAACTCCCTTATATAGAAAAAATCACCGAGTAATTTTTCGTTGATAGTTCTTGAAAAAGGTATCTAAGTTCTTAATTTTTTTAATTACTCTGTCTATATTACAACTAATAGCTGGTTTTGTGGATAGGTGTATTTAATGCGCGAAGCTGGTGATCCACTTGCTTCCGATGAAATAGTTTTGTTGGCCAATATGTCAAAATGGCCCCATATATAGATATGATTCTTGTGTTGTGAACATGTTCAAATGGGTTACTCGTGACAAAGGATAAATAATAGTAACTCAGGATTACGGAGTATGTACTATCACAGGTGAAGAACTTATTATGGTGAGTTAATCGAAATTGTGAAGCTGGAATTCATTAGTGGGTGTTCAGCTGTGTTGTTCGAGTGCAAATGGTATAACACCGACATGAGAAAAAAAGAAGAGGAAATTGGAATACTGGGCAGCAATGATCAACACAAGTTCTTTCTGGTGAAGTGAAGAACCCTACATTTTAACTACTCGAGTAAAAAAGGTCTTTTATATCGATGAATGATGCGAGGATTATGCAAAAGTGGTGGAAAGTTGTTTGGGAAGTAAATGATCAACACAGATGGAGCCCCAATTTATGGAGTGTAGAATCGATATCCACTGGTCTAGATCCGATCACAATTCCTTTGGTTGATATGAACTTGGACATGTAATACCTGTTATTGCAGTTGACTACTGGTTAAGGGATAACAATTGATCTTTGGATGTATGATCTTGGATCCAGGAACTTGATTGAAGTCGACGATGAAGTACATGATGACACGCTGGATGAGTATGAGACTGACAATGATACTATATATATATATATATATATATATATATATATATATATATATATATAGCGATGACGAAGCATTGATGGGTACGCGACAGGCTAGATGCTTCGAGAGTTTCTATTATTTTGTAATCTTATCTAAT
This sequence comes from Nemophila menziesii, assembly GCA_029959085.1. Taxonomy (NCBI): domain Eukaryota; kingdom Viridiplantae; phylum Streptophyta; class Magnoliopsida; order Boraginales; family Hydrophyllaceae; genus Nemophila; species Nemophila menziesii. Next base: position 112,968 of record JARWIR010000103.1, read on the forward strand.
AATTTACTTTCAGATTGTTTTTTTTTATTTTGGACTGTTTATGTAATTGGTGTTACTATTTTTTATATATATCTTGATGTTGGGGTATTGTAATTTATCAAGAAAAATAGTTGGTAAATTAATTTATTAAAAAAAAGGAAAAAAAACTAGACTCATTAACAAGGACATGTCCTCGCTAATGATTAAGAACTCCACGCCAAAGATTGCTCTCATTTCTGAGGAGTTCTTCATGACGAACTCCTCGCCAAATACTCTCTTGTCATTAACGAGGACAAAGTCTTCTCCAATGATAATAATTAAAAGTTTGAGACCTCTATTTGGCGGTTTTCTATCCCACATGACTTTTTGACTCCGCATTTGCGAGGACAAATATCCTCGCTAAAGATAAATTTTGTATAAGCCGAAGCGGCTTACTCTTCTTCCATAACTACAACACACATAAAGAAATTCTGAGCACCAATAACTCCGGCGAGCTACCAAGCGATTCCAACAGTGAATTTCAACAACAAACAATAAATTCTAAAAATATAATCATAGATTTCAATTTTTTTCAATAATTTGTAATATTAAAAAACCTAATGATCTTTTTTCGTGTGATTGTTTGTTTTTGTGAATGGTAATGGCTAATTGAAGTTTCTCATCTGTTTATCAAGGTATGTTTTCTCCAATTTATTTTTAAATTTCAAAAAATGAATTTCATTTAATATGTTTTGTTAATTCTAAAATTTTGTGGTAGTGTTTTAATGTTAGTGTATTGCTGTTGAAATGACATATTTATGTGATTTTTTTTGTGAGAATTTTGTAATTTATTAGTTAGAGGATTGTGTGATATAGTACTGTTAACATTGTGTAGTTTTGGAATTATATAGGACTATTGTGTAATTTTTAATAAATGTAGGGAAATCATGTAATTTTTAATAAATGGTAATGGCTAATTGAAGTTTCTCATCTGTTTATCAAGGTATGTTTTCTCCAATTTATTTTTAAATTTCAAAAAATGAATTTCATTTAATATGTTTTGTTAATTCTAAAATTTTGTGGTAGTGTTTTAATGTTAGTGTATTGCTGTTGAAATGACATATTTATGTGATTTTTTTTGTGAGAATTTTGTAATTTATTAGTTAGAGGATTGTGTGATATAGTACTGTTAACATTGTGTAGTTTTGGAATTATATAGGACTATTGTGTAATTTTTAATAAATGTAGGGAAATCATGTAATTTTGGAATAATATAAGGCAATTGTGTAATTTTGAATAAATGTAGTTATTAAAATGTAATATTGGAAATTATAGGATTAAAAGTAAATATAAATAAAAAGTAGAATTTAATATTAATTTTTGATAAAATATAGGGCTTAAAATGTAATTTTAATAAATAGGACATAAATGTAATTTATTTAATTATATGGGCCTTAGTGTACTTTTTAGAAAATTTAAGGGTTTAAAAGTAATTTAGAATTTAGAGTATGAAAGTAATTTAAATAATTATTTGGGCCTTAGTGTAGTTTGTAGAGAATTTCGGGGGTTAAAAATTAATTTTAAAGAAATTTAAGGGTTTAAAAGTAATTTTAAGAGAAATTAGGGGTTTAAAAGTAATTTAATAGTTATTTGGGCCTTGGTGTATTTTTTAGAAAATTTAGGGGTTTGAAAGTAACTAGCGAGAATTTAGGGGTTCAAAAGTAATTTTAATAATTATTTGGGCCTTATTGTATATTTTATAAAATTTAGAGAATAGTTTTAATTTAAATTGATATGAAATACATATGACAACAGTTATACCCCAGGATCACAGAGGTTATAATAACTGGCAAGATCCTTCCCGCAACCCAAATCAGTCGATATCAGGTTGTTACAGGTCGGGTATGATTTTTATTAATTTGGTATGATTTATAGTTTTTATTATTCGGGTATTTTAACAGGGAAAAAGGCCCAAAAGCCTAGGGGTTGGACCACACTAGCATCAGTGTATGAGAATACGTGAGCCAGGTTCTCAATTTCAGGGTCCGAGAGAAGGTGCCCCTTGTTACGAGAGTTGGGCAGAGGTCCCCACCGAGTTGCAACACCTAGTCCGGAATCTATTACGGCTAATTTTTCTAACCTTAATATTTAATCTTTCTGATTCCCACTATATATATATAGAACTGTAATAGTTGAAGATATTTGTGAACATGATTTCTTCCAGATTAGTGATTGGATGTAGAGGCCGGATTGGTCGAGGATCTCGGACAACATTGACGACGGTTGTGCCAAGTGCTGCAACGATTTTAAACACAGGCTGAAGACGAGTTATTATCTTAAGGGTAAAATGCCGGATGACCAAACCCTGGAGAATTGGGAGGCCATATATAAGATGTGGGAGACGGAGAAGAGTAAGGTAATAATATTGGCTTGTTTTATAATTTATATATATATATATATATATATATATATGTGTACTTTATTATTATAATAAATTTGTTTTGTTTTGTATTAAAAAACAGAATCAGACTAAAACAAATAAGAATAACCAGTCCAAGCAAAAACGCCCAAGTAGCGCAAGCTCGAGGATTTACCCGGGCACGGGAGGAGATGTTTGTGGTAAGTAACACAACTCAATACTTTTTAACATTTAATAAACCTAACACCTTTATACTTTACTGAAAAGGGAGGGGGAGAAGAACCAGGTGGTTCTTCGAGCACCAGTGGAGGGTCAAGAGCAGGAGTCGCCCCTTCCCTGGATCGCCGACTTCTTCTTCGATATCAACTATGACAAGTAGAAGAATGAGGGGAGGATGGAATCGTATAGAGATCAAATGTAAGTATTTAAATACGATTTCAATTATTTATTTTGAGTTTGAAATTTAATTAAATATTTTTTATTTATTTCATGTAATATGACGCACAGAGAGCCGTTCATGCGTGAAAGAGTCAAAATATCTCAAACTCAATCTGGCTCGTCATCATCTACACCGTTCCTCATGCAAAAGGATCAAGTGGAGGTGGTAATGGATGCAGGCTGCCAAGGTATGGGTGAAGGGACCCGAAGTTGGATCCCCATAGTTGGAGCGCCTCCCAAGACTAAACATTCAAGGAGTGCTACTAATCAGCCATCTGATAAGATGGACCGGGACTTTGACGGGATAATAGAGACAATCAACGAATATCTTATCTCAGTGGGCAGGGATCCATTCATTCTAGTGGACGAAAGATCTCGATCCACGAGCTCCACGACTACAACCCGATCCACGAGCCACAACCTAGAAGATCGGTTGACTAGAGCCCTCGCCTTTGTTAATCAAAACAAAAGCTTATCTAATTGCGTGCCTCCTTCCGCTACTCCTGCTACCGGTCCTTCTGATCCTTCTCGTTCTGATTCTCCTAGTTCCGATCCTCGTCCTATAAGTCCTTCAGTCAGTCAGCCCAACCGATTAACTCGAAGACGAGGAATCTGAAGATGAAGATTTGACTCGACTTTGATATTTTTGTAATATTTGACTTTTATTTTTTACTTGACTTATGTTTGACTTTATTATTTTTTATTATCGATTTTTTAAATTTTTCGGGTTTGTAAATTATATATTACGATTGTTTTAATTTTATTTTTGTGGTTTATCGGTTTATTCAATAAATAATATAAAAATATTGATTACAAAATATAAAATTATTACATAAACAAAACATTAATAAAAAAAATTAAAAATCAATAAATAATGTTACAAAGAAAATGTTCTCGCAAACAAAAAAAAAGGTCCTCGCAAAAATGTTATTTTTCAAGGAAAAATGTCCTCGTGAATGAAAATGTTAAATCTGATTTTGGGTTAGCAAAACTGAAAAAGCCGGGTCAGTTGAATAGTTAAGATTTTCTTATGGAAAGCAGTTAAAAACTTATTACCTACTAATGAGAATCTTTATAATAGGAAAGCCTGTGAATCAAACATTTGTACCATTTGTTATGAAAAAGTTGAAAGTATTAAACATTTGATTTTTTATTGTAACTGGGCTAGAGCTGCCTGGTTATCTTCTAACTTATCCTTGAGAACTAGCAACCAGTATACTATGAAAATAGACACTTGGATGGCTCATATCATACTCAAATATAAGGATAAGACCCCTTTTGTTTGTGAACAGATTGCTATACTGGCCTGGCATATCTGGAAAGGTAGAAATGCTCTCATTTTTAATAAAATAAGGCCTTGCCCCATTAATACATTTACTAAAGCCCAAAATTTATGGATGGACTACCAAAATATTATAAAACCCAAGGATGAAAATACGATTCTGAGGGAATATCCTTTTGAGAATCATTTGGAAAACCAAAGTGATAATCAATTGGAAAATCAATGTGGGAATACTAGTACAGGAAAGGCCAAAGTATCCAATGATGACTCATCTGGTCTGAGGAAAAAGAAAGAAAAGAAAGATAAGAAAGAAAAGAAAGATAACAAGAAAATTGTTTATGAAAAGGAAAATACAAAACAAAATAATAAAGAGGTAAAATGGAAACCTCCACCTGAAAATTGGATAAAGATTAACTGTGATGCCTCTTATAAATGTACTAATTCAAAAATTGCCTGTATTGCTAGGGATAACAAAGGTAAAGTTATTAAATATTGTTCTTGGGAGATTGGAGCTGAAAATGCACTTGAAGCCGAGGCATTGGGTATCCTTAATGCATGTTTGTGGGCTAGAGATTTCAACAACACGAAGTGCATTATCGAGAACGATTGCAAAACGCTGATGGATGCATTATCTTCTAGTCACTCTTTTAGTAGTAATAGAGTTAAGAATATTATTTGTAGTATTTATTATGTTTCCGAACTTTGTTTACCATCTTTCTCTTGTATTTCGAGAAAGCAAAATGTAGTAGCTGATTGGATAGCCGAACACTCGCCACCTGGCATTAGTATAGGTTATAGTGGGGCCTCTATCTCCAACCAATTAGCGGAACTTATTAGCAAGGAAGCCACTCCTTCGGGAGTTGGCTAAATATTTTGTAATTTCTTATGTTTTTAATGAAAGCTTTTAGACCAAAAAAAAAAAATAGTTACATTAGCACAAATGTTAAAGGCACATTTGGTTATTTGGATCCAGAATATTCTTTAACCCGTAAACTAAGTAAAAAAAGTGACGTGTATGCATTTGGTGTTGTGATGTTAGTCATTTTGTGTGGAAGACCAGCAGTGAATAATAGAGTAGCAGCCACCCACAACTTTAATGACGGCCTTGTCCTTGCAATTATCAAAAATTAACAATTAACCTAAAATTCTAGTTATATTCAATATAGGGGCTTAATTGTAATTATCTAAAACTTAAAAGATTAATAGTGCAATTATCAAAATTAGAAAGGACCAATTGTAAAATTACCTAAAATTAACAATTAACTCAAAATTCTAGTTATATTCAATGTAGGGTCTTAATTGCAATTACAAAAAACTTAAAGTACCAATTGTGCAATTATAAAAATTCAAAAGGACCAATTGTGTAAATTTCTAAAATTATCAAATAATTCAAAAGTCTAGTTACATCACAAGAAATTACAACTCCAATAAAACTCATACATGGATAAATCAAACAATATAATCGAAATTAAAAAAAGAAAAAAGAACCCTAACCTTAGTTTTTAAAATTAATAGAAGTAGAACCAACTAGGGAGGAGAAGAGCGGGGGCACAGCAAAGGCGGCGGCACAAGATAGGCAGCGGCACGGGAACGGCGGAAAGGGGCGGAGGGGTTTGGCTTTTTCTTCAACTTTTCCGAAATGGGTTTGATTTTGGGGACGATGGTTGTATTCTGCGAATGGCGGTCTCCCGCTGACCGTCCTTCTATTTTAAAAAAAAAATTAACTAAGGGCGCCATGAAGGATACCGTCCTTCTGGCGGTAAAAATTTCTACTAAGGGCAGTACGGTGGAAACCGCCCTTACTTAAAATTAATTTTTTTACTAAGCGCACTAAGGGTGGTCAGCGGGAGACCGCCCTTCCTCTAATTAAACAATTAACTAAGGGCGGAACCCAGCCAATCGCCCTTCTAGAAGGGCGGAAACCGGGATAGGGTGTTAGTTCTGAAATTCTTTCTTATTATATAACAAAACGCCAATTTCTTTTAAAAATTAGGCTAAAGGCAAAAAAAACTCCTAATTGTTGTAATCAAAGAAAGACAACCCTCTTTTTTTTCAAAGATAAATATATAAATTAAATTTATTATAAAGTTAAAGAGTTCAAAATTGCTAGTGCTAAATATGTATGGGGAAGTATTTATTAGAGCCCCATAATTATGGGCTTAATAAATAAAGGTCTATTCTCAACTAAACCCTTACTACCCATTAGACACCAACTAAAGAAGAGTAAAAAGACCAAAAACCCACATCTAACTCTCTTATACACTGTGAAACAATCTAAACCAAAACAAAATACCCATAGGGTTCGATCCATCCTCTCTCTCTCTTTCTCTATGCTTGTGTCCCTTCTCTCTCTGTGCTTTTGAACCGCCGCCCCTAGCCTTCCACCTTCCACCTGCCACCTTCACCACCATCATCTCTTATCATCATCTCCGTTAAAACTCCTCCGTTTTCTACAATCAAATATCCGTTCGCTGAATCTTCTCCACCACTGCACAGGTCTGCTCCAAATCCGCTCTACCACTGCTGCTGCAACACTCCGCCGCTTCCCACCAACCACCAGCGTAAACTGCGCTTCGTCTTCCATCTCCAGCGTTGAAGCTCGTGTGGTCCTGTTTCTCCATTTGTGTCCCTTCTTTTCTCACAGAGATCCACCACTAGCGACACCATCTGCTCCATCTAGCGCTGCAGATCTGCACCACCACCAACCTTAGCCACCAACCGCTGCTCCCTCCACCGATCTCCTCCGCTGCAGATCTGACCTCTCATCTCCCACCAACCACCGCTCGAAGACCATCGACATACACCAGAAGACCATCGACCTTCGACAGTCACTTCGCTGGAGAAAAAGAACTTTGACAGTCATCTGTTGTTTCGTTTTGTTCGTTTTTTTTAAACGCGACTAGGTCCAGGGTTAGGTCCAGCCCATTTGGGTTTTAGTCCATTTTTAAAAAATGATTGTATTCAAACTTTTTGAGCCATAAGATTTTGAGTCCAGACCTAATGGGCTTGGTAAATGTTCCATCTGGGCTAGTCTTTTTTTGATAAAAAAATCATGCTCCATTTAGCTCTCGTTTTTTTAAAACCGTGTTTTTTAATTTTTAAACCATGTTTTGGTATTTCCCCTTAGGTATATACCCTTAGGGTCCAGCCCTTAGAAGCTTGAGATAAAAATTGGACCGCTACTGATTAAACGCATTGTGATTTTTTATTTTGACAATTTTTAACTCACACTAATTTGAAAGAAACCTAAAAAACCTAAAAACCCTATTAATATGAATTTTTTATGTTTCTTATTCCTATGCAAGTGTGAAAAATGGATTTTGTATGGTATATCGTCTTGGGTATAGCCCATATGGTACCGCTACTAAACATTGACATGGATAGACCCTGATATGAACCATATTCTGGACTGGATTTAGACAAAAAATTAGACTTAGGTACAGCCCCTCGGTTACTTGGATAATCAGATGGACAAAAACCGGTTAAGACATAGACACGTATAATTGCAATTATATAAAAACCCATTTTACTTAATTTAAAAAACTTAAAACCTAATATAGGTCTGTACCTATGGGTACGGATCCACTCTCTTAAAGTAAAGAAGAATAAGAATAAAAAACAAATTTCTGAAGAAAAAAATTGAAAAGGGTATAGATGGAAAAAATCCAACCAAAAATTGTAACTAGGCCTTATAAAGTAGATTTTGGTAACTAGGCTTTAAAAACTCTCTTTAGTGGGAATTGGGCTCTAATTAGTAGACTCCTCAATATGTATACTTAGCTAATCCATTTGTTAAGGTATTCCTATCTCTACTAATCCAAGTAAATAAAAGATTACAAACTTTAGCTAGAAAATAAATGCTACTAATAGTATTTCAAATTACAGGAAAGGAAGTAGGTAGATTTTTCTTTAATGGATGCATTAGTTGTAGACAATCACTCTCTATTATAGCCTTTCCATACGAATAGTTCTTGGCTAATAGACATGCTTTAAGAATGCCAAGAGCTTCTGCTTCCAAAGGAGAATCAGCTGCCACCTCACATGCGTTGTAATCAAACATCTTCCCAAGATAATCCCTGGAAACACAAGAAATAACATATTTAGTTGCATCACAGTTGATTTTTATCATTTGTAGAGGTGGGGGTTCCCACTTTTTCTTACTGTTATTCACGCTATTGGTAATGTTATCTTGTTTCATACCATTCATAGTGGTGATTACTTTAGTATTGATGAAATTGTGCACCAAATCCTTACCATTTTCCATACCTTTTTATCATTTTTATTGTTGTGAATATTGTTATTGTTTTTATCCCGTAGTTTATTAATGTTGTCGCTTAAGGTGTGATAAAAATATGATAATAAAATACGGATAAACGATGTACAGACACCCTAGACTAAACACATTACTCACCGCAAGTTAACACGTCGTAAGCAAGTTTTAATGATAAATCAGATTCGTTCTCAGGGAGAAAGTGTACTAACACCCTAGACTAAAAACAAACTAATTAACGCACAAAAGCTCTAAAAATGCAAATAGTCTAATTCCAAGGGGAAAAAGTATAGTATGACGAAATAAGCACAAAAATCTATCTAATAAGTCCAATTTCTTCCTAAAATGATGTCTCCTAAGGGCATATATTTAGAACAAAAAGGGAGACATCAATTTCATATGTTTGAAACTGATCAAAAAGAAAGATTTATTTGGCCTTTCTCTATGGAAGGGATGTACAATACTAAAACTAGATATAAGATACTGACTGAAGAACAGGTCGTAATTGGCCTCAATCTATTAAAGATCCAGAGAAGTATAATTCAAAAATTTGGAAAATCATTTGGATTTCAAATATACCAAAAAAAATTAAGATCTTTGTGTGGAAAGCCTGTAACAAAGCAATCCCTACGAAAAAGACCTATACAATTAAAAATACTCGGAAATATATGAATGTGTTTGGTACCTAAATTCACCTGATACAGTGGAACACCTGTTGTTAACATGTCACATCTGCAAAGAAATTTGGGCAGGCACATAATTTCAGATCAGAATTGAAGAAGAGAATATAATTAAGCTTACAGACTGCATCATGAAAACAGTAGAAGTCTTTTTGGAAGGGGGATAGGATAATAAGGTAGTGTTCGATTACATTATGATTTGTATTTGAAATATTTGGAAAGAAAAGATCAAATCTCATCACAAAAACACAAAACTTGAAGGAGATAGTATTATATATAATACAAACAAACTCAGGAGGGGAATATATAGAATAGACTGAAAGAATGTAAATTAAAATAGGACTATGTTACACAATAGTAGAGGAGAAAAGCAAAAGACACATGAAGAAAATTATATAGATATCATACTAAGATGTGACACTTCTTTTGGCAATAAATATGATCCGACAAGAATCGGGATTGTGGTGGATCACGAAAGATTAGGAAATTTTGAGAACGTTACGATGGACATAGAGTGTGACTCAGCTTTGGATGGGGAAGCTTTGGCAGTATTGAAAGCAGTGGAAAAATGTGAAACTTTTCCCTTTGAAAGGAAACTAATCCTTTCAAACAACCTTGAGGTAATTCAAGGTATCAAGTAGGTGTCAGCTGCGAGCTTCATCATAATGATCATTAGTATAGATGTTGGATTCGGTCCTATTCTGTTTGAATATCTTAATAGGAATTTCAACAACCTAGCAGATAAACTAGCAAAAAATGCTAGGCACGAGGAAGGGTCTTACCCGTTGAACGATTGCTCAGTTTATGAGTTAGCTTGTAATTTTAGGAGGACGGGTTTTGGTTAGCACTAAACTTAGCTTGTAATTTTAGAAGGCTGGGTATTGGTTAGCAATGTCGGGTCTTTTTATTGTTAGGTTCTAATTATTTTCTTGTTATTTTTTTTGTGCCTTAGGCATTTTTTAATGTAAAAAAAAAGTGGGGACGGCCCACCTATTTTTCGAAATAAAATTATGTTTGACGTACATGTAAGACTTTAATAGTACACCTTTTAATAAGAATCTTAATCACAAATTTAAATAATAAATATGTGGTATTAAATTACTTATTATAAGTAGTAGTTTTTTTTAACTAGAAGGGAGATCCATCAAGGGATCGTGGGATAAAACCAACAAGAACGATTAGTCTAGTACATTATTAACTAAACCAGGTTGACTCAGTCGTCGGATCTTCCACCCATTCTATCCCTCGTGGGGGTACTCTATATACCCTTAGGTGGATCATTTTGTCTATAATATTGCTCCGCTTGTGACACTCCATATTAATCTAGTCAGTCTGCACACAGATTGTTTTCTCTAAAGATTCCCTGAACACTGAGGATGTGTTGTTGCGAAGAGATTGACGAATCCTTTGAACTCATACAGACGCCAGACTCCTGTCATAATCTACCTGTGTGATAACATCCAAAGCTTCCCAAGAGTCTTTCTCGGCTACCACTTCCTTCAAACCTAACTCTTCTGCCATACGAAACCACTGACTAAGTGCAATAAGTTCAATTAAAGTTGTCATCTCCTAATCAATTTGTATCGAAAAACCACAAATCTAATTGCTTCGAAAAAACCACAAATCTAATTGCTTTCTACGTCTCGAATTACGTCTCCGTCGTCTACATATTTCCGTCATTTGTTGAAACTTCCGTACGTATTAAACTTAAAACCCCAGCTTGGTTTAGTCCACCCAACAAAATTAAGTCGTTGTGTACCAGAAGTCGCTCTATAAGTAGTAGTTACACGTATGATATTTGTATTTTTTTTTGGACAAAGAATATGGTATTTGTATATCACACCATCTTTATAGGATGTAAAATTTTCCTTTGCCAAATATATATGGTACTCACTACTTAGAGTTTTGAACCATGATTTCAGTCAACTATCAAGTAAACGGCACTACCATATCTCTTTTCTCATTACAAGGCTTGAGAAAGATGATCTTCCACTCAGCTTCCTTTGTTAATCTTTTATATTTCTTCTTCATCCATCATCTAATACTTACTTTTGCTTCGAATCCTTATTACTTCCTTCGTGATGTTTCTATTAACTGTAGCTCCATTGCAAACTCCACAGAACTTGATGGTCGCGAATGGATTGGAGATACATACTCAAAATCGATTTACTTTCTGCAGCCAATAGGTAAATAAGATTTTATGCTTTTGGTGTTGTGATGTTGGTTGTTTTGTCTGGAAGACCGGTAATGGATCAGAGCCTCTTAAACGGGCTAGCATTTTGGGCTCAAGAGCGGATCGAAAGGGGAGAATTTGATCAAATTATTGACGTGTCTCTAAGTGGACAAATTTATCCAAATAGTTTAAAGAAATTCTTGGAACTTGCTAAACAATGTTTACATAAAGAACAAAGTGAACGTCCTACTATGGATCAAGTTGTTGCAGGCCTTAAGTATGCATGGCATAAAAAATGCTCCTTCATTATCAGGAGATGTTGAATCTGTTGGCCAATCTCTTCCTCCCATAGACGCGATATGGGATTGTTCCGCTGTAATGGATTTAGAGCCCTCTTCTGCATATGGACGATAATAAACATGTGAGTTCAGAGTCCTTTCACATTACTCACCAATCATATATTACATTCTTGATTTATTGGTTTTCAAGATTATAATTAATTGCACTATAGTCCTTGAACAACCCGATCAAAATTTCACTTTTTATTTTATATTTAATTTCATGCCACGCTGCAATTTAATCGTCCTTTTGATTCATTTAGTAAATTGTGGATTCCATTTCTAAGAGAATGCTTTCTGTTATTGTAGTTATTTTAGATAATAGGGAGGGAGAACCAATCATTTCACTATTCGAATTGGAGAATTTTTGTTATGAATGAGCTTCATTCTATATATATAATGATATGAATTACTGATGTAGAATTATCTATGCATTGCTGCTGATTAAGTGTTGTTTCCACTCTTTTGGAAATAATTATTCATAAACCGAAAAGCATTTGATATAGATAATGTAATATATAATGCAATTAACTTTACTTTTTTTAAATAGGGACCTGCAGTTAATTTTTGTACAATATAGGGACATATAGAGCAATTTTTGCATAATATAGGGACCTGTAGTGCAATTTTTGCATAATATACGGACATATAGTGTAATTAACTCAATTTTTTAACAGAGAGACATGCAGTGCAGTGTTTGCATAGTAAAAGACCTACAATTTTTGAGTAAGAAATGGACCTATACTGTAACTTAAGACACTCGATCGGTATTTGGATTCTTTTACCTGCGATCTGTAACCACACAAAGACCCTATGAATGGGACTTGAGAGTGCTATGCTAAAAGTGCACTCACTATGTGTATCACTAAGTTAACATGCTAACTGTTTCAATGAACATGTCCAGAGAATTACCTATCATAATCATAAAATTATTGAAATATATATAAAGATGGTGGACCATTCCGATATTTTACTCGTAAATCTATTAAATTCGATTTCAATTTTTACCCAGTAACCAAATCTTTCTAAAAGCCAAACACCTTATATTTACTACTTCTTGGAATAACATCGGGGTACATTTGCTATATCACATAATACATTCATCCAATTGACCCTTCCTAGTTTTGAAGCTGAGTCAAAACCTGTCACATTCGGGTATGGTATACGGATGGGATATTAGCCTATTAGTGAACTTGCGCATAAAACAAGGTGGCATTTTGCAATATAGCCGTAAATTGTATTCTTCCTGTAAATTTCTTCTTTTTACTTCTTTTACATTGATGAGAATCAAGAAGAGTGCAAACTCGAGCCCCATAAGAGAAGCTCCAGCATGGTTAGTGGAAAATGAAAAGAAAAAAGAGTAGAAGAAAGAAGAAAAACAAGATGAATCGGACATATTTTATCACATGAGGCTCAGGCTTTATATCTCTCCCCATCAGTGATAGATACCATAATTGCAAAAAAACTGATGGTGAATATGAAGATATTCAATTAAACGAAGTAATTTAGATACAGAAAGGTGTTGATGAGTCTTCAGAATCATTGTTGTTATCGATATATTTAGATTCCATGAAACAAGATTCTGAAGATTAAATGAGTAATAAAAGAGGTTAATAGTCCATTGAAGCCCTGTGGATAAAGATATCAAATCGGAAAAGTTGAACTATTTTCATTGTGTACTGAGTCCAGTTTAAAATCTTTCTCAATTGAGATCAATTAAAGCGATACAGAATGAAGGAAAACAGAGTATCAGTCTGGAGCAAGAAAACATTATACCTATTAGTACACAGCCTAATTTTAAACATATAGTAATATAACAATTTTGTAAGCAATGTAACTAAAAGGGTTGATACTGGTCAATCGAGCTGGCTAGTTGAACCTGGAAAGACACCTAATATAATTCGTCTGAAAACATATATCTTCAAAAAAGGTGCAAGAAAGGGTAGTTTTCGTACAAAAAATTTCAAGCATTACAAGCAAGTTATAGAGATGTTAAGTGTTTAGAGAACACAAATATAAATTAATACTCAGGCATAGAAGAGAATAGAAAATAGATTACATAATAATAATAATAAAAAAAGTGTAAATATATCACAATAAACAAAAGTAATCAATAACATTTAAAGTTTAAGACAAACATTAAAAAAACAAAAAGAAAAGTTGATGGAATGAAACAAATGTAACAGTAACTTTTCCATGATCATCATCTACAAATTCCTGTTAAGAAAATGGAGATCATTATAAACCAAATAAAAGCTGTGACTAGCTAAAAGAAAAACTCAATTTCATTAAAAGTACCAGCAACTATAATAGGACATGAAATAGAAAATACTGATTTTAATAGTAGAATATAAAGAATATGAAGCTACTTATAAAGAAGTGACAACCAACACACCTGATTATTAATCGCTGTCTGAGTATTCGAAAGATATTTTGAGTTGATGATGACCCCAATATTTCACATGCTGATCTTGAATAAGTCTCACTGATTTTTCAACAGAAGGATTGCAATATTCTACCTCAATCATGTGTATGGAAGAAATATATGCAAAATCTTGAGGGATCTCTACAAGCTTCTCGCACCACATCACGGCCAGATGTTCGAGGCTGGGAAAGTGATTACGAGTGGCATTCCAGTATTCCAGATCTTCCATTCTATACAACTTCAAGTATTTGAGTTTTGTGAACACCTCTTCATCTTCCATATCCCATCTTTCACCTTTAAATGCATTCCAACTTAACTCGAGAGCCTCCAGATTCTTCAGCATCGCAAGTTGTAACATTGCATTACATGGCATTTTAAACTTCGTCAAACTAAGTTTCTTCAGATTGGAAGGGAAATTGAACTTACATGGATATAAACCTGCACCCATGTACTCCACCTTGAGTGATATTAGTTTATTGAGAAACTCTAGAATGGGGAACCGGTTACATTTTGTATCATCATCCCATGAATCTAGAAATCTACACTTTAGTTCAAGAATGCCTGATAACCTTCTCAACATCTTCTCCATATTGTCTCCATAAGCAATAATGGGTTCCGAAAAGGTTTGTAGATTTCCTAGAATGGAAGAGGAATTCTCAAGTCTGTGGGGCTCCAAATCAAAAGAAGAAAAAATACCTATATGGATGTGTCTCAGCTTTATCATGTCCCATATACAATCTGCTACTTTTACAACTTCACCTTTCGATTGTCTGAAATGAAAAGTTTCAAGGTTCCAAATATTGGATATGGATGGTGGAATTAATTTCACTGAGCTTTTAACTGCCACGTATCTTAGTAGAACAAGAACGCCAACCTCTATAAAAGACTCCCCTATAATGAGATCTTCAATTTTTAATACCCTAAGAAACTTAAATTTGTTATAAATGAACGAAATATCACATATATGGCGCCTCGAGAAATCCTCATATGCAGGTCTAAAAAACAACGATTGTACAATTGGCCCAGAGGACATAACTAATTTATCCGATTTACCAGTAACCTGGAGACGACGTTGATAATATATAGTGGGTGAATAAGAAGAAGAATCATCATCTTCGATCTGCACGAAATTATCTTCCATAACTTTGCTTGTGAGGAAGTTATGTACTGCATGATTATAAACACGAGCGTTCTTCCCAAACCCATGACTCTCTTTAGAAAGTTTCAGTAGGTTTCTTGAAATAAGATCGGTTAAATAATCCTCTCCTGTCTCCTCTAAGCTCTGGGATGCCGTATGTTTTACAAATCCCTCCGCTATCCACAATCGTATCAGTTCCGAGACTGAAACTTCTTTATAAAAAGGTACTAACATGTAGAAAAAGCATGATCTTAAATGGTCCGGCAAATAGATGCAAGTCAAATCTAGTATGCGACTTACCTGTGAATCTCTAAGACCATATACACGTGACCCTAAAGTTTGTGCAACTTCTTCCCACTGATTCACAGTTTTATGAATGGTACGAAGAAGAGCAACTACAAAAGTCTTTGATTCCGGTTTACATCTTTTAGCTATTTTCATTCCAACTTCCTTCATTTCATCAGGGCAGCTTACTATTTCAAAGAATGAATCCCAGATTCGTGGAGATTGGGGTTCCCCTATGCTCTTAGATTTAGCTGGGAAATCAAACTCCTCCTCTTCAGTAATTAATACGATTCTACTTCCATTGTGAGAATCTGGGAACCATCTTTGTATCTTATCCCAATAATTGAAACACGAAAAGGTATTAATCACAACAAGGAATCTCTCTCCCTCGAGACATTCAAACAGTAGTTTAGCTAGTTCCTCATTATTCTTGGAACGAATTTCATCTGAAAGATCAACCAGCTGACCTAAAAGCTTCAATAATGTTGATTTCAAATGAGAATCAATATATATAGATTTCAAATATGCAAGAGACTCGAAGTGACTGATGACAGAAGGAGAATTCAACAATTCTTCATCCAATGCAGTCTTGTCTATTTCATAAGGACAGACAATGGTGATAATGTTAAGTTGCTTATCTCCTCCAAGAAGCATATCCTTTACTACCATTGTATACTTTCCCTTGAGATCCTCCTCCACATCTTCCATTATCTTTCTTTCTTGCTCTATTTTGAGAAAATCTAGAAAGATATCGTTAAGCCAGCAAATACAGCGCCAGTAAGGAACATCTCCAACAAGATATGAATCAAGAACATACTCTGCATCATATGCCAATTTCGTAATTGTTTCAATAGTCTCCTTCAAAAACAATGGTGGGTTGCTTGAGATTTCTATGAGGTCAGAATGCCAGAAAAGTAGCTCACTTTGCACCCTCTGAATGAAACCGTTGAAAAGGAGAGTTGAAGTAGTCGTGTCTTTCAATAACTCCTCAAGATTCTCCAAAAGATGGTTAATGAAGATGAATGGACTCGTTTTTGGATATGTAAGTATAATTGGCCTCTCCACTCTGAAACGTTGGAAACTATGCGTACCGTTTAGCTGAAAAA
This sequence comes from Nemophila menziesii, assembly GCA_029959085.1. NCBI lineage: Eukaryota > Viridiplantae > Streptophyta > Magnoliopsida > Boraginales > Hydrophyllaceae > Nemophila > Nemophila menziesii. The sequence goes on from JARWIR010000103.1 coordinate 129,480, forward strand.
AAAAATTGCATAGCTGCGAACAAAGTTGAAGGGCCATGTATTCATTCATTTTATTGAGATCAAATGAGTAGAAAAAGGATCCTACATTCCTGACAACAGATCTAGCTACTTGTTGTAAATCACCATCTTCATCTTCTAAATCACCATCTTCATCTTCATCTTCATCTTCAACCAACTCTTGAGGAGGAGGATCTATGAGGATTGCTTTGATGATTACAGCATCAGTTATAACGTCCTCTATCATTTTTGGAGGCACAACAGGGGAACTGATAAGAAATTCAAGGAGAGCATCAAAACCAGAAAAATCAATCTCAGTACACTCCATTACTTGAGAGTGGAAGCATAAATGTTCAAGTAGGAGAATGTTCAAATCTCCATTACTTGATATTTCAGATCGATGGCAGAGATCAAACTTTATAGAGTTTTAAAACCAAAAAATTAATTACCTTACTTTGAATTCTTCAATGGAAGCAAACGTGCTGGGTGGGGTGATGAGTTTGAGTTTGACTTTTTTGATGTTGTTGTAATTTAAACTGGGGAGGAGGAAGAAGAAAATGGTTAAACATGGCCCTAATTGCTGTAATTAAAAAAATACAGGACAAATACTTGTGTGGTCTTTGACCATAAATCTGTCATAGTTTAATATTAGGGGTTATTGTTGAAAACCTCCTGTTTAAACTCTCTAATTGTTTTTTTATGCCTTCAATAATCTTATTTATAAAAAAATGCCTAATGAAATAATTATTTATAGAAAACATCCCCTTTATATTTTCTATACCTTTATTAATTCCATCACATGCGCGCGTCCGTGAAATTTTTTTAAAATCGTCATAACTAATTCAAAAAAAATCAGAAAATTAAAAAAAAAATATTTTTGAATAAATCTAATTAATATTTACGTCTATGAATTTTTTTGATTTTTTTTGAATTTTTTTGATTTTTTTGAATTTTTTTAATTTTTTTTTTCGCAGAAATAAACATGAAATTCCATGTTTTAAACATGAAATTCCATGTTTCAAACATGAAATTCCATGTTTTAAACATGGAATTTCGTGTCTGCGAAAAAAAAAATTAAAAAAATCAAAAAAAATAAAAAAAAATCAAAAAATTCAGAAAATTCCGAAAAAAATCATAGACATAAATATTAATTTGATTTATCCAAATATAATTTTTTTTGATTTTTTCGATTTTTTTTGAATTAGTTATGACGATTTTAAAAAAATTTCACGGACGCGCGCGTGTTTATTAGTTTTTTTCTTATTTTTTAATTGTTAATTATAAGGGGGCTGTTTTCAATAAATATTTTTTTCTAGGCACTTTTTTCTAAATAAGTTTTTTAATAGGCATCAATCAACAATTGGCTCTTAATATTATTATATTAAAAGACAAAGTTGCATGTTACTTTCCCATAAAAGCACATGACAAATAGGGCAGCAAGTTTTTTTTTTTTGGTTAGGTAAACGGTTGCATTAAATAAAATAACTGTACACTATACAAAAGAGTTACATACCTAGGCTCGAAAGCTTAAGGTATCAACTAAAGAGCTAAATCAACTACCTCATACTAATACAAGATAGTCTCCCACTATTTTCCATAAAAGAAATATGTGGGAACAAGGAATATAAAATAGAAAAAATGCTCCACTTTACTTCCTTGATAACCGTTTCCTTAGAGGTTTGATCACCCCTCATAGCAAGATGATTTCTCGCCTTCCAAATACAATACACGGTAGCTCCAAACCCAATTCTCCATGCCATCCTTCTCCAATTCTCTCTAGCTTTGAGTTTCTTAAGCCATTTAAAGGCACTAAGGAGAGTACTCATTTCCTTGTTAATTCCTACCCATGTCTTTATTTCCTTCCAAACCTCCTTCGCGTAAGAACATTCAAAAAAGAGATGTTTATTTGATTCAAAATCTTCACCACATAAGGTACATAGCGGATCCAATTCCAAATATGTCATACGATCTTTAGTTTTCAACCTTTCCCTCAAAGCCATCCAAACAATAATAGCATGTTTGGGCGTTACACACGAGTCCCAAACAATATTAGCCCAAGGCTTAACAAAGGTTTTGCGACGAAATAAATCATAAGGCTTTTTATTAAAAGTATAAAGATTAGTACTCAACACCTCATGATTTAGTTGATGTGCATTTCTCAAGGAGAACCACAAAGCCAAAATACGTTATTTTCCTTCATCTCCAAACGATCCTCGAATAATATTCTTGAGCTCACACACATTCTTCAAAAGAGGAGAATCTCCCTTCTTTGGATTCCAATCCCAAAATCCACAAGCTTGAAAATACTCACCATGGACCCACTTTATCCAAAGCGAGTCTTTTTTATCCACAATATTCCAAAGCATTTTAGTGAGTAGTGCTTTATTCCATGCTCCTAACTCCTTCAATCCAAGTCCGCCTTCATCTTTAGGTATACAAATTTTGTTCCAACTAACTTGCGGTTGCTTGTAATCCCAATAGAAATTTCTACAAATACTAACAACTCGATCACGAACACCAATCGGAACCGGAAATATAGAAAACCAAAAGCAAATAACCCCTTGGAGGACCGATCGAATTAACTCTAATCTTCCCGCGAAAGAAAGTGTTGAAGCTTTCCATGATCTCACATAGCCTTCTAACTTATCAAATAACGGTTTATAATCTTTAGAAAGTAGAACGGAAGATCCAAGTGGAACGCCTAAGTAACGAAAAGGTATTACACCTTTTTCTAAGAGGGTTGGAGCCAAGCCATTTACCACATCATCATTAGACACCCCAATATAAAAAATATTAGATTTTTCAACATTTAAACGAAGTCCGGAACAATTACCAAACACTTCCAAACTATCCATGAGAATTTTAACGGACGCTTTGTCTCCTTTAGAAAGGAGCATTAAGTCATCTGCAAATGCAAGGTGAGTAATCTTTTCCTTTTCACATTTTGGATGATAATTAAAATTACTATTTGAATTCTTCTTCAAAATCCTAGAGAAATATTCAAGACAAAGGATAAAAAGATAAGGAGAAATAGGGTCACCTTGTCTTAATCCTTTTTCACCTTTGAAGAAACCGTGAACTTCACCATTAATAGCCACTGAGTAATAAGGAGACGAGACACAAGCCATTATCCAATCCACAATTTTCTTCGGAAAATTTAGTCCCTTTAATACCTCATAAAGAAATTCCCAAGAAATCGAATCATATGCCTTTCGAAAGTCAATCTTTATCGTACATCTAGAGGAACTACTTTGATTATTATACCCTCTCAAGAGTTCTTGCATGAGATGTATATTCTCTACCATGGATCTTCCCTCAACAAAAGCATTTTGGGATTTATCCACTAAGTCATTAAGTACCGGCTTTATACGATCCGACATAATCATAGTAATCGCCTTATAAATCACATTACAACACGAGATAGGGCGGAAGTGATCTACACAAGTAGGGTCATCAATTTTTGGGATCAAAGCTATTATAGTAGTATTAAGTTGTCGAAGCAAAAATCCGGAAGAGAAAATTCACGTACCGCTAAAATAACATCTTCTCCAATAGTGTTCCACGAGCGTTTAAAGAAAAGAGAAGAAAAGCCATCGGGGCCGGGAGCTTTATCATTTGCAATCCGAAAAATTGCATCTTTAATTTCAATATCCGTGATTTCTTTACACATATCAACTCCTTGCTCATGGGAAAGAATATTACCCCAATTAAAAACATCGGAATCAACTTGAGAGGTTGTGTCTTTTGTACCCAAAAGAGCTTGAAAGCGTTCAAGAAAAGCTTCATTTACTTGAGCACTCGAAGTAGAAATTTCCCCATTAGAACAAACAACATTAGATATGAAACGCTTCCTTTGTTTACTCTTCATAAGACCATGAAATAATTTAGTGCATCTATCACTCTTGAGAGAATAACCAAGTTTAGTCTTTTGTTGAAGAAAACTAATTTCGGCTTCCTCTAGAGTTCTCGCTGTATTCCGAAGCTCAACTAACTCATTAAAAGAAGCATTATTAGATAAAGTTTGTTGGAATAATACCTCGGCCTTTTCAAGATCCTCCCTTGCCTTTTTCGCTCTTGCGGAAATATGTGAGAAATGCTCCTTATTTAGCTTTCTCAACCCAAACTTCAAAGCTTTAAGCTTTTGGCAAAGCATGAATTGTTTAGTACCCGGAATAACGCTCTTATTCCACCCATGTTCCACCGTAAGATTGTAATTTGCATGGGTGATTTTGAGGATTTTGCCGATTGTTGTAATACGTTGGGGCTTGAAGATATTCAATACACCGGCCAATTTTATACTTGGGATAATAATCATGTCCTAAGTAAGATTGATCGCGCGTTGGGTAACCGAAGATTAGATGAGTCGGATCATTATATTCATGCGGATTTCCTACCTAAATCAAGTGTCTCCGATCACTCGCCTTGTGTGGTGAATAGGGCAGCAAGTTTATAACGATCAACAAAACAAATACACCCAAGAGTATGGTTGATAAACAGCTGTATATAATGGATCTGCGCAGAATTTAGAAGAAACATACTATCAATTGGAAAAGTACAAACAACATCTAACATATGACAATTGGGCGCCATTTTGTTTGGGATATATGGACAAGAGCGCTGTGAAAGTATCACTTTTTGTTGACAATATTCTTGAAATAAACGAGACATGTATCCCGTCTTTTCAAGTCAGAGAGTTTTTTTTGGTTTTAGCTTTTTTTTAAAAAGATATTAGCGTTTTGTTATGTGATAAAAGAATTGTGGAGTTAGCACCTGGGCGGTATCCCGCTTTCCGCCCCTCTTTAAGGGCGGTCGGCTGGATGCCGCCCCTAGTTAATTTTTTAATTAGGAGAAGGGCGGTCAGCGGGAGACCGCCCTTAGCACAGGGATTAAAAAAAATTACGCGTAACTAAAAATTTTTGGCCGCCAAGGCGGTATGTTATATACCACCCTTAGTTCAACGGGAGACCGCCCTTCGCTAAATATAACTATCCCCCCCCCAAATTTATAAACCCTAATCCGAAAAATTCTACCCCACACTCCCCATTTCTCTATTCTACACCCAAATTCATCCTAAAATCTACAACTATTTCATCAAATCCTTGGATATCTCACCTTGAAGGTAATTACTCTATCCATTTTGTATTATATCTAATATATTTAAGTAAAAAAATTATGGTTTTTTTTTTAATAATAGTTGTACGAGTTTGTGGTTTAAATTGATTAGTTTAAACTAGGTTTTATATATTGTGTTTGATTTAGTGTTGATTAGTTTAAAATAGGTTCTATTTATTGTGTTTGATTTAGTATTGTTTTGGTTGTGTGTTTTATTGGTTTTTAGGTAAAAATGAATGTTATGTGGTTATGTTTTTATCGTGGAGATATTGTTCAAAGTGGTAACGGTGTTGTTGAATATAACGGGGGAGATTGTAAAGCTTTTATGACCGGAGGAGATATTGGGCTAATTGGGTTAAAACAAGTCGTGTGTTCAAATTGCAAATGGAACGAAAATGAAGTAAAATTCAATTTGAAATGGCGTTGTCCGGTTTCGGCAAATCCTCCATGGTATCATGCGATAGATGTTGGGGAGGAGACAATCAATGCGATGATTGGTGGGGCGAGGAACGGCCAATACCAAGCTATTGAGATATATGTCGTGGTTAAAGAAATTTGGAAACCGCAAGCGTCCAATTCGCGCGAGAAAGGGAAAAAAAATTTACGAGCGCGGTAATACATCCACACCTCTTGAGCCGATTCGCGAGACAATTCGTGATTTTGATAGTGAACATGGAAGTGAAAGTGAAACCGAATCGGAGGCATCCGATGAAGAGGGTTATCATATATATAATGATGAGGGTGAAGTTAGTGGTGAAGACGGCGATGACGATGATGATTGCTCTAATCCAACTAATTACAATTTTGGTCCTCTTGATATGAGTGAAAGAGTCGAGTGTCATGATTGGGAAAAGAGTCAACCATCTTCCATGGTGAAAGGAGTTAATATCATGTTGGGTGAGCGATACGCTTCTAGGCGTGCTCTTTTGTTGGACGTGAGTAGGTGGCACCTTAAAAACCACAAGGAATGTAAATCAGAAAGGACAACAAATAAATACATTACACGCATTTGTGTACACGCTAAAGACGGATGTCCATTTTATATTCGCGGTACTTTTAATAGTAGTAATAATGTGTGGCAAATTACTAGGTTAGAAGGACATAAGTGTCAACACGGAATACTCGTAAAAAATCACCGGCAATTGACTTCGGATTTTGTAAGGGATGAAATATTCGCGATGGTGTATACCAATATAGCTATGAAGATTGGATTGATTCAAACTCAAAAACATAAGGACTATGGTCATTTCATTTCATATGGTAAGGCATGGCGTGGTAAACAAAAAGTGGTCGAAAAATTATGCGGAACACCTGAACGTGCGTTCACAGATTTGCCTAAACTTTTGAACGCTTTACGAATCACTAACCGAGGAACAATATAAGAGTTTGAGTATAAACGTGTGATCGGTAACCAAGCTACATTTAATATGGTTTTTTGGGCATATGGACTTAATATCGAAGGTTTCAAGCATATGATGTCCGTGGTTAGCATTGATGCCACCCATTTATATGGAAAATATAACGGTAAACTACTTATTGCGGTTGGGTACGATGCGAACAATCAACTATTCTCGTTAGCTTATACTTTAGCCGATGAAGAGACGACAGATTCGTGGACTTTTTTTTTGACTTGTTTAAAAAAATATCTTACGAAGGATCGAAAAATATGTTTATTGTCGGATCGACATAAAGGTATATTGCGAAGCGTACGCAATGTATTTCCGGAACCCGAAGGAGTTCACCGATATTGTGCGCGTCACATAGCAAGCAATTTGAATCACAGATTCAAAAACCGTGTGGCGAAAAAGGCTTTCATGGATCTTGCATACATGTCGGATATTCATGAATTCGATAAGTATTACCGAGAATTTTGCGAGTTAAACGACGGAAAATACAAGTGGTGTCGCCTAGGGTGTGATAAAAATAAGATAAAATAAAGTCTAGAAAAACTACACACTCTCACCCTAGACAGGCACAATACTGCAAGTATTACAGGACGTATGCAAGTTTTAGTTAGTAAGTTGAGTTCGTTCTCAGGGACTTAAGTGTGTTATACGAGTAGGTAGGAATAACGAGTAAGAAGTAAATAATTAAAGACAGAAAGTAAAAGCAAATAGAATTCGAAATTAAGAATTAAACTAAGAAAATAAAGACAATAAATTAATATACTAAGAATATGAGATGAGAGATATAGCTTAGGTTTTGCTAGTATGCACTAATCCTTCTAATTCTTTCTAATAGATCTAGTTTATAAGGGAGAATATTAGCTCTTGTATACTTAGTCAAGATTCTAAATTCCCATTCCTTAGACCTTGAGAGCGACTAAGGGGGCTACGGCACAACCAAGACGTGGTTTCAAATAGGGTTATCAAGCGCTACCAAGGCCCTAAGCAAACACTTCAATCAATTGGTGATATGGTGATTAAAACAAACCCTAATGACTATCTAGTTAGAATCATGTTTTGTCAGAACTAATATCGACACTAGACATTATGTGGTGTTTCAATAATTAGACACCCAGCTAAGGTGATCATCTAACTACTATTAAGGTAATCCTATACTCGTGCACTAGCAAGGAAAACAGTCATTAAATCAATACACATAAACAAATATAAGGGTAAGTAGCTAATATCAATTTAAAACATGTAATTCCCAAAGAAACTTAGATAGAAGAATTAGAATTCATAGTTTATACATGATGCAAAACCCAAGCTATGGGAGGTTTAGTTCGTACCTGATAGAAATAAACTAAAAGAAATTACAAAAGACGTCATCTTGCTCTCTACAATAAACTGGAAGAATAAAACCTTAAGAACTAATTACTATGAGGCAAGGATGATTTTACAAGTGATATAAGGGTGTATTTAAAGGTGTTTAGAAGACCTAATTTGTTTTCTTGAGGGAGAAGCAAAGTAGTGGACTCCAAGCCCAACTCAAATTCGTATGGAAATAAAGATAAATTCTACTGACTTGTTTTGAGCATATCTTCTTCGTTATTGGTCGGTTTTTGCTCCATAATATACCAAAAGAATCCTCAGTGAATTATCTACATCCCTATGAAAGGAAATTACCAAAATCGGCTTCTTTATTGGAGTTATCACCTCTTCTTTAGGCGTGTGCTGCAGAATTTCAGATTTAGGCAGCTTTTCCTTTTCTATATTTTTAGCCTTTGTTTCCTTATCTCCAATTACCATGCTAATCTCTTTCCATAAGTTGTAGTCTTTGACTTGGACTCTAATTAATCTCCATAATTATCTTTAAAGTTTCACACTAAATAAAAAATTAAATCCAATATGCTCTAAAAATATTATTTTACTAAATCAAGACTCAAAATAGGAAAGTGCACTATTTCTCAAGAAAATCGACATTTATGACTTCTAAAACACTAAAAATGATGTCTCATCCTAATATAAATCTATCACAAATGAGGAGACATCAAGACCCCCAACTCAAAGTTGTATCGTCCCGTTACAATAAAGATAAAAACAAAGGGAAGTCTATAAATACACACTTATAAAATTCTCAATACAATGGGAAAGCATAGCAGAATATATAGAATAATCCTAAAGCACATAACTCAGAAAATTTCATGCAATAATATTCATAAACTACATACATGTGCACTTCTCATATCCACAGTCAACAAGGCTTGAATTCAAGATCAGATTAGTTTCGCAATGTAAGAATGATTGGGACTTGACTCAGTTCCCCAAGAAAGCTATAGATTGTTCATCAAACCTCACTAGTATTCAAAGATCCATTCAACTAATCTCTAATGGCTCAATCACTTCTCAATTACATAGCAAAGAATCACAAGGTCTTTTAAGGTTGTAATTTAGGCTTAGGGACGGTATGATAGTATATTTGGATAACTTGGAGTGAGCTTTTGGCTCTCTCCTCACTAACCATCAACAAATCGCCCTAGAGCTTGAGTTACTCTCATAAAAATGTTTCTCACTCAACCCAATGAATTCCTTGATGCACAATTCAGCATCCCCAATTAAAGCATAAGATGTTCACATAAAAATTCCACTTTGCCGGTCTGAATATATATATTTAAATCTTTTCAAATCAATTCTTAAGATATGACTCTCTTTTAATGTTGAGATGTCACACTAATTTTCTCATATATATATTTATCTTTTAATGCCCTTGTTGGCAAAATTAGCTCGATGCTTCTTTTTCATTCACTATTACCCCGTCAAAGGGTTACAATAAAAATCTGTGAATCATCATCAATATAAGGCACAAAGCACAATTAATAAGCTCAAAAATCTCATCCCAATAACAATTTCCATAATGGTGGACCCACCACCCCAAACTCAAGCTCTAAAACAACTGTCTATGCATCGCGATTCGAGCGCGGGTTATATGGAAAAGTCTTATAATCTAAAGGATATGGCTTATAACGTGTTTCAATAAAAAGCTTTAGAAAGGCTAGAAGGGGCTGAGAAGGATATATCATATAAACAAAAATCACAAGGTGAGAAGGTATAAAAAGGCTTCAAAGGTTTCAAATATGAAAGAACCGCCTTAATCACTTTCTACACTATGTAATTTCGTTATTTTCTTACCTTTAGCACTTTCATCAAATGGTTTGTCAACTAGCTTGGATCTCACGGCCTACACACTTCTCAAGGTTCCCTGGGATCGAACATACTTTCTATCGCATTGCTCACTAATCTTTTCTTTACTATCAACGTGTGTTTTCCTGCAAATACTCAAAGCATACAAATAACATAGCTCATAAACATATTACTTTCTATCATTAATTCACTGAGCTTATGCTTTCAAGCTATTAAACACACTCTACATCTAATTCCCATGTATCAAAAATTTTAATTTCTACCTAAAAACAGAAAAATGGAGATGAGAGACAACGAATCCCCACACCCCAACTCAAAAATGAGTCGTGTCCCCACGACTCGAAAAAGACTCGAAACAGAAATTAAAATTAGCAGATAAAACTATTTACAGAAATGGTAAGGAAGAAAGAGAACATACTCTCGAGGCTATTGTCTCGCATCATTGATATCCAAGGTTGGATTTGCCGGACCTTTCGTTAATTGCTCAAGGAGTTTCATGATGTGCACTAGATTAGCATTGATTTGTGCCACATCGTTGACTAAGGAAGTTTGAGCTGCTTCGAATTTTGTTAAACGCTCCTCCATCTTCTCTTGCCAAGTTTGCTCCTTTTCTTCTTTCGAGACTTCCGTAGAACCCGCTCTTCGAAAGATATCCTTAATCCAAGCATTATCAATATAGCTCCCTTTAAATTCGAGTTTCTCTTCTTCACCCAATGTAACATTCTCTTTTCGCACAAGACACGTGATCATAGTAGGAAATTTAACATTATAAACCGATTTAGGAGAGACCGAAAATCGCATCACCTCCTCATAGATCAACTGTGCCACATCAACTTCTTCTCCTCTCAAAATACAATCCAAAAGTAGAGCATTCTTCATAGTCACATCCAAAGTTCGTGTGTTTCCAAAGACATTAGGGATAAGGAAGTTGTGCCAAATTCTTGCATCCGATTGAAGATATTTGTAAGGCCAAGGTGCCTTCAATTCTCCCTTATGTGATTGCACTTTCTCCTTGTCTAAAACATGCTCAAAAAGTAATTCCTCATCAAATATTTTTCGTTTAGCAACCGCTTCATCAAATTTGCAACAACCTTTCAATTTCTTAAACTTGAAGTGGTTTCTAATCTCATCAACTGTGAAAGGAACTAGCTTTCCTCTAATCGGAACACAACCTTTACTATCTCGGCTAAAGAGGCCTAAATAGAATTCCAAAACTAACTCATGACATAATTCAGAACGTCTTACCATGAACGTAGACCAACCCAATTTCGCACCAATCTCTAATAATCTATTGTATTCTCCTTCACCAACTTCTTCCTTGAATACTTTCTCATAAGTAAAAGGTAGCTCTTTCAATTGTTTCTCTGCAGAAGCTTTCAGGGCCCTTGAAGCTTCCTCTTTCTCCTTGGGTGTAGGACCTTGTGGAAGTTGTGTTTTCTCCTTTGTATAAAAGTAAAGCTTTTTACCATTACGATCACACAAAGTTATACCTCCATCTTCAACATTGTCTTTAGCCTTTGATTTAGAACTAGAACCTTTATTATTTGATTTCTTCTTGGCTGGATCCAATACCTTGCTCTTCTTCACCTCCCTCTTGTTAGCTAATATTGTTGTTCTATTAGTCATCCTCAATTAACCCCCAACTCAAAGATTTAGCAACCCTTGAAATTTGAATTTGTGAATTTTTGGTTGAACAAGCTTGATTTGGCTTAGGAAAGATGAATGGATGATAAATCTCTATGTGGGTGAGGTGGATTCTTGATGGGTAGGCTTGGATTTAAGAAATTGTAGGATGAATTTGTGAAATTTTGAGCTCTTGATTCTTCAATTTGATGGATTTGGTGAGGATTGGGTGCTTGAATCTCTCTTGTAATGATGTGGAGAGAAGATTTGATGTGTTTTCCTTGATGATTGGGTAGTGTTTTGTTGATTGGTGAAGGTTTTTATGAGCTTCAATGGAGTTGGGAGAGTTTTGGAGAAGAGAAAGAGGCTTGAGGTTTAAGAAATTCGGAATAATGACATTATACCTCTTTTATAAGCTTAAACCCGCAACTTTCTCTCTCCAGCGGCGTGGCGCGGTGCATGGCTGCGGTACAGGGGTACACCGCAGCTTCTGTAGCTCGAAAATTTTTTGCTTCGGCAAAATACCCGTGGTAGCACCCCGTGGCACGGGTTTTGGGCGTGCGGTATAGGGCACGGTATAGGGTCCGGTGTACCGGACCCATATGCCCCATTTTTTTCGTCTCGGCACAAAACCCGTGGCTCCAACCCGTGGTATGGGTTTTCTTCCTCTGCGGTGCACCGCGGCTGAGGTGCGGTATACCGCACCGATGCTCCAGCTTTTCCAAAAAAATCTGTTTCTTCCCTAACTCGTTTTCTCCGATTCCTAAACACCAAAAACACTAATACCTTTCTCAAATATGCAATATCGACTAAAAACAACTAACTAAACATAAACTAAAAACGTAAAAGACATAAAAACTAAAAAAATTGCGGGTTGTCTCCCGTACATCACTTTTATTTAACGTCTTTCAAAGTTAGACGTGTTACCTCTATCAAGATTTGCGAATATAGCCTCCCCAACAACGAGTTAGGCTATGAACGTCCACTAATCTGCGCTTGATCCCCGTCTTGGGGCGGATTTCTATCACCTTGGCTGAAACAACCTTAGTGACAATGAATGGTCCCATCCACGAGTCTTTGAAACTACGTGGCCTATTCTCGCGTTTGTGAGCTTTCCATAGAACTTCATGGCCAACCCCAAACTCAATTTTTGGCTCAGTATCCACAGGCTTTAAGTGGATCTTCTCAGGAGGGACTTTGTGATGTGAAAGGTTGTGGATGACAGGAACGGTGGGACCTAACTTCCTTGGTTTCTTACCCAAGACATAGAAGGTCTCAGATACATTCTTTGCATGAAGGGTGATGGTCCCTTCTTGGAAGTTGATGACACTTTGACTTGTGGCCATGAAGGGCCGTCCAAGTATGATTGGAACCTGCTTATCTGCATCAAACTCAAGTATAACAAAGTTAGTAGGGATGGCGATACTACCTGCACGGACTAAGACGTCCTCCACTGTTCCCCATGTCCTTGTAACTGAGTTGTCAGCGGACTGCAACTTCATTGGAGTTTTCTCTGATTTCTGAAGTCCAAGTCTCTCGAACACGGACTTAGGCATAAGATTCACACCAAAACCCACATCGTACATAGCTTTCACCTTGAGCATACCATTAATTTGAATAGGAAGGTTAAAACTTCCCGGATCTTTAAGCTTTGTTGGTAGCTCTCGTTCACTTCTTCTTGAAATTCTCAAATTCTCTTGTGGGATCTCTACACTCGCTTCTTTCTTAGGAATAGCTTGCGTAAAAACTTGTTGCGGTGTGAGTCCTTTCTTTGCAATCTCAAGCATTTGGGCGTTGATATTTTCGGGTGTATACGCCTCTACAAATGTCTTGAGTACAGAGTACAGTGTCATCCTTAGATTTGTATCAGGAATGGTTGATGGTATTGGTTGAACAATAGGTGGCGATTCCACCTTCTCTTCTTCTTTCTCTTCTTGCACAGCAGGTGCAACTTCTTCTTCAACTGTTGATTCCTCCTTGGAGGTTTCTTTCTCTCTATTTAGCTCAGCTTGATAATCCATTACCGATCGAATCTCCTCTTGCATTTTCCTCAGCAGCTGTATAAATTCGGCTTTCTCTTCTGAATCGTCCTCCACATAAACCTCAGAACAGTCAGATTCCACGGGGCTAGACTTGGTTGGTTCTTCTTCGGTACTCGGAATTTCCACGGCACTAATGGCAGCATGCGGTACTTACTCTTTTTCTTCTTCAATTTCAAGGCAAATAGCCTTGCAAGCTTCGAACCCAAAATTGTCATCACCTCTTTCGATTGCCTTCACTTCTTTCTGTTCCATTAAGTTTGTTAGAACCTTGTTTAATTGTGCTATTTGAGTACCTAAAATCTGAAGTGCGACATCTTGTCCTCGGACTTTCTTTTCCCGAGCGTTCATATTTGTGGTCAAACGTTCCAGAGCTTGTATTATCTGTTGTTCAACCATAGATCCTTCTTGAGGATATTGAGGTAAAGCTTTCTGATCTAACGAGTCGGTATATGCATCTTGAACATGTTGTTGAAGGGGAGCAGGTCTATTTGGATATTGATTTTGATACTGACCTTTAGGTTGGAAAGAGTTGTTCTGGGAGCGCGGTTGATAATGACCAGGATTAGCGGCCCCTTGTGGATTTGAATACTGCATACCCGGATGATTTCGGTTACCCCATTGATAGCCTCCTCGGTTGGATATGAAGTACACAGATTGTGGATTTGTTTCGCACTCTTCCCATGTATAATTATTAACCCCACACTGTTGACAACCTTGTGCTTCTTGTTCAACGTTCGATGCGGCTAAATTCTTTTGCATCTCTATCTTCAGCTCCTTGATTTGATTTTCTAACGCGGATATTTGAGCTGAGTTCGCAGTTTCTGCGTCTAAACGAAACGTTCCTCGGGTCTTTGCAATAGGAGCTCGCGTTGAAGGCCAACTCCTTTCTTGTTCAATAATATTCTCCAAGACAGCGAAAGCTTCATTATGATTCATGGACACAAAATTACCCTTTCCAATGTTATCCACCTTCTCTCTACCTTTATCATTAAGTCCTTCATAGAATATCGCAAGTTGTAGAGAAGGGGTATAACCATGGAGAGGACATCTAGCTAATTTATGTTGAAACCTTGTCCATGACTCTCCTACTGTTTCTCCATCTTCTTGACAAAATCTTGCAAGCTCGGTTTGATCTTTGAGTCTCATGCTCTTCGGATAAAAACGGTTAAAGAATGCGGCTTGAAGTTCTCTCCAAGAATGAATTGTTCCATGTGGTTGTCTTTCTAGCCATTCGCTAGCTCTACCGGTCAAGAAGAACGAAAACATATGACAATACAGTTGCTCGCGTGTAATGACAGGAGTAATGTAGGCATCACAAATCTGCATGAACTTCTGAATCGATCTTACCGGATCTTGAATTGCTGTACCACTGTAGAGTCCAAAACTTTGAAACTGACTAAGCATACCTGGATCGGGTCTAAATTTGATATTCTGGATCTCTGGAGGACGGTAACCTATTGGTTGAACATGAAAGGGTACATGAAGACCAGGGAGGTCTTGCTGTACTCGATTCTGTTGCACTATATGTCCGTATATTATGCAAAAATTGCACTATATGTCCGTATATTATGCGAAAATTGCACTACAGTCACAGGTCCCAATTTTTAAAAAATTGAGTTAATTGCACTATATATAACAGGTCCCTATACCAAATGTTTTTCTGTTTATGATTCTTTATAATCAACAATGCATAGATAATTCTACATCAGTGATTCATATCATTATATATCTATATATATATATATAATGAAGCACATTCGTAACAAAATTTCACCAATCTGAATAATGAACTGATTGATTCTCCGTCTCTATTATCTAAAACAAGTACAATAACATAAATCATTCTTTTCGAAATGGAATCCACAATTTACAATGACAAATTTGAATAAATAAAATCAAAAGGACGATTAAATTGCAGTATGTGGCATGAAATTAAAAAATTTATTAAATATAAAATAAAAATGAAATGATGATCGGGTTGTTCAAGGACTATATTGCAATTAATAATTACCTTGGAGGCGGAACAGAGGAAGGTAGTTGAAGCTTGATGGGTATGTTTGCGAAGTTTACTACTCTTCTTCCTAATCTGCTCCCCATTTTATTTCCTCTTCTTCTTTTGATTCTTCTGAAAATCAAATCTGCAACGTGTGAGTGTTGGTGTTTTTTTGTTGCCATATTACAGTGTTTGACTACTTTGTTCGCCCATTGATGAGCCATACACTCAACCTCTAACTGTATCTCCTCAAGTCCTTCTTCAGCCACATCCTCTTACTTATTTTGGTCAAATTGTTCCCTTTTTAATCCTTCAGTGGCCAATATCTCGAACATCGCTTAAACACTTGATCGGTGCCATTTGCAACCACACAACAAACACAAAGACCCCATGAATGGTACTTGAGAGTGCTATGCTAAAAGTGCAAAGTACTCATAAATCTATTATATTTGATTTTATTTTACCAAATAACCAAATCTAACTAAAAGCCAAACACTTTATATTTACTATTTTGAAATAACATCCGGGTACATTTGCTATATCACATTATACATTCATGCAACTGACCCTTCCTGATTTTGAAGCTGAGTCAAAACATGTTTTGCAATGTCACATTCAGGTATGGGAACACGGATGGGATATTAGCCTATTAGTGAACTTGCGTAAAAAACAAGGGGGCTTTTTGCAATATAGCCGTAATTTATATTTTTCCTGTAAATTTTTCTTCCTTTTACTTTTTTTATATTGATGAGAATCAAGAAGAGTGCAAACCCCAACCCCAGAAGAGAAGCTTCAGCATGGTTAAGAAAAAAGAGGAGAAGAAAGAAGTAAAACAAGATGAATTTGATTTTTTTTATATTTTATCACATGAGCCTCAGGCTTTATATCTCTCCAGATCAGTGATAGATACCATAATTGCAAAAAAACTGATGGTGAATACGAAGATATTCAATTAAACGAAGCGATTAGATACAGAAAATGTTGATGAGTTTTCAGAATCATTGTTGTTATTGTTGGAAATAATATGTGTAAAAATTTAAGTAATGAAAAGAGAGAGAGAGAGATGAATAAGGCTACTTCTAGTTTGAGTAGTCACTTATATTTTCTTGTTTGAATGATGAATAAAGTTCTCTACAACATGGCTCTTATATAGGCCATTTGAGATACTCTAAGAGACACTTACAGAAACAATGAAGGTAGACTCTTTAGAGATACAATGTATAGACTCTAAGAGACTCCTATAAGTTCATTGGATATAGACTAAGAGATACAAAGAATGGACTCAATGAGTCTTATCTAAATTCAATGTATCCAAAGATATTAATTTTAACACTCCTCCTTAATGTCTTTGGTAACTCCGATTAGTTCACGGAAAAACTCGAACTTGTCTCTTGGAATGGTGAAAATATCAGCTACTTGTTCTTCAGTCTTGCAATACTTGAGCTGAATTTCTCCTTCTTCTACAGCTTCTCTTATAAAGTGATGCTTGATTGCAATATGCTTTGTGCGACTGTGGTAGACGGGATTCTTTGTCATTGCAATAGCAGACTTGTTGTCACATAAGAGAATAGTAGCTTCTTCTTGTTTCAAACAAATATCTTCTAAAATTCTCCTTAGCCACATAGCTTGAGAGGTTGCTAAGGATGCCGAAATATATTCGGCTTCTGCTGATGATTGTGCGACTGTTTTCTGCTTTTTGGATGCCCACGAAAATATACCTAAACCAAGGGAAAAAGCATAACCCGATGTGCTTTTCATATCATCAACACATCCGGCCCAATCACTATCACAAAATCTGAGCAAGTTTGCTTCAACATTTCTTTCATATGATATACCAAATCCAAGAGTACCTTGAATGTATCGCAACACTCTTTTTGTAGCTCCAAAGTGATTTTGACTCGGCTTGTGCATGTACCTTGACAACATGCTTGTAGCATACATGATGTCCGGCCTTGTTGCGGTTAAATACAACAAGCTTCCAACCAAACTTCGATAAACCGAATTGTCTACTTCTTTACTTCCATCTTCTTCCTTCAGTTTTTCGTTCACAATCAAAGGTGTAGCCACCGATTTGCAATCTCTCATTCTAAATTTCTCCAGAAGAGTTTTGGCGTACTTCTTTTGGCTAATGAAAATATTATCTTTGTTTTGACAAATCTCAATACCCAAGAAGTAATGCAAGAGACTCATATCACTCATTTCATATTTTTTCAACATGTCTCTTTTAAAACTTTCAATAATTTCTTTGTTATTCCCGGTGAATACTAGATCATCAACATAAAGTGAAGCGATAAGAATCCCAGTACCTTGTGTCTTCACATATAATGTTGCCTCACTTTTACTCCTTTGAAAACCTGTTTTGAGGAAATATGAATCGATCTCGCTATACCATGCTCGGGGTGCGTGTTTTAACCCGTATAACGCCTTTTATAATTTGTACACTTTGTTTTCTTCTCCTTTGATAACGAATCCTTGTGGTTGCTCAACATAAACATCTTCTTCCAATTTACCATTCAAAAATGCTGATTTTACGTCAAGTTGATATAAAAAACCAACCTTTTTGAGCAGCCAATGCAATGAGTACCCGAATCGTATCCAGTCGAGCTACCGGTGCGAAAGTTTCCTGAAAATCAATTCCGGGTTGTTGTGAATATCCTTTTGCTACAAGTCTTGCTTTGTTTCTTTGAACCGAACCATTGGGATTAAGCTTTGTTTTGAAAATCCATTTCACACCAATGACATCCTTTTCTTGAGGTCTTTTCACCAAATTCCAAGTTTCATTTTTATTAATCACTTGAATTTCTTCTAGCATAGCTTTCTTCCATGATTCCTCCTTTATTGCTTCCTCAAATCTTTCTGGTTCAGTAACGCAATAATTACAACTAGCATAAATTTCATCCAAACTTTTCATTTTCCTTGGAGTTGAAGAATTTG
Source organism: Nemophila menziesii (assembly GCA_029959085.1). Classification (NCBI taxonomy): domain Eukaryota; kingdom Viridiplantae; phylum Streptophyta; class Magnoliopsida; order Boraginales; family Hydrophyllaceae; genus Nemophila; species Nemophila menziesii. The sequence goes on from JARWIR010000103.1 coordinate 147,767, forward strand.
AATTTGATGTGGACGATTGAGGGCTTGAAGTAGAAGGATCCTCTTCTGGAATATTGTCTTCAACCTCACATTCATTCTTATCATCAAGTGAATTAGAAACAGTTTGAACTTTATTTTGTTTCCAATCATATGACACATTCTCGTTGAATAAGACATCACGTGAAATAATGATTTTATTTTTCTGCAAACTATATAGTCTATAGCATTTTGATTTTGTGCTATAACCTACAAATATGCATTTTTCACTTACTTCATCGAGTTTGTGCCTCGTCTCTTTTAGAATATGAGCATAGCAAATACTTCCAAAAACCTTCAAGTGACTTAAGGATGGTTTTCTTCCGCTCCAGGCTTCGAGTGGAGTCTTGTTCTCTAAAGCTTTTGTTGGACATCTATTTAGCAAATATATTGAAGTATACACAGCTTCACCCCAAAAGGATTTGGGCAATCCCTTCTCACAAAGCATCGATTTCGCCATCTCCTCAATGCTTCTATTCTTTCTTCCAGCGACTCCATTTTGTTGTGGAGTGTAACCAACTGTAAGTTGTCTGTCCAACCCAATATCTTCAAAAAACTTGTTAAACTCATTTGAGTTGTATTCACCTCCTCTGTCACTTCTCAAGACTTTTAAAGGAAAACCACTCTGCCGTTCAACGTATATTTTAAACTTCTTAAAATTAGAGAACACTTCAGATTTTTGTTTCATGAAATAAACCCAAGTCATTCTCGTGAAGTCGTCAATGAAAATTAAAAAATACTTGTTACCAGCATGAGTTGGAGTCGACATTGGTCCGCACACGTCAGTGTGAACAAGCTCTAGGGGTGTTTTAGCTCTCCATGCTTTGTCTTTTGGAAATGACTCTCGGTGTTGTTTCCCAAGCGCACATCCTTCGCAAGTTTCTTGAATTTCTTTGATAGATGGTAACCCATAAACCATATCATTTTCTTTCAAATTCTTTATACTTTGAAAATTCAAATGGCCAAACCTTCGATGCCATAACCAAGACTCGTCAACAATATCCATTTTCAAAGCAATATTACTCGGGTAATGGAATGAAATAGGAAAACTACGATTTTTCTCCATTTTAATCTTTGCAACAACTTGATTGTTATTGTCAAAAATTTTACATGAGTTGTCTCCAAATTCAAGTGAATACCCATGTTCAACCAGTTGTCCAAGACTCAACAAATTTTGTTCCAAATCCGGGACAAGTAAAACATTATGAATGTACCTTTTTCCTTTCTTTGTCTCTACAACAATAGTTCCCTTTCCTTTCGCTTGAACTAATGCGCCATTTCCCATCTTTACTTGAGATTCTGTGGTTGAATCAAGTTCCACAAAAATATTTTCATCTCCAGTCATGTGATTGCTACATACACTATCAATGAACCAAATTTGATTCTTGTGTTCAGTTGTCGTGTGATTAGCATAAAACATTGCTTCATAATCTTGCTCCTTGGTAAAGTTGGCTTGTTGATCATTTTTTAATCGACAATCTTTTTGAATGTGTCCAAACTTTTTACAATGATGACATTGTGGTTTTCCTTTAAACCAATAATCTTTATCAACATGACTGCTTCTTTTGCAAATTCCACACTTTTGTTGATTTTGTTGAGTGGATTCGAAGTTTGAATGGCTATCAAAATTGGATCTTCCTCTACCTCTTCCTCTTGAAGATCGACCTCTTCCTCTTCCAGATTTGTTACCTCGATGTGACTCACTATTATTTCGATCACCACCATTGTTATCGTTGTTTTGAACAGTGAGCTTAGATTGAAAGGCACTTTCAATAGATTTTTCAGAACGCCTATTCAATCTCAACTCGAAAGTTTTGATCGAACCCAAAAGCTCCTCCAGTGTCTTGTGTCTGTTCAACTACGGCAACAATCGGATCGAATTTCTCAGGCGAACTAATGAGAACTTTTTCTACAATTCTTTGATCACTCATATCTTCACCAAGAGATTTCATTTGATTTACAATTTCCACGACTTTTGATGAGTAGTCTTTTAAACTCTCTTCATTTTTCATTTTTAGATTTTCAAAATCTCTTCCCAAGGATTGAAGTCTCACAGCTTTTGTTTTTTCGTTAACCTCGATATTCTTTCTCAAGAATTTCCCATGCCTCATTTGCAGTTGTAGCGTTGATAATTCTTGGAAAGATAACTTCACTAACTCCTTGTTGAATAAGATTAAGTGCCTTTGCATCTTTCTTTCGATGTTCCTTCAATTGTTTCTTTTGCTCATTTGATAAGGTTGAGATATCTTCTGGATCATCGTAGCCGTCTTCAATGTACTCCCATAAGTCATATGAGATGAATATTGTTCTCATCTTCACATACCAAAAATCGTAACTCTCTCCATTAAAGAGAGGAAATGAAGGTTGTAAACTTCCTGATGCTTGATTTGCCATTGTTGTTTTTCTTTTTTTACGCCCAAATTGTATGAACAACTTGGCTCTGATACCACTTTGTTGGAAATAATATGTGTAAAAATTTAAGTAATGAAAAGAGAGAGAGAGAGATGAATAAGGCTACTTCTAGTTTGAGTAGTCACTTATATTTTCTTGTTTGAATGATAAATAAAGTTCTCTACAACATGGATCTTATATAGGCCATTTGAGATACTCTAAGAGACACTTACAGAAACAATGAAGGTAGACTCTTTAGAGATACAATGTATAGACTTTAAGAGACTCCTATAAGTTCATTGGATATAGACTAAGAGATACAAAGAATGGACTCAATGAGTCTTATCTAAATTCAATGTATCCAAAGATATTAATTTTAACAGTTATTGATATATATAGCAAAGCATTAACGAATCGACTTTCCATGGAATGATCTAACGCGTGAATTTCGGGGCCAATCTCTTCGAATTTGATATCTTCGAACAAAAGAACATGTGGCTAATACTGCTGACATGGCAAGCAATGAAATAAAAGAATGATTGACCATGCTGAATTTTCAACGCTTGGTATTAGCCATATTTCTGTGTTGTTTTTATTAGCTTATTTTATCAGTGTTTGTCATGAGTCTTTTTAGATAAATATTATGGGTATTTTTATACAAACAGCATTTCCTGCCACTGTATAGTTTTTTAAATGTTTAGTTAGTTAAATGTTGATATGTTGTAATAAAATAGGTACTTAGTTGCTACTAAATCACCATAAAAATTGTCATAAACAATGACGGCTTTGAAACCTGCAACTTGTGCTTTTCTTGCTTTTTCTTCAAAGCTACATCCTCCTCTAATGATTAAATCAAATGGAGGTTTGTTTATATCTTTTTGTGGGGTCCACTATGTTAGTCAGTGGTAAACACGCATTACATAAAATGTCCCACAATTCCCAGAACTTTACACTGATGGAGCTGAATCACAAATGATTATATAAATATAAATACCCAGTAATTGAAAGAATTTTATACGAGGAACCATTTCTTTGATACAATCGACGTACAATGTGAATTATTTTCTGTGATATCTAGAAATAATGGTCCTTGTGTTATGTGAAATAGCCGAATATACCTGTGTAATTATTCTAAAGAGCAGGGACATAATACCCAACAAATGGTTAGATTTGCAAAGTCATACTTCATATGTACCCCTCTCTGAAACGTGGGTATATTTGACTTTTTCTCAAAACACATTAACCAATTGTGCAATTAGCCAGCCCTATTCTGTGAAATAAAAATCACATATTTTCATAAGAAACAGATCTAATACTTAAACTCCTTACTTTTTTCATTATATATTATCTAAAATTAAGCTGTTTAATCAACGCCAGTAAAATCTTCCTGCTGAAAAATACTAAAACCACTCAACTTTATTCTAGTTTAGCACATCTATGACAAAATTAAACCAAATTTCACAAAGCAAATTTACAAAATCTATATTAATGATAGACGATATGATTAAAAATGATGAGTCTTCAGAATCATTGTTGTTATCGATATATTTAGATTCCATGAAACAAGATTCTGAAGATTAAATGAGTGATAAAAGAGGTTAATAGTCCATTAAAGCCATTTTCATTCTGTACTAAATCCAGTTTAAATTATTTCTCAATTAAGATCAATTAAAGCGATACAGAATGAAGGAAAACAGAATATCAGTTTGGAGGAAGAAAACATTATACTTATTAGTACACAGCCTAGCTAATTTTAAACATATAGTAATATAACAAGTTTGTAAGCAATGTAACTAAAGAAATAGACGAAGTTACAGTTGATACTGGTCAATCAAGCTGGCTAGTTGAACCTGGAAAGACACCTAATATAATTCGTCTGAAAACATGTCTTCAAAAAAGGTGCAAGAAAGACTAGTTTTCGAAGAAATTTTTTCAATCATTATAAGCAAGTGCTTAGAGATGTTAAGTGTTTTTGAGATTTGATTGTGACTTTCATGTTAGAGTGGGACCCAAAACCAAGAGTTACAAGTCAATACAGTCCATTTCAAATCATATTAAAGAAAGTACGGGGGAGGGGAGTGTATATTAAGAAATAGATTTTATTTTGATTACTTTGTACTATATATTATACATATACAGTAATAGTGTACAATGTGTGTTTGTTGCAGATAAGATTTTCAGTGCAACATTGAGATGCTTAAGATGGCAAATAAGAACTAATCATAATCTATAAAAACTTGCTAACATAGATGGGAGCTCTAGTTTTAGTTTTTTCACATGGGAGATCACAAATCTGACTGAATTTCTAGCAGAAGGTGTGCACCTATCCACCTCAATCATGAGTATGGAAGTAATTTTCAGTGGCTTCTCGGAGGTTTTGCTTTTATTCGACAGAGTTGATTATCTGAGAAACATCTTACGATCGGACTTCTTTTATGAAGAAAACGCTATTTTGAGGAACGTCTCTACTTAGTTAGGGTTAATTAAATAATCTTATATCTATTTTAAGCGTCTATATTTCTAGTTTGTAATTTTTTTTTTCAAACATTTTTCTTGAAATTATTTTAAAAAACTCTAAAATTTAACATCTCAAAATAAGTATCTTGGTCGTTTTGAAATAAATTGTACTATAGTCCCCTAAATCTATTTTCTAAAATAATGGCATACAAGTTTCTATATTTTATCATATAGATGAAGATAATATTCATACAAGCAAAATTTAAAGCTTTATCATATAGATGAAGAAAATATTCATACAAGCAAAATAAATCAAAGCTTCAAAAGATGATTTTTTAAAGACTGTGGCACCATGTGTACTGGGAAAAGGTGAACACGTTGATTTGTAATTTCTCCAGGAAGATATGTTTCCATAGAAATAATTTATTAATTAATTATAAAATTAGAACAAACAACATATGGTCTCAAACATATTACAGTGTTTGACTACTTTGTTCGCCCATTGTTGAGCCATACACTGTGTCTCCTCCTCAAAGCCTTCCTCAGCCACACTTATTTCGGTCAAAATGTTCCCTTTTAATCCTTTAGTGGCCATTATCTCGAACATCGCTTAAACACTCGATCGGTATTCGGGTTCTTTTACCTTCCATTTGCAACCACACAACAAACACAAAGACCACATGAATGGTACTTGAGAGTGCTTTGCTAAAAGTGCACTCACTATAAATGGACCATTCCGATATTTTACTTGTAATACTATTAAATTTAATTTTACTTTACTCAATAACCAAATTTTTCTAAAAGCCAAACACTTTATATTCACTACTTTGGAATAACATCGGGGTACATTTGCTATATCACATTATACATTCATGCAACTGACCCTTCCTGATTTTGAAGCTGAGTCAAAACCTGTTTTGCAATGTCACATTCGGGTATGGGTACACGGATGGGATATTAGCTTATTAGTGAACTTGCGTATAAATCAAGGGGGTGTTTTGCAATATAGCCGTAAAGTTTATTCTTCCTGTAAATTTTTCTTCCTTTTACTTCTTTTATATTGATGAGAACAAAGAAGAGTGCAAACCCGAGCCCCAGAAGAGAAGCTTCAGCATGGTTAGTGGTAAATAAAAAAGAAAAAAGAGGAGAAGAAAGAAGAAAAAAAAAAGATGAATCAGATTTGTTTTCATATTTTATCATATGAGCCTCAGGCTTTATATCTCTCCCGATCAGTGATGGTGAATATGAAGATATTCAATTAAACGAAGCAATATGTCAAAGAAGAGTCTTCAGAATCATTGTTGTTATAGATATTTTTAGGTTCCATGAAACAAGTTTCTGAATCTCAAATGAGTGATAAAAGTGGCTAATAGCCCTGTGAGAAAGATATGAAATCAGATAAGTTGAACAATTTTCATTCTGTGTTGAATCCATTTCAAGATCTTTCTCAATTGAGATCAGTTAAGGCATACAGAATGAAGAAAAACCGAAAATCAGTTTGGAGCAAGAAAAGAAAACATTATACCTTTTAGTGCAGACCCTAAATTTAAACAGATATATAGTGAGAAAATAAATTTATAAGCGATGCAATGAAAAGGGAAACAAAGTTACAGTTGAACCTAGAAAGACAGCTGGTATGAAGATCAAGAGTTCAAGTTCTGTTTATAATTTGTCTAAAAGCACATGTCTTCAAATAAGGTGCAATAAAGCTACTTTTAGTAGACTTTTTTCAAATAAGCCATAGAGATTCTAATGAAGTCCTCCTTTTTCTGTTTACAGGATGAAGTTACTCCATTCCAGAATCATATTAAAGAAAGTACTGGGGAGTGGTGTAGTTTTATGTTGATTACTTTGAACTACATATTATACCTATATAGTAGTAGTGTAGTAGTGTATAATTTGCGTTGGTTGCAGATAATTTTTTTATGCAATATTGAGATGTTTAAGATGTCAACTAAAACTACTCATAATCTATACATGGAGAACACAAATCTAAATTAATACTCAGGCGTAGAAGAGAATAGAAAATAGATTACATAATTGTAAAAAATAAAAGTGTTAATCAAAAGTAAACAATAATATGTAATGTTTAGAGGTGTAAATCTGAGATACAAACATGTGGTTTCTCCTAGATCCCAGTTCAAGAAACAAGGTATCAAGACAAACATTAAAAAGAACAAGAAAAGTTGATGGTATCAAACAACTGTAACAGTAACCTCCCCATGATCATCATCTACAATTTCCTGTTAAGAGAATGGGGATAATTATAAATTAAATAAAAGCTGTGACTAGTAAAATGTATATTAGCAATCAAATGGAACATGGAATAATAAATAAAAAACTTAAGAGTAGAATTTAGAAGAGTATAAACACACCTGATTAATCTTCATTGAAATAGAAAGATATTTTGAGTTGATGATGACCCCAACACTTCACATGCTGATCTTGAATAAGTCTGACTGAATTTTCAGCAGAATGCTCGCAACCTTTCACCTCAATCATCAATATGGAACTAATGTATGCAAAATCTTGAGGGATCTCTACTAGCTTCTCGCACCACATCACGGCCAGATGTTCGAGGCTGGGAAAGTGATTACGAGTGGCATTCCAGTATTCCAGATCTTCCATTCTATACAACTTCAAGTATTTGAGTTTTGTGAACACCACTTCATCTTCCATATCCCATCTTTCACCTTTAAATGCATTCCAACTTAACTCGAGAGCCTCCATATTCTTCAGCATCGCAAGTTGTAACATTGCATTACATGGCATTTTAAACTTCGTCAAACTAAGTTTCTTCAGATTGGAAGGGAAATTGAACTTACATGGATATAAACCTGCACCCATGTACTCCACCTTGAGTGATATTAGTTTATTGAGAAACTTTAGAATGGGGAACCGGTTACATTTTGTATCATCATCCCATGAATCTAGAAATCTACACTTTAGTTCAAGAATGCCTGATAACCTTCTCAACATCTTCTCCATATTGTCTCCATAACCAATAATTGGTTCCGAAAAGGTTTGTAGATTTTCTAGAATGGAAGAAGAGTTCTCAAGCCTGTGGGGCTCCAAATCAAAAGAAGAAAAAGTACCTATATGAATATGTCTCAGCTTTATCATGTCCCATACACAATCTGCTACTTTTACAACTTCATTATTTGATTGTTCAAAATCAAAAGTTTCAAGGTTCCAAATATTGGATATGGATGGCGGAATTAAATTCACTGAGCTTTTAACTGCCAAGTATCTTAGCAGAACAAGAACGCCAACCTCTATAAAAGAGTCCCCTATAATGAGATCTTTTGTTCGCAATACCCTACGAAACTTAAATTTGTTATAAATGAACGAAATATCACATAAATGGTTCCTCGAGATATCAGCAGCAAATATAGGTGTAAAAAACAACGATTGTACAAATGGACCAAAAGACATAACAAATATATCCCATTTCATTAGAACTATGAGACGACGTTGATAATATATTGTGGGTGAAGAAGAAGAATTATATCCGAATTTATATTCGATCTGCAAGAAATTATCTTCCATAACTTTGTTTCTAAGGAAGCTCCGTACCAGAAGATTAGAAACACAAGCGTGCTTGTCATACTTGCCATAACCTTTGCTATCCAGTAGGTCTCTTGAAATAAGATCGGCTAAATAATCCTCTCCTGTCTCCTCTAAGCTCTGGGATGCCGTATGTTTTACAAATCCCTCCGCTATCCACATTCGTATCATTTCTGAGTCTGGAACACGTTTACGTAAAAATACTCCCATGTATAAAAAGCATGATCTTAAATGGTCCGGTAAATAGATGCAAGTCAAATCTAGTATGCGATGTACCTGTGAATCCCTAAGACCAAATACGCGCGACCCTAATGTTTGTGCTACTTCTTCCCACTGATTCACTGTTTTACGAATGGTCCGAAGAAGAGCAACTACAAAAGGCTTTGATTCTGGTTTACATCTTTTAGCGATTTTCATTCCGACATCCTTCATTTCTTCAGGGCAGCTTACTATTTCAAAGAATGAATCCCAGATTCGTGTAGATTGGGGTTCCCCTATGCTCTTAGATTTAACTGGGAAAGCAAACTCCTCCTCTTGAGTAATTAATATGATTCTACTTCCATTGTGAGAATCTGGGAACCATCTTTGTATTGTATCCCAATGATCGGAATACCAATTGATATTAATCACAACAAGGAATCTCTCTCCCTTGAGACATTCAAACAGTAGTTTAGCTAATTCTTCATTATTTTTGGAACGAATTTCATCTGAAAGATCAACCAGCTGACCTAAAAGCTTCAATAATGCCTTTTTTATATCATCATGAGTACGACAACTTTTAAGAGAACAATATGTACGAGACTCGAAGTGACTGATGACAGAAGGAGAATTGTACAATTCCTTAGCCAATGCAGTCTTGCCTATTCCTTCTGGACCAACAATGGTGATAATATTGAGTTTCTCATCTGCGCCAAGAAGCATATCTTTTATCATTGTTTTCTTCCCCTTGAGATCCTCCTCCATATCTTCCTCTGTCTTTCTTTCTTGCTCTATTTTGAGAAAATCTAGAAAGATATCATTAAGCCAGCAAATACAGTGCCACAAAGGAACATCTCCAACAAGATATGAATCAAGAACATATTCTACATCATATGCCAATTTTGTAATTGTTTCAATTGTCTCCTTCAAAAACAATGGTGGGTGGCTTGAGATTTCTATGAGGTCAGAATACCAGAAACAAAGCTCAGTTTGAACCCTCTGAATGAAATAGTTGAGAGTTGAAGTAGCCGTGTCTTTCAATAACTCCTCAAGATTCTCCAAAAGATGGTTAATGAAGATGAATGGACTTGTTACCTACCTAAGCCAAAAGGCTAAAGATAGCAACTAAGAAGCTAAAAACGACTATCTCATACTAAAATTAATACAAGCTAATCGCCCACCATCATCTAAAAATGAATGATGAGGGAACAAGGAAAATAAAATAGAAAAGATGCACCACTTAATTTCCTTGATAACCTTTTCTCTAGATGAAGAATCACCTCTTATAGCTAGGTGATTTCTCGCTTTCCAAATACAATACACGGTAGCTCCAAAACCAATCCTCCATGCTTTTCTCCTCCAATTTTCTCTAGCTTTAAGTGTTTTGAGCCATTTCAAAGCACTTAGTAGCGTGTTCATCTCCTTTTCCAATCCTAGCCAAGACTTTATCTCCAACCAAATAGCACTCGAATAAGCACAATCAAAAAAGAGATGCTTGTTTGACTCAAAATCTTCTCCACATAAATTACAAAGAGGATCCAACTCCAAATAAGTAATACGATCCTTAGTTTTAAGCCTCTCTCGCAAAGCCATCCATACAATAATTGCATGTTTTGGAAATACACACGAGTCCCAAATAATATTCGCCCAAGGTTTAATATAATATTTTCGACGGAATAAATCATAAGGTTTTTTATGTAAAGAATAAAATTCCTTACTCGATATCCCAAGTGTAATGTGACTCGCATTTCTCGAGGAAAACCACAAAGCCAAAATACTCTCTCGGTCTTCCACTCCTAAGGACCCACAAATAACATCCTTTAACTCCCAAACATTTTTCAATAAAGGAGAATCACCCTTTCTCGGTTTCCAATCTCAAAATCCACAAGCTTGAAAATATTCTCCATGTATCCATTTAATCCAAAGTGAATCCTTATTTTCTACAATTTTCCAAAGCATTTTTAATAGTAATGCTTTGTTCCATGCTTCTAAATTTTTTAACCCAAGTCCACCTTCATCTTTTGGTATACAAATCTTACTCCAACTAACTTGAGGAGGTTTATTTTCCCAATAAAAATTCCGGCATATGCTAATCACACGATCTCGAACACCAATCGGAATTGGAAAAATACAAAACCAAAAACAAATAACTCCTTGGAGAACCGATCTAATTAATTCCAATCTCCCTGCAAAAGAAAGAGACGAAGCTCTCCAAGACCTCACATAACTTTCCAACTTATCAAAAAGAGGTTTATAATCTCTTGAAAGCAACACGGAGGAGCCAAGCGGGACCCCAAGATAACGAAAAGGCATGACACCTCTTTCCAAGAGTGTGGGTGTCACACCATTTTCAATATCATCATTCGATACCCCAATATAATAAATATTAGACTTTTCAACATTTAATCGAAGTCCCGAACAATCTCCAAAAGTATTTAAGCTATCCATAAGAATTTTTATCGACTCCTTGTCTCCTTTTGAAAGTAGCATTAAATCATCCGCAAAGGCTAGATGTGTGATCTTTTGTTTATCACATTTAGGATGATACTTAAAATTAATACTCGTATTTTTCTTTAAAAGCCTAGAGAAGTATTCAAGACAAAGGATAAAAAGATAAGGGAAAATAGGGTCACCTTGTCTTAATCCTTTTTCGCCTTTAAAAAATCCATGAATTTCTCCATTTATAGCTACCGAATAGAAAGGAGATGAAACACAAGCCATTATCCAATTCACAAATTTTTCCGGAAAATTTAATCCCTTTAATACTTCATGAAGGAATTCCCAAGAGATCGAATCATACGCCTTTCGAAAATCGATCTTAATGGTGCATCTCGAGGAGCTACTTTGATTGTTGTACCCCCTTAGAAGCTCTTGCATGAGGTGTATATTTTCAATCATAGATCTTCCCTCCACAAAAGCATTTTGAGATTTATCAATTAAATTATTAAGCATCGGTTTAAGCCGATCCGCCATTATCATGGTAATCGCCTTATACACCACGTTACAACAAGAAATAGGTCGAAAATGATCTACACATGTCGGATCATCTATCTTGGGAATTAAAGCAATTATCGTAGTATTTAATTGACGAAGTAAAAATCCGGAAGTGAAGAATTCACGTACCGCTAATAAAACATCTTCTCCAATAATATCCCACGAACGCTTAAAGAAAAGAGACGAAAATCCATCGGGCCCGGGAGCTTTATCATTTGCTATTCTAAAAATAGCCTCCTTTATCTCACTATCGGTAATATCTCTACACAACTCAACACCTTGCTCACTTTGCACCCTCTGAATGAAACCGTTGAAAAGGAGAGTTGAAGTAGCCGTGTCTTTCAATAACTCCTCAAGATTCTCCAAAAGATGGTTAATGAAGATGAATGGACTCGTTTTTGGATATGTAAGTATAATTGGCCTCTCCACTCTGAAACGTTGGAAATTATGTATATCCTTGAGGCGACGAAAAAATTTGAACAGCTGCCAACAAAGTTGAAGACCCATGTATTCATTCATTTTATTGAGATCAAATGAGTAGAAAAAGGATCCTACATTCCTGACAACGGATCTAGCTACTTGTAAATCACCATCTTCATTATCAACCAACTCTTGAGGAGGAGGATCTATGAGGATTTCTTTGATGATTACAACACCAGTTATAACATCCTCTATCATTTTTGGAGCTACAACAGGGGAATTGATAAGAAATTCAAAGAGAGCATCAAAAGCAGAAAAATCAATCTCAGTACACTCCCCAACTATATTATCAATAATACTGTTGTTTGCTAATAAAGGATGCATATCAGGAAGATCTTGAAGGGATTCAAAGAAAGCCATAATTCTCCAAATTCAAAGAAGCTGGAAGAGGCGAAGATCCAAGATTGAAACAAAAAGAAATGAGTGGCTAGCAAATTTCTTATCTACCTCCGAAGACTATGTTTTTTCTGGAAAAGGAAAATACAATTAATGAGATAACAAAGATTGTATATAAAAAAGAACACTCGAATGTTCATTAAAGGGAAGAAATCTAGAGTGGAAGCATAAATGTTCAAGTAGGAGAATGTTCAAATCTCCATTACTTGATATTTCAGATCGATGGCAGAGATCAACTTTATAGAGTTTTAAAACCAAAAAGTTAATTACCTTACTTTGAATTGTTCAATGGAAGCAAACGTGTGCTGGGTTGGGTGATGAGTTTGAATTTGACTTTTTTGATGTTGTTGTAATTGAAACTGGGGAGGAGGAAGAAGAAAATGGTTAAACATGGCCCTAATTGCTGTAATTAAAGAAATACAGGACAAATACTTGTGTGGTCTTTGACCATAAATCTGTCATAGTTTAATATTATTATATTAAAAGACAAAGTTGCATGTTACTTTCCCATAAAAGCACATGACAAATAGGGCAGCAAGTTTATAACGATCAACAAAACAAATACACCCAAGAGTATGGTTGATAAACAGCTGTATATAATGGATCTGCGCAGAATTTAAAAGAAACATACGATCAATTGGAAAAGTACAAACAACGTCTAACATATGACAATTGGGCGCCATTTTGTTGGGGATATATGGACAAGAGCGCTGCGAAAGTATCACTTTTTGTTGACAATATTCTTGAAATAAACGAGACATGTATCCCGTCTTTCCAAGTCAGAGAGTTTTTTTTGGTTTTAGCTTTTTTTTAAAAAGATATTAGCGTTTTGTCATATGTGATAAAAGAATTGTGGAGTTAGCACCTGGGCGGTATCCCGCTTTCCGCCCCTCTTTAAGGGCGGTCGGCTGGATGCCGACCCTAGTTAATTTTTTAATTAGGAGAAGGGCGGTCAGCGGGAGACCGTCCTTAGCACAGGGATTAAAAAAAATTACGCGTAACTAAAAAATTCTGGCCGCCAGGGCGGTATGCTATATACCACCCTTAGTTCAACGGGAGACCGCCCTTCGCTGAATAAAACTATCCCCCCCCTCCCAATTTATAAACCCTAATCCAAAAAATTCTACCCCACACTCCCCATTTCTCTCTTCTACACCCAAATTCATCCTAAAATCTACAACTATTTCATCAAATCCTTGGATATCTCACCTTGAAGGTAATTACTCTATCAATTTTGTATTATATCTAATATATTTAAGTAAAAAATTTATGGTTGTGGTTTAAATTGATTAGTTTAAACTAGGTTTTATATATTGTGTTTGATTTAGTGTTGATTAGTTTAAAATAGGTTCTATTTATTGTGTTTGATTTAGTATTGTTTTGGTTGTGTGTTTTATTGGTTTTTAGGTAAAAATGAATGTTATGTGGTTATGTTTTTATCGTGGAGATATTGTTCAAAGTGGTAACGGTGTTGTTGAATATAACGGGGGAGATTGTAAAGCTTTTATGACCGGAGGAGATATTGGGCTAATTGGGTTAAAACAAGTCGTGTGTTCAAATTGCAAATGGAACGAAAATGAAGTGATATTCGATTTGAAATGGCGTTGTCCGGTTTCGGCAAACCCCCCATGGTATCATGCGATAGATGTTGAGGAGGAGACAATCAATGCGATGATTGGTGGGGCGAGGAACGGCCAATACCAAGCTATTGAGATTTATATTGTGGTTAAAGAAATTTGGAAAACGCAAGCGTCCAATTCGCGCGAGAAAGGGAAAAAAAATTTACGAGCGCGGTAATACATCCACACCTCTTGAGCCGATTCGCGAGACAATTCGTGATTTTGATAGTGAACATGGAAGTGAAAGTGAAACCGAATCGGAGGCATCCGATGAAGAGGGTTATCATATATATAGTGATGAGGGTGAAGTTAGTGGTGAAGACGGCGATGACGATGATGATTGCTCTAATCCAACTAATTACAATTTTGGTCCTCTTGATATGAGTGAAAGAGTCGAGTGTCATGATTGGGAAAAGAGTCAACCATCTTCCATGGTGAAAGGAGTTAATATCATGTTGGGTGAGCGATACGCTTCTAGGCGTGCTCTTTTGTTGGACGTGAGTAGGTGGCACCTTAAAAACCACAAGGAATGTAAATCAGAAAGGACAACAAATAAATACATTACACGCATTTTTGTACACGCTAAAGACGGATGTCCATTTTATATTCGCGGTACTTTTAATATTAGTAATAATGTGTGGCAAATTACTAGGTTAGAAGGACATAAGTGTCAACACGGAATACTCGTAAAAAATCACCGGCAATTGACTTCGGATTTTGTAAGGGATGAAATATTCGCGATGGTGAATACCAATATAGCTATGAAGATTGGATTGATTCAAACTCAAAAACATAAGGACTATGGTCATTTCATTTCATATGGTAAGGCATGGCGTGGTAAACAAAAAGTGGTCGAAAAATTATGCGGAACACCTGAACGTGCGTTCATAGATTTGCCTAAACTTTTGAACGCTTTACGAATCACTAACCGAGGAACAATATAAGAGTTTGAGTATAAACGTGTGATCGGTAACCAAGCTACATTTAATATGGTTTTTTGGGCATATGGACTTAATATCGAAGGTTTCAAGCATATGATGTCCGTGGTTAGCATTGATGCCACCCATTTATATGGAAAATATAACGGTAAACTACTTATTGCGGTTGGGTACGATGCGAACAATCAACTATTCTCGTTAGCTTATACTTTAGCCGATGAAGAGATGACAGATTCGTGGACTTTTTTTTTGACTTGTTTAAAAAAATATCTTACGAAGGATCGAAAAATATGTTTATTGTCGGATCGACATAAAGGTATATTGCGAAGCGTACGCAATGTATTTCCGGAACCCGAAGGAGTTCACCGATATTGTGCGCGTCACATAGCAAGCAATTTGAATCACAGATTCAAAAACCGTGTGGCGAAAAAGGCTTTCATGGATCTTGCATACATGTCGGATATTCATGAATTCGATAAGTATTACCGAGAATTTTGCGAGTTAAACGACGGAAAATACAAGTGGTGTCGCCTAGGGTGTGATAAAAATAAGATAAAATAAAGTCTAGAAAAACTACGCACTCTCACCCTAGACATGCACAATACTGCAAGTATTACAGGACGTATGCAAGTTTTAGTTAGTAAGTTGAGTTCGTTCTCAGGGACTTAAGTGTGTTATACGAGTAGGTAGGAATAACGAGTAAGAAGTAAATAATTAAAGACAGAAAGTAAAAGCAAATAGAATTCGAAATTAAGAATTAAACTAAGAAAATAAAGACAATAAATTAAAATACTAAGAATATGAGATGAGAGATATAGCTTAGGTTTTGCTAGTATGCACTAATCCTTCTAATTCTTTCTAATAGATCTAGTTTATAAGGGAGAATATTAGCTCTTGTATAGTTAGTCAAGATTCTAAATTCCCATTCCTTAGACCTTGAGAGCGACTAAGGGGGCTACGGCACAACCAAGACGTGGTTTCAAATAGGGTTATCAAGCGCTACCAAGGCCCTAAGCAAACACTTCAATCAATTGGTGATATGGTGATTAAAACAAACCCTAATGACTATCTAGTTAGAATCATGTTTTGTCAGAACTAATATCGACACTAGACGTTATGTGGTGTTTCAATAATTAGACACCCAGCTAAGGTGATCATCTAACTACTATTAAGGTAATCCTATACTCGTGCACTAGCAAGGAAAACAGTCATTAAATCAAAACACATAAACAAATATAAGGGTAAGTAGCTAATATCAATTTAAAACATGTAATTCCCAAAGAAACTTAGATAGAAGAATTAGAATTCATAGTTTATACATGATGCAAAACCCAAGCTATGGGAGGTTTAGTTCGTACCTGATGGAAATAAACTAAAAGAAATTACAAAAGACGTCATCTTGCTCTCTACAATAAACTGGAAGAATAAAACCTTAAGAACTAATTACTATGAGGCAAGGATGATTTTACAAGTGATATAAGGGTGTATTTAAAGGTGTTTAGAAGACCTAATTTGTTTTCTTGAGGGAGAAGCAAAGTAGTGGACTCCAAGCCCAACTCAAATTCGTATGGAAATAAAGATAAATTCTACTGACTTGTTTTGAGCATATCTTCTTCGTTATTGGTCGGTTTTTGCTCCATAATATACCAAAAGAATCCTCAGCGAATTATCTACATCCCTATGAAAGGAAATTACCAAAATCGGCTTCTTTATTGGAGTTATCACCTCTTCTTTAGGCGTGTGCTGCAGAATTTCAGATTTAGGCAGCTTTTCCTTTTCTATATTTTTAGCCTTTGTTTCCTTATCTCCAATTACCATGCTAATCTCTTTCCATAAGTTGTAGTCTTTGACTTGGACTCTAATTAATCTCCATAATTATCTTTAAAGCTTCACACTAAATAAAAAATTAAATCCAATATGCTCTAAAAATATTATTTTACTAAATCAAGACTCAAAATAGGAAAGTGCACTATTTCTCAAGAAAATCGACATTTATGACTTCTAAAACACTAAAAATGATGTCTCATCCTAATATAAATCTATCACAAATGAGGAGACATCAAGACCCCCAACTCAAAGTTGTATCGTCCCGTTACAATAAAGATAAAAACAAAGGGAAGTCTATAAATACACACTTATAAAATTCTCAATACAATGGGAAATCATAGCAGAATATATAGAATAATCCTAAAGCACATAACTCAGAAAATTTCATGCAATAATATTCATAAACTACATACATGTGCACTTCTCATATCCACAGTCAACAAGGCTTGAATTCAAGATCAGATTAGTTTCGCAATGTAAGAATGATTGGGACTTTACTCAGTTCCCCAAGAAAGCTATAGATTGTTCATCAAACCTCACTAGTATTCAAAGATCCATTCAACTAATGTCTAATGGCTCAATCACTTCTCAATTACATAGCAAAGAATCACAAGGTCTTTTAAGGTTGTAATTTAGGCTTAGGGACGGTATGATAGTATATTTGGATAACTTGGAGTGAGCTTTTGGCTCTCTCCTCACTAACCATCAACAAATCGCCCTAGAGCTTGAGTTACTCTCATAAAAATGTTTCTCACTCAACCCAATGAATTCCTTGATGCACAATTCAGCATCCCCAATTAAAGCATAAGATGTTCACATAAAAATTCCACTTTGCCGGTCTGAATATATATATTTAAATCTTTTCAAATCAATTCTTAAGATATGACTCTCTTTTAATGTTGAAATGTCACACTAATTTTCTCATATATATATATTTATCTTTTAATGCCCTTGTTGGCAAAATTAGCTCGATGCTTCTTTTTCATTCACTATTACCCCGTCAAAGGGTTACAATAAAAATCTGTGAATCATCATCAATATAAGGCACAAAGCACAATTAATAAGCTCAAAAATCTCATCCCAATAACAATTTCCATAATGGTGGACCCACCACCCCAAACTCAAGCTCTAAAACAACTGTCTATGCATCGCGATTCGAACGCGGGTTATATGGAAAAGTCTTATAATCTAAAGGATATGGCTTATAACGTGTTTCAATAAAAAGATTTAGAAAGGCTAGAAGGGGCTGAGAAGGATATAGCATATAAACAAAAATCACAAGGTGAGAAGGTATAAAAAGGCTTCAAAGGTTTCAAATATGAAAGAACCGCCTTAATCACTTTCTACACTATGTAATTTCGTTATTTTCTTACCTTTAGCACTTTCATCAAATGGTTTGTCAACTAGCTTGGATCTCACGGCCTACACACTTCTCAAGGTTCCCTGGGATCGAACATACTTTCTATCGCATTGCTCACTAATCTTTTCTTTACTATCAACGTGTGTTTTCCTGCAAATACTCAAAGCATACAAATAACATAGCTCATAAACATATTACTTTCTATCATTAATTCACTGAGCTTATGCTTTCAAGCTATTAAACACACTCTACATCTAATTCCCATGTATCAAAAATTTTAATTTCTACCTAAAAACAGAAAAATGGAGATGAGAGACAACGAATCCCCACACCCCAACTCAAAAATGAGTCGTGTCCCCACGACTCGAAAAAGACTCGAAACAGAAATTAAAATTAGCAGATAAAACTATTTACAGAAATGGTAAGGAAGAAAGAGAACATACTCTCGAGGCTATTGTCTCGCATCATTGATATCCAAGGTTGGATTTGCCGGACCTTTCGTTAATTGCTCAAGGAGTTTCATGATGTGCACTAGATTAGCATTGATTTGTGCCACATCGTTGACTAAGGAAGTTTGAGCTGCTTCGAATTTTGTTAAACGCTCCTCCATCTTCTCTTGCCAAGTTTGCTCCTTTTCTTCTTTCGAGACTTGCGTAGAACCCGCTCTTCGAAAGATATCCTTAATCCAAGCATTATCAATATAGCTCCCTTTAAATTCGAGTTTCTCTTCTTCACCCAATGTAACATTCTCTTTTCGCACAAGACACGTGATCATAGTAGGAAATTTAACATTATAAACCGATTTAGGAGAGACCGAAAATCGCATCACCTCCTCATAGATCAACTGTGCCACATCAACTTCTTCTCCTCTCAAAATACAATCCAAAAGTAGAGCATTCTTCATAGTCACATCCAAAGTTCGTGTGTTTCCAAAGACATTAGGGATAAGGAAGTTGTGCCAAATTCTTGCATCCGATTGAAGATATTTGTAAGGCCAAGGTGCCTTCAATTCTCCCTTATGTGATTGCACTTTCTCCTTGTCGAAAACATGCACAAAAAGTAATTCCTCATCAAATATTTTTCGTTTAGCAACCGCTTCATCAAATTTGCAACAACCTTTCAATTTCTTAAACTTGAAGTGGTTTCTAATCTCATCAACTGTGAAAGGAACTAGCTTTCCTCTAATCGGAACACAACCTTTACTATCTCGGCTAAAGAGGCCTAAATAGAATTCCAAAACTAACTCATGACATAATTCAGAACGTCTTACCATGAACGTAGACCAACCCAATTTCGCACCAATCTCTAATAATCTATTGTATTCTCCTTCACCAACTTCTTCCTTGAATACTTTCTCATAAGTAAAAGGTAGCTCTTTCAATTGTTTCTCTGCAGAAGCTTTCAGGGCCCTTGAAGCTTCCTCTTTCTCCTTGGGTGTAGGACCTTGTGGAAGCTGTGTTTTCTCCTTTGCATAAAAGTAAAGCTTTTTACCATTACGATCACACAAAGTTATACCTCCATCTTCAACATTGTCTTTAGCCTTTGATTTAGAACTAGAACCTTTGTTATTTGATTTCTTCTTGGCTGGATCCAATACCTTGCTCTTCTTCACCTCCCTCTTGTTAGCTAATATTGTTGTTCTATTAGTCATCCTCAATTAACCCCCAACTCAAAGCTTTAGCAACCCTTGAAATTTGAATTTGTGAATTTTTGGTTGAACAAGCTTGATTTGGCTTAGGAAAGATGAATGGATGATAAATCTCTATGTGGGTGAGGTGGATTCTTGATGGGTAGGCTTGGATTTAAGAAATTGTAGGATGAATTTGTGAAATTTTGAGCTCTTGATTCTTCAATTTGATGGATTTGGTGAGGATTGGGTGCTTGAATCTCTCTTGTAATGATGTGGAGAGAAGATTTGATGTGTTTTCCTTGATGATTGGGTAGTGTTTTGATGATTGGTGAAGGTTTTTATGAGCTTCAATGGAGTTGGGAGAGTTTTGGAGAAGAGAAAGAGGCTTGAGGTTTAAGAAATTCGGAATAATGGCATTATACCTCTTTTATAAGCTTAAACCCGCAACTTTCTCTCTCCAGCGGCGTGGCGCGGTGCATGGCTGCGGTACAGGGGTACACCGCAGCTTCTGTAGCTCGAAAATTTTTTGCTTCGGCAAAATACCCGTGGTAGCACCCCGTGGCACGGGTTTTGGGCGTGCGGTATAGGGCACGGTATAGGGTCCGGTGTACCGGACCCATATGCCCCATTTTTTCGTCTCGGCACAAAACACGTGGCTCCAACCCGTGGTATGGGTTTTCTTCCTCTGCGGTGCACCGCGGCTGAGGTGCGGTATACCGCACCGATGCTCCAGCTTTTCCAAAAAAATTTGTTTCTTCCCTAACTCGTTTTCTCCGATTCCTAAACACCAAAAACACTAATACCTTTCTCAAATATGCAATATCAACTAAAAACAACTAACTAAACATAAACTAAAAACGTAAAAGACATAAAAACTAAAAAAATTGCGGGTTGTCTCCCGTACATCACTTTTATTTAACGTCTTTCAAAGTTAGACGTGTTACCTCTATCAAGATTTGCGAATATAGCCTCCCCAACAACGAGTTAGGCTATGAACGTCCACTAATCTGCGCTTGATCCCCGTCTTGGGGCGGATTTCTATCACCGTGGCTGAAACAACCTTAGTGACAATGAATGGTCCCATCCACGAGTCTTTGAAACTACGTGGCCTATTCTCGCGTTTGTGAGCTTTCCATAGAACTTCATGGCCAACCCCAAACTCAATTTTTGGCTCAGTATCCACAGGCTTTAAGTGGATCTTCTCAGGAGGGACTTTGTGATGTGAAAGGTTGTGGATGACAGGAACGGTGGGATCTAACTTCCTTGGTTTCTTACCCAAGACATAGAAGGTCTCAGATACATTCTTTGCATGAAGGGTGATGGTCCCTTCTTGGAAGTTGATGACACTTTGACTTGTGGCAATGAAGGGCCGTCCAAGTATGATTGGAACCTGCTTATCTGCATCAAACTCAAGTATAACAAAGTTAGTAGGGATGGCGATACTACCTGCACGGACTAAGACGTCCTCCACTGTTCCCCATGTCCTTGTAACTGAGTTGTCAGCGGACTGCAACTTCATTGGAGTTTTCTCTGATTTCTGAAGTCCAAGTCTCTCGAACACGGACTTAGGCATAAGATTCACACCAAAACCCACATCGTACATAGCTTTCACCTTGAGCATACCATTAATTTGAATAGGAAGGTTAAAACTTCCCGGATCTTTAAGCTTTGTTGGTAGCTCTCGTTCACTTCTTCTTGAAATTCTCAAATTCTCTTGTGGGATCTCTACACTCGCTTCTTTCTTAGGAATAGCTTGCGTAAAAACTTGTTGCGGTGTGAGTCCTTTCTTTGCAATCTCAAGCATTTGGGCGTTGATATTTTCGGGTGTATACGCCTCTACAAATGTCTTGAGTACAGAGTATAGTGTCATCCTTAGATTTGTATCAGGAATGGTTGATGGTATTGGTTGAACAATAGGTGGCGATTCCACCTTCTCTTCTTCTTTCTCTTCTTGCACAGCAGGTGCAACTTCTTCTTCAACTGTTGATTCCTCCTTGGAGGTTTCTTTCTCTCTATTTAGCTCAGCTTGATAATCCATTACCGATCGAATCTCCTCTTGCATTTTCCTCAGCAGCTGTATAAATTCGGCTTTCTCTTCTGAATCGTCCTCCACATAAACCTCAGAACAGTCAGATTCCACGGGGCTAGACTTGGTTGGTTCTTCTTCGGTACTCGGAATTTCCACGACACTAATGGCAGCATGCGGTACTTCCTCTTTTTCTTCTTCAATTTCAAGGCAAATAGCCTTGCAAGCTTCGAACCCAACATTGTCATCACCTCTTTCGATTGCCTTCACTTCTTTCTGTTCCATTAAGTTTGTTAGAACCTTGTTTAATTGTGCTATTTGAGTACCTAAAATCTGAAGTGCGACATCTTGTCCTCGGACTTTCTTTTCCTGAGCGTTCATATTTGTGGTCAAACGTTCCAGAGCTTTTATTATCTTTTGTTTAACCATAGATCCTTCTTGAGGATATTGAGGTAAAGCTTTCTGATCTAACGAGTCGGTATATGCATCTTGAACATGTTGTTGAGGGGGAGCAGGTCTATTTGGATATTGATTTTTATACTGACCTCTAGGTTGGAAAGAGTTGTTCTGAGAGCGCGGTTGATAATGACCAGGATTAGCGGCCCCTTGTGGATTTGAATACTGCATACCCGGATGATTTCGGTTACCCCATTGATAGCCTCCTCGGTTGGATATGAAGTACACAGATTGTGGATTTGTTTCGCACTCTTCCCATGTATAATTATTAACCCCACACTGTTGACAACCTTGTGCTTCTTGTTCAACGTTCGCTGCGGCTAAATTCTTTTGCATCTCTATCTTCAGCTCCTTGATTTGATTTTCTAACGCGGATATTTGAGCTGAGTTCGCAGTTTCTGCGTCTAAACGAAACGTTCCTCAGGTCTTTGCAATAGGAGCTCGCGTTGAAGGCCAACTCCTTTCTTGTTCAATAATATTCTCCAAGACAGCGAAAGCTTCATTATGATTCATGGACACAAAATTACCCTTTCCAATGTTATCCACCTTCTCTCTACCTTTATCATTAAGTCCTTCATAGAATATCGCAAGTTGTAGAGAAGGGGTATAACCATGGAGAGGACATCTAGCTAATTTATGTTGAAACCTTGTCCATGACTCTCCTACTGTTTCTCCATCTTCTTGACAAAATCTTGCAAGCTCGGTTTGATCTTTGAGTCTCATGCTCTTCGGATAAAAACGGTTAAAGAATGCGGCTTGAAGTTCTCTCCAAGAATGAATTGTTCCATGTGGTTGTCTTTCTAGCCATTCGCTAGCTCTACCGGTCAAGAAGAACGAAAACATATGACAATACAGTTGCTCGCGTGTAATGCCAGGAGTAATGTAGGCATCACAAATCTGCATGAACTTCTGAATCGATCTTACCGGATCTTGAATTGCTGTACCACTGTAGAGTCCAAAACTTTGAAACTGACTAAGCATACCTGGATCGGGTCTAAATTTGATATTCTGGATCTCTGGAGGACGGTAACCTATTGGTTGAACATGAAAGGGTACATGAAGACCAGGGAGGTCTTGCTGTACTCGATTCTGTTGCACTATATGTCCGTATATTATGCAAAAATTGCACTATATGTCCGTATATTATACAAAAATTGCACTACAGTCACAGGTCCCAATTTTTAAAAAATTGAGTTAATTGCACTATATATAACAGGTCCCTATACCAAATGTTTTTCTGTTTATGATTCTTTATAATCAACAATGCATAGATAATTCTACATCAGTGATTCATATCATTATATATCTATATATATATATAATGAAGCACATTCGTAACAAAATTTCACCAATCTGAATAATGAACTGATTGATTCTCCGTCTCTATTATCTAAAACAAGTACAATAACAGAAATCATTCTTTTCGAAATGGAATCCACAATTTACAATGACAAATTTGAATAAATGAATCAAAAGGACGATTAAATTGCAGTATGTGGCATGAAATTAAAAAATTTATTAAATATAAAATAAAAATGAAATGATGATCGGGTTGTTCAAGGACTATATTGCAATTAATAATTACCTTGGAGGCGGAACAGAGGAAGGTAGTTGAAGCTTGATGGGTATGTTTGCGAAGTTTACTACTCTTCTTCCTAATCTGCTCCCCATTTTATTTCCTCTTCTTCTTTTGATTCTTCTGAAAATTAAATCTGCAACTTGTGAGTGTTGGTGTTTTTTTGTTGCCATATTACAGTGTTCGACTACTTTGTTCGCCCATTGATGAGCCATACACTCAACCTCTAACTGTATCTACTCAAGGCCTTCTTCAGCCACATCCTCTTACTTATTTTGGTCAAATTGTTCCCTTTTTAATCCTTCAGTGGCCAATATCTCGAACATCGCTTAAACACTTGATCGGTGCCATTTGCAACCACACAACAAACACAAAGACCCCATGAATGGTACTTGAGAGTGCTATGCTAAAAGTGCAAAGTACTCGTAAATCTATTATATTTGATTTTATTTTACCAAATAACCAAATCTAACTAAAAGCCAAACACTTTATATTTACTACTTTGAAATAACATCCGGGTACATTTGCTATATCACATTATACATTCATGCAACTGACCCTTCCTGATTTTGAAGCTGAGTCAAAACCTGTTTTGCAATGTCACATTCGGATAAGGGTATACGGATGAGATAATAGCCTATTAGTGAACTTGCGTATAAAACAAGGGGGCTTTTTGCAATATAGCCGTAATTTATATTTTTCCTGTAAACTTTTCTTCCTTTTACTTTTTTTATATTGATGAGAATCAAGAAGAGTGCAAACCCCAACCCCAGAAGAGAAGCTTCGGCATGGTTAAGAAAAAAGAGGAGAAGAAAGAAGTAAAACAAGATGAATCTGATTTGTTTTTATATTCTATCACATGAGGCTCAGGCTTTATATCTCTCCCGATCAGTGATAGATACCATAATTGCAAAAAAAAAACTGATGGTGAATATGAAGATATTCAATTAAAAGAAGCGATTTAAATACTGGTGATACAGAAATGTTGATTATGACAGTTTTGTCAAAGATGAGTCTTCAGAAACAAGATCCCTAAGATTAAATGAGTATTAAACGAGGTTAATAGTCCATTAAAGCCCTGTGATAAAGATATCAAATCCGGAAAAGTTGAACTATTTTCATTGTGTACTGAGTCCAGTTTAAGATCTTTCTCAATTGAGATCAATTAAAGCGATACAGAATGAAGTAAAAACAGAGTATCAGTCTGGAGCAAGAAAACATTATACCTATATTAGTACACAGCCTAAATTTAAACAGGTAGTAATATAACAATTTTGTAGGCAATGTAACTAAAAAAAAAAGACAAAGTTACAGTTGATACTGGTCAATCAAGCTGGCTAGTTGAACCTGGAAAGACACCTAATATAATTCGTCTAAAAACATATGTCTTCAAAAAAGGTGCAAGAAAGGTAGTTTTCGTACAAAAAATTTCAAGCATTACAAGCAAGTATATAGAGATGTTAAGTGTTTAGAGAACACAAATATAAATTAATACTCAGGCATAGAAGAGAATAGAAAATAGATTACATAAAAATAAAATAAAAAAGTGTAAATATATCACAATAAACAAAAGTAATCAATAACATTAAAAGTTTAAGACAAACATTAAAAGAAAAACAAGAAAAGTTGATGGAATGAAACAAATGTAACAGTAACCTTCCCATGATCATCATCTACACATTCCTGTTAAGAAAATGGAGATCATTATAAACCAAATAAAAGCTGTGACTAGCTAAAAGAAAAACTCAATTTCATTAAAAGTACCAGGAAGTATAATAGGACATGAAATAGAAAATACTGATTTTAATAGTAGAATATAAAGAATATGAAGCTACTTATAAAGAAGTGACAACCAACACACCTGATTATTAATCGCTGTCTGAGTATTCGAAAGATATTTTGAGTTGATGATGACCCCAATATTTCACATGCTGATCTTGAATAAGTCTCACTGATTTTTCAACAGAAGGATTGCAATATTCTACCTCAATCATGTGTATGGAAGAAATATATGCAAAATCTTGAGGGATCTCTACAAGCTTCTCGCACCACATCACGGCCAGATGTTCGAGGCTGGGAAAGTGATTACGAGTGGCATTCCAGTATTCCAGATCTTCCATTCTATACAACTTCAAGTATTTGAGTTTTGTGAACACCTCTTCATCTTCCATATCCCATCTTTCACCTTTAAATGCATTCCAACTTAACTCGAGAGCCTCCAGATTCTTCAGCATCGCAAGTTGTAACATTGCATTACATGGCATTTTAAACTTTGTCAAACTAAGTTTCTTCAGATTGGAAGGGAAATTGAACTTACATGGATATAAACCTGCACCCATGTACTCCACCTTGAGTATTATTAGTTTATTGAGAAACTCTAGCATTGGGAACCGGTTGCATTTCGTATCATCATCCCATGAATCTAGAAATCTACACTTTAGTTCAAGAATGCCTGATAACCTTCTCAACATCTTCTCCGTATTGTCTCCATAACCAATAATGGGTTCCGAAAAGGTTTGTAGATTTTCTAGAATGGAAGAAGAGTTGTCAAGCCTGTGGGGCTCCAAAGCAAAAGAAGAAAAAGTATGTATATGAATATGTCTCAACTTTATCATGTCCCATACACAATCTGCTACTTTTACAACTTCACCTTTCGATTGTCTGAAATGAAAAGTTTCAAGGTTCCAAATATTGGATATGGATGGTGGAATTAATTTCACTGAGCTTGTGACGGACAAGTATCTTAGCAGAACAAGAACGCCAACCTCTATAAAAGAGTCTCCTATAATGAGATGTGGAATATTCAATATCCTAAGAAACTTAAATTTGTTATAAATGAACGAAATATCATATGAGGAATCATTATAAAAGCTAGGTCTAAAAAACAACGATTGTACAATTGGCCCAGAGGACATAACTAATTTATCCGATTTACCAGTAACCTGGAGACGACGTTGATAATATATAGTGGGTGAATAAGAAGAAGAATCATCATCTTCGATCTGCACGAAATTATCTTCCATAACTTTGCTTGTGAGGAAGTTATGTACTGCATGATTATAAACACGAGCGTTCTTCCCAAACCCATGACTCTCTTTAGAAAGTTTCAGTAGGTTTCTTGAAATAAGATCGGCTAAATAATCCTCTCCTGTCTCCTCTAAGCTCTGGGATGCCGTATGTTTTACAAATCCCTCCGCTATCCACAATCGTATCAGTTCCGAGACTGAAACTTCTTTATAAAAAGGTACTAACATGTAGAAAAAGCATGATCTTAAATGGTCCGGCAAATAGATGCTAGTCAAATCTAGTATGCGACTTACCTGTGAATCTCTAAGACCAAATACGCGCGACCCTAAAGTTTGTGCTACTTCTTCCCATTGATTCACTGTTTTACGAATGGTCCGAAGAAGAGCAACTACAAAAGTCTTTGATTCGGGTTTGCATCTTTTAGCGATTTTCATTCCGACTTCCTTCATTTCTTCAGGGCAGCTTACTATTTCAAAGAATGAATCCCAGATTCGTGGAGATTGGGGTTCCCCTATGCTCTTAGATTTAGCTGGGAAATCAAACTCCTCCTCTTCAGTAATTAATACGATTCTACTTCCATTGTGAGAATCTGGGAACCATCTTTGTATCTTATCCCAATAATTGAAACACGAAAAGGTATTAATCACAACAAGGAATCTCTCTCCCTCGAGACATTCAAACAGTAGTTTAGCTAGTTCCTCATTATTCTTGGAACGAATTTCATCTGAAAGATCAACCAGCTGACCTAAAAGCTTCAATAATGTTGATTTCAAATGAGAATCAATATATATAGATTTCAAATATGCAAGAGACTCGAAGTGACTGATGACAGAAGGAGAATTCAACAATTCTTCATCCAATGCAGTCTTGTCTATTTCATAAGGACAGACAATGGTGATAATGTTAAGTTGCTTATCTCCTCCAAGAAGCATATCCTTTACTACCATTGTATACTTTCCCTTGAGATCCTCCTCCACATCTTCCATTATCTTTCTTTCTTGCTCTATTTTGAGAAAATCTAGAAAGATATCGTTAAGCCAGCAAATACAGCGCCAGTAAGGAACATCTCCAACAAGATATGAATCAAGAACATACTCTGCATCATATGCCAATTTCGTAATTGTTTCAATAGTCTCCTTCAAAAACAATGGTGGGTTGCTTGAGATTTCTATGAGGTCAGAATGCCAGAAAAGTAGCTCACTTTGCACCCTCTGAATGAAACCGTTGAAAAGGAGAGTTGAAGTAGTCGTGTCTTTCAATAACTCCTCAAGATTCTCCAAAAGATGGTTAATGAAGATGAATGGACTCGTTTTTGGATATGTAAGTATAATTGGCCTCTCCACTCTGAAACGTTGGAAACTATGCGTACCGTTTAGCTGAAAAAAAAAATTGCATAGCTGCGAACAAAGTTGAAGGGCCATGTATTCATTCATTTTATTGAGATCAAATGAGTAGAAAAAGGATCCTACATTCCTGACAACAGATCTAGCTACTTGTTGTAAATCACCATCTTCATCTTCTAAATCACCATCTTCATCTTCATCTTCATCTTCAACCAACTCTTGAGGAGGAGGATCTATGAGGATTGCTTTGATGATTACAGCATCAGTTATAACGTCCTCTATCAGTTTTGGAGGTACAACAGGGGAATTGATAAGAAATTCAAGGAGAGCATCAAAACCAGAAAAATCAATCTCAGTACACTCCATTACTTGAGAGTGGAAGCATAAATGTTCAAGTAGGAGAATGTTCAAATCTCCATTACTTGATATTTCAGATCGATGGCAGAGATCAAACTTTATAGAGTTTTAAAACCAAAAAATTAATTACCTTACTTTGAATTCTTCAATGGAAGCAAACGTGCTGGGTGGGGTGATGAGTTTGAGTTTGACTTTTTTGATGTTGTTGTAATTTAAACTGGGGAGGAGGAAGAAGAAAATGGTTAAACATGGCCCTAATTGCTGTAATTAAAGAAATACAGGACAAATACTTGTGTGGTCTTTGACCATAAATCTGTCATAGTTTAATATTATTATATTAAAAGACAAAGTTGCATGTTACTTTCCCATAAAAGCACATGACAAATAGGGCAGCAAGTTTTTTTTTTTGGGTTAGGTAAACGGTTGCATTAAATAAAATAACTGTACACTATACAAAAGAGTTATATACCTAGGCTCGAAAGCTTAAGGTATCAACTAAAGAGCTAAATCAACTACTTCATACTAATACAAGATAGTCTCCCACTATTTTCCATAAAAGAAAAATGTGGGAACAAGGAATATAAAATAGAAAAAATGCTCCACTTTACTTCCTTGATAACCGTTTCCTTAGAGGTTTGATCACCCCTCATAGCAAGATGATTTCTCGCCTTCCAAATACAATACACGGTAGCTCCAAACCCAATTCTCCATGCCATCCTTCTCCAATTCTCTCTAGCTTTGAGTTTCTTAAGCCATTTAAAGGCACTAAGGAGAGTACTTATTTCCTTGTTAATTCCTACCCATGTCTTTATTTCCTTCCAAACCTCCTTCGCGTAAGAACATTCAAAAAAGAGATGTTTATTTGATTCAAAATCTTCACCACATAAGGTACATAGCGGATCCAATTCCAAATATGTCATACGATCTTTAGTTTTCAACCTTTCCCTCAAAGCCATCCAAACAATAATAGCATGTTTGGGCGTTACACACGAGTCCCAAACAATATTAGCCCAAGGCTTAACAAAGGTTTTGCGACGAAATAAATCATAAGGCTTTTTATTAAAAGTATAAAGATTAGTACTCAATACCTCATGATTTAGTTGATGTGCATTTCTCAAGGAGAACCACAAAGCCAAAATACGTTATTTTCCTTCATCTCCAAACGATCCTTGAATAATATTCTTGAGCTCACACACATTCTTCAAAAGAGGAGAATCTCCCTTCTTTGGATTCCAATCCCAAAATCCACAAGTTTGAAAATACTCACCATGGACCCACTTTATCCAAAGCGAGTCTTTTTTATCCACAATATTCCAAAGCATTTTAGTGAGTAGTGCTTTATTCCATGCTCCTAACTCCTTCAATCCAAGTCCGCCTTCATCTTTAGGTATACAAATTTTGTTCCAACTAACTTGCGGTTGCTTGTAATCCCAATAGAAGTTTCTACAAATACTAACAACTCGATCACGAACACCAATCGGAACCGGAAATATAGAAAACCAAAAGCAAATAACCCCTTGGAGGACCGATCGAATTAACTCTAATCTTCCCGCGAAAGAAAGTGTTGAAGTTTTACATGATCTCACATAGCCTTCTAACTTATCAAATAACGGTTTATAATCTTTAGAAAGTAGAACGGAAGATCCAAGTGGAACGCCTAAGTAACGAAAAGGTATTACACCTTTTTCTAAGAGGGTTGGAGCCAAGCCATTTACCACATCATCATTAGACACCCCAATATAAAAAATATTAGATTTTTCAACATTTAAACGAAGTCCGGAACAATTACCAAACACTTCCAAACTATCCATGAGAATTTTAACGGACGCTTTGTCTCCTTTAGAAAGGAGCATTAAGTCATCCGCAAATGCAAGGTGAGTAATCTTTTCCTTTTCACATTTTGGATGATAATTAAAATTACTATTTGAATTCTTCTTCAAAAGCCTAGAGAAATATTCAAGACAAAGGATAAAAAGATAAGGAGAAATAGGGTCACCTTGTCTTAATCCTTTTTCACCTTTGAAGAAACCGTGAACTTCACCATTAATAGCCACTGAGTAATAAGGAGACGAGACACAAGCCATTATCCAATCCACAATTTTCTTCGGAAAATTTAGTCCCTTTAATACCTCATAAAGAAATTCCCAAGAAATCGAATCATATGCCTTTCGAAAGTCAATCTTTATCGTACATCTAGAGGAACTACTTTGATTATTATACCCTCTCAAGAGTTCTTGCATGAGATGTATATTCTCTACCATGGATCTTCCCTCAACAAAAGCATTTTGGGATTTATCCACTAAGTCATTAAGTACCGGCTTTATACGATCCGACATAATCATAGTAATCGCCTTATAAATCACATTACAACACGAGATAGGGCGGAAGTGATCTACACAAGTAGGGTCATCAATTTTTGGGATCAAAGCTATTATAGTAGTATTAAGTTGTCGAAGCAAAAATCCGGAAGAGAAAAATTCACGTACCGCTAAAATAACATCTTCTCCAATAGTGTTCCACGAGCGTTTAAAGAAAAGAGAAGAAAAGCCATCGGGGCCGGGAGCTTTATCATTTGCAATCCGAAAAATTGCATCTTTAATTTCAATATCCGTGATTTCTTTACACATATCAACTCCTTGCTCATGGGAAAGAATATTACCCCAATTAAAAACATCGGAATCAACTTGAGAGGTTGTGTCTTTTGTACCCAAAAGAGCTTGAAAGCGTTCAAGAAAAGCTTCATTTACTTGAGCACTCGAAGTAGAAATTTCCCCATTAGAACAAACAACATTAGATATGAAACGCTTCCTTTGTTTACTCTTCATAAGACCATGAAATAATTTAGTGCATCTATCACTCTTGAGAGAATAACCAAGTTTAGTCTTTTGTTGAAGAAAACTAATTTCGGCTTCCTCTAGAGTTCTCGCTGTATTCCGAAGCTCAACTAACTCATTAAAAGAAGCATTATTGGATAAAGTTTGTTGGAATAATACCTCGGCCTTTTCAAGATCCTCCCTTGCCTTTTTCGCTCTTGCGGAAATATGTGAGAAATGCTCCTTATTTAGCTTTCTCAACCCAAACTTCAAAGCTTTAAGCTTTTGGCAAAGCATGAATTGTTTAGTACCCGGAATAACGCTCTTATTCCACCCATGTTCCACCGTAAGATTGTAATTTGCATGGGTGATTTTGAGGATTTTGCCGATTGTTGTAATACGTTGGGGCTTGAAGATATTCAATACACCGGCCAATTTTATACTTGGGATAATAATCATGTCCTAAGTAAGATTGATCGCGCGTTGGGTAACCGAAGATTAGATGAGTCGGATCATTATATTCATGCGGATTT
Organism: Nemophila menziesii; assembly: GCA_029959085.1. Lineage (NCBI taxonomy): Eukaryota > Viridiplantae > Streptophyta > Magnoliopsida > Boraginales > Hydrophyllaceae > Nemophila > Nemophila menziesii. The sequence goes on from JARWIR010000103.1 coordinate 179,770, forward strand.
CCTACCTAAATCAAGTGTCTCCGATCACTCGCCTTGTGTGGTGAATAGGGCAGCAAGTTTATAACGATCAACAAAACAAATACACCCAAGAGTATGGTTGATAAACAGCTGTATATAATGGATCTACACAGAATTTAGAAGAAACATACTATCAATTGGAAAAGTACAAACAACATCTAACATATGACAATTGGGCGCCATTTTGTTTGGGATATATGGACAAGAGCGCTGTGAAAGTATCACTTTTTGTTGACAATATTCTTGAAATAAACGAGACATGTATCCCGTCTTTTCAAGTCAGAGAGTTTTTTTGGGTTTTAGCTTTTTAAAAAAAGATATTAGCGTTTTGTTATGTGATAAAAGAATTGTGGAGTTAGCACCTGGGCGGTATCCCGCTTTCCGCCCCCCTTTAAGGGCGGTCGGCTGGATGCCGCCCCTAGTTAATTTTTTAATTAGGAGAAGGGCGGTCAGCGGGAGACCGCCCTTAGCACAGGGATTAAAAAAAATTACGCGTAACTAAAAATTTTTGGCCGCCAGGGCGGTATGCTATATACCACCCTTAGTTCAACGGGAGACCGCCCTTCGCTGAATATAACTATCCCCCCCCCCAATTTATAAACCCTAATCCGAAAAATTCTACCCCACACTCCCCATTTCTCTATTCTACACCCAAATTCATCCTAAAATCTACAACTATTTCATCAAATCCTTGGATATCTCACCTTGAAGGTAATTACTCTATCCATTTTGTATTATATCTAATATATTTAAGTAAAAAAATTATGGTTTTTTTTTAATAATAGTTGTACGAGTTTGTGGTTTAAATTGATTAGTTTAAACTAGGTTTTATATATTGTGTTTGATTTAGTGTTGATTAGTTTAAAATAGGTTCTATTTATTGTGTTTGATTTAGTATTGTTTTGGTTGTGTGTTTTATTGGTTTTTAGGTAAAAATGAATGTTATGTGGTTATGTTTTTATCGTGGAGATATTGTTCAAAGTGGTAACGGTGTTGTTGAATATAACGGGGGAGATTGTAAAGCTTTTATGACCGGAGGAGATATTGGGCTAATTGGGTTAAAACAAGTCGTGTGTTCAAATTGCAAATGGAACGAAAATGAAGTAAAATTCAATTTGAAATGGCGTTGTCCGGTTTCGGCAAATCCTCCATGGTATCATGCGATAGATGTTGGGGAGGAGACAATCAATGCGATGATTGGTGGGGCGAGGAACGGCCAATACCAAGCTATTGAGATTTATGTCGTGGTTAAAGAAATTTGGAAAACGCGAGCGTCCAATTCGCGCGAGAAAGGGAAAAAAAATTTACGAGCGTGGTAATACATCCACACCTCTTGAGCCGATTCGCGAGACAATTCGTGATTTTGATAGTGAACATGGAAGTGAAAGTGAAACCGAATCGGAGGCATCCGATGAAGAGGGTTATCATATATATAATGATGAGGGTGAAGTTAGTGGTGAAGACGGCGATGACGATGATGATTGCTCTAATCCAACTAATTACAATTTTGGTCCTCTTGATATGAGTGAAAGAGTCGAGTGTCATGATTGGGAAAAGAGTCAACCATCTTCCATGGTGAAAGGAGTTAATATCATGTTGGGTGAGCGATACGCTTCTAGGCGTGCTCTTTTGTTGGACGTGAGTAGGTGGCACCTTAAAACCCACAAGGAATGTAAATCAGAAAGGACAACAAATAAATACATTACACGCATTTGTGTACACGCTAAAGACGGATGTCCATTTTATATTCGCGGTACTTTTAATAGTAGTAATAATGTGTGGCAAATTACTAGGTTAGAAGGACATAAGTGTCAACACGGAATACTCGTAAAAAATCACCGGCAATTGACTTCGGATTTTGTAAGGGATGAAATATTCGCGATGGTGAATACCAATATAGCTATGAAGATTGGATTGATTCAAACTCAAAAACATAAGGACTATGGTCATTTCATTTCATATGGTAAGGCATGGCGCGGTAAACAAAAAGTGGTCGAAAAATTATGCGGAACACCTGAACGTGCGTTCACAGATTTGCCTAAACTTTTGAACGCTTTACGAATCACTAACCGAGGAACAATATAAGAGTTTGAGTATAAACGTGTGATCGGTAACCAAGCTACATTTAATATGGTTTTTTGGGCATATGGACTTAATATCGAAGGTTTCAAGCATATGATGTCCGTGGTTAGCATTGATGCCACCCATTTATATGGAAAATATAACGGTAAACTACTTATTGCGGTTGGGTACGATGCGAACAATCAACTATTCTCGTTAGCTTATACTTTAGCCGATGAAGAGATGACAGATTCGTGGACTTTTTTTTTGACTTGTTTAAAAAAATATCTTACGAAGGATCGAAAAATATGTTTATTGTCGGATCGACATAAAGGTATATTGCGAAGCGTACGCAATGTATTTCCGGAACCCGAAGGAGTTCACCGATATTGTGCGCGTCACATAGCAAGCAATTTGAATCGCAGATTCAAAAACCGTGTGGCGAAAAAGGCTTTCATGGATCTTGCATACATGTCGGATATTCATGAATTCGATAAGTATTACCGAGAATTTTGCGAGTTAAACGACGGAAAATACAAGTGGTGTCGCCTAGGGTGTGATAAAAATAAGATAAAATAAAGTCTAGAAAAACTACGCACTCTCACCCTAGACATGCACAATACTGCAAGTATTACAGGACGTATGCAAGTTTTAGTTAGTAAGTTGAGTTCGTTCTCAGGGACTTAAGTGTGTTATACGAGTAGGTAGGAATAACGAGTAAGAAGTAAATAATCAAAGACAGAAAGTAAAAGCAAATAGAATTCGAAATTAAGAATTAAACTAAGAAAATAAAGACAATAAATTAAAATACTAAGAATATGAGATGAGAGATATAGCTTAGGTTTTGCTAGTATGCACTAATCCTTCTAATTCTTTCTAATAGATCTAGTTTATAAGGGAGAATATTAGCTCTTGTATACTTAGTCAAGATTCTAAATTCCCATTCCTTAGACCTTGAGAGCGACGAAGGGGGCTACGACACAACCAAGACGTGGTTTCAAATAGGGTTATCAAGCGCTACCAAGGCCCTAAGCAAACACTTCAATCAATTGGTGATATGGTGATTAAAACAAACCCTAATGACTATCTAGTTAGAATCATGTTTTGTCAGAACTAATATCGACACTAGACGTTATGTGGTGTTTCAATAATTAGACACCCAGCTAAGGTGATCATCTAACTACTATTAAGGTAATCCTATACTCGTGCACTAGCAAGGAAAACAGTCATTAAATCAAAACACATAAACAAATATAAGGGTAAGTAGCTAATATCAATTTAAAACATGTAATTCCCAAAGAAACTTAGATAGAAGAATTAGAATTCATAGTTTATACATGATGCAAAACCCAAGCTATGGGAGGTTTAGTTCGTACCTGATGGAAATAAACTAAAAGAAATTACAAAAGACGTCATCTTGCTCTCTACAATAAACTGGAAGAATAAAACCTTAAGAACTAATTACTATGAGGCAAGGATGATTTTACAAGTGATATAAGGGTGTATTTAAAGGTGTTTAGAAGACCTAATTTGTTTTCTTGAGGGAGAAGCAAAGTAGTGGACTCCAAGCCCAACTCAAATTCGTATGGAAATAAAGATAAATTCTACTGACTTGTTTTGAGCATATCTTCTTCGTTATTGGTCGGTTTTTGCTCCATAATATACCAAAAGAATCCTCAGCGAATTATCTACATCCCTATGAAAGGAAATTACCAAAATCGGCTTCTTTATTGGAGTTATCACCTCTTCTTTAGGCGTGTGCTGCAGAATTTCAGATTTAGGCAGCTTTTCCTTTTCTATATTTTTAGCCTTTGTTTCCTTATCTCCAATTACCATGCTAATCTCTTTCCATAAGTTGTAGTCTTTGACTTGGACTCTAATTAATCTCCATAATTATCTTTAAAGCTTCACACTAAATAAAAAATTAAATCCAATATGCTCTAAAAATATTATTTTACTAAATCAAGACTCAAAATAGGAAAGTGCACTATTTCTCAAGAAAATCGACATTTATGACTTCTAAAACACTAAAAATGATGTCTCATCCTAATATAAATCTATCACAAATGAGGAGACATCAAGACCCCCAACTCAAAGTTGTATCGTCCCGTTACAATAAAGATAAAAACAAAGGGAAGTCTATAAATACACACTTATAAAATTCTCAATACAATGGGAAAGCATAGCAGAATATATAGAATAATCCTAAAGCACATAACTCAGAAAATTTCATGCAATAATATTCATAAACTACATACATGTGCACTTCTCATATCCACAGTCAACAAGGCTTGAATTCAAGATCAGATTAGTTTCGCAATGTAAGAATGATTGGGACTTTACTCAGTTCCCCAAGAAAGCTATAGATTGTTCATCAAACCTCACTAGTATTCAAAGATCCATTCAACTAATCTCTAATGGCTCAATCACTTCTCAATTACATAGCAAAGAATCACAAGGTCTTTTAAGGTTGTAATTTAGGCTTAGGGACGGTATGATAGTATATTTGGATAACTTGGAGTGAGCTTTTGGCTCTCTCCTCACTAACCATCAACAAATCGCCCTAGAGCTTGAGTTACTCTCATAAAAATGTTTCTCACTCAACCCAATGAATTCCTTGATGCACAATTCAGCATCCCCAATTAAAGCATAAGATGTTCACATAAAAATTCCACTTTGCCGGTCTGAATATATATATTTAAATCTTTTCAAATCAATTCTTAAGATATGACTCTCTTTTAATGTTGAGATGTCACACTAATTTTCTCATATATATATTTATCTTTTAATGCCCTTGTTGGCAAAATTAGCTCGATGCTTCTTTTTCATTCACTATTACCCCGTCAAAGGGTTACAATAAAAATCTGTGAATCATCATCAATATAAGGCACAAAGCACAATTAATAAGCTCAAAAATCTCATCCCAATAACAATTTCCATAATGGTGGACCCACCACCCCAAACTCAAGCTCTAAAACAACTGTCTATGCATCGCGATTCGAGCGCGGGTTATATGGAAAAGTCTTATAATCTAAAGGATATGGCTTATAACGTGTTTCAATAAAAAGCTTTAGAAAGGCTAGAAGGGGCTGAGAAGGATATAGCATATAAACAAAAATCACAAGGTAAGAAGGTATAAAAAGGCTTCAAAGGTTTCAAATATGAATGAACCGCCTTAATCACTTTCTACACTATGTAATTTCGTTATTTTCTTACCTTTAGCACTTTCATCAAATGGTTTGTCAACTAGCTTGGATCTCACGGCCTACACACTTCTCAAGGTTCCCTGGGATCGAACATACTTTCTATCGCATTGCTCACTAATCTTTTCTTTACTATCAACGTGTGTCTTCCTGCAAATACTCAAAGCATACAAATAACATAGCTCATAAACATATTACTTTCTATCATTAATTCACTGAGCTTATGCTTTCAAGCTATTAAACACACTCTACATCTAATTCCCATGTATCAAAAATTTTAATTTCTACCTAAAAACAGAAAAATGGAGATAAGAGACAACGAATCCCCACACCCCAACTCAAAAATGAGTCGTGTCCCCACGACTCGAAAAAGACTCGAAACAGAAATTAAAATTAGCAGATAAAACTATTTACAGAAATGGTAAGGAAGAAAGAGAACATACTCTCGAGGCTATTGTCTCGCATCATTGATATCCAAGGTTGGATTTGCCGGACCTTTCGTTAATTGCTCAAGGAGTTTCATGATGTGCACTAGATTAGCATTGATTTGTGCCACATCGTTGACTAAGGAAGTTTGAGCTGCTTTGAATTTTGTTAAACGCTCCTCCATCTTCTCTTGCCAAGTTTGCTCCTTTTCTTCTTTCGAGACTTGCGTAGAACCCGCTCTTCGAAAGATATCCTTAATCCAAGCATTATCAATATAGCTCCCTTTAAATTCGAGTTTCTCTTCTTCACCCAATGTAACATTCTCTTTTCGCACAAGACACGTGATCATAGTAGGAAATTTAACATTATAAACCGATTTAGGAGAGACCGAAAATCGCATCACCTCCTCATAGATCAACTGTGCCACATCAACTTCTTCTCCTCTCAAAATACAATCCAAAAGTAGAGCATTCTTCATAGTCACATCCAAAGTTCGTGTGTTTCCAAAGACATTAGGGATAAGGAAGTTGTGCCAAATTCTTGCATCCGATTGAAGATATTTGTAAGGCCAAGGTGCCTTCAATTCTCCCTTATGTGATTGCACTTTCTCCTTGTCTAAAACATGCTCAAAAAGTAATTCCTCATCAAATATTTTTCGTTTAGCAACCGCTTCATCAAATTTGCAACAACCTTTCAATTTCTTAAACTTGAAGTGGTTTCTAATCTCATCAACTGTGAAAGGAACGAGCTTTCCTCTAATCGGAACACAACCTTTACTATCTCGGCTAAAGAGGCCTAAATAGAATTTCAAAACTAACTCATGACATAATTCAGAACGTCTTACCATGAACGTAGACCAACCCAATTTCGCACCAATCTCTAATAATCTATTGTATTCTCCTTCACCAACTTTTTCCTTGAATACTTTCTCATAAGTAAAAGGTAGCTCTTTCAATTGTTTCTCTGCAGAAGCTTTCAGGGCCCTTGAAGCTTCCTCTTTCTCCTTGGGTGTAGGACCTTGTGGAAGTTGTGTTTTCTCCTTTGCATAAAAGTAAAGCTTTTTACCATTACGATCACACAAAGTTATACCTCCATCTTCAACATTGTCTTTAGCCTTTGATTTAGAACTAGAACCTTTGTTATTTGATTTCTTCTTGGCTGGATCCAATACCTTGCTCTTCTTCACCTCCCTCTTGATAGCTAATATTGTTGTTCTATTAGTCATCCTCAATTAACCCCCAACTCAAAGCTTTAGCAACCCTTGAAATTTGAATTTGTGAATTTTTGGTTGAACAAGCTTGATTTGGCTTAGGAAAGATGAATGGATGATAAATCTCTATGTGGGTGAGGTGGATTCTTGATGGGTAGGCTTGGATTTAAGAAATTGTAGGATGAATTTGTGAAATTTTGAGCTCTTGATTCTTCAGTTTGATGGATTTGGTGAGGATTGGGTGCTTGAATCTCTCTCGTAATGATGTGGAGAGAAGATTTGATGTGTTTTCCTTGATGATTGGGTAGTGTTTTGATGATTGGTGAAGGTTTTTATGAGATTCAATGGAGTTGGGAGAGTTTTGGAGAAGAGAAAGAGGCTTGAGGTTTAAGAAATTCGGAATAATGGCATTATACCTCTTTTATAAGCTTAAACCCGCAACTTTCTCTCTCCAGCGGCGTGGCGCGGTGCATGGCTGCGGTACAGGGGTACACCGCAGCTTCTGTAGCTCGAAAATTTTTTGCTTCGGCAAAATACCCGTGGTAGCACCCCGTGGCACGGGTTTTGGGCGTGCGGTATAGGGCACGGTATAGGGTCCGGTGTACCGGACCCATATGCCCCATTTTTTTCGTCTCGGCACAAAACCCGTGGCTCCAACCCGTGGTATGGGTTTTCTTCCTCTGCGGTGCACCGCGGCTGAGGTGCGGTATACCGCACCGATGCTCCAGCTTTTCCAAAAAAATTTGTTTCTTCCCTAACTCGTTTTCTCCGATTCCTAAACACCAAAAACACTAATACCTTTCTCAAATATGCAATATCAACTAAAAACAACTAACTAAACATAAACTAAAAACGTAAAAGACATAAAAACTAAAAAAATTGCGGGTTGTCTCCCGTACATCACTTTTATTTAACGTCTTTCAAAGTTAGACGTGTTACCTCTATCAAGATTTGCGAATATAGCCTCCCCAACAACGAGTTAGGCTATGAACGTCCACTAATCTGCGCTTGATCCCCGTCTTGGGGCGGATTTCTATCACCGTGGCTGAAACAACCTTAGTGACAATGAATGGTCCCATCCACGAGTCTTTGAAACTACGTGGCCTATTCTCGCGTTTGTGAGCTTTCCATAGAACTTCATGGCCAACCCCAAACTCAATTTTTGGCTCAGTATCCACAGGCTTTAAGTGGATCTTCTCAGAAGGGACTTTGTGATGTGAAAGGTTGTGGATGACAGGAACGGTGGGACCTAACTTCCTTGGTTTCTTACCCAAGTCATAGAAGGTCTCAGATACATTCTTTGCATGAAGGGTGATGGTCCCTTCTTGGAAGTTGATGACACTTTGACTTGTGGCCATGAAGGACCGTCCAAGTATGATTGGAACCTGCTTATCTGCATCAAACTCAAGTATAACAAAGTTAGTAGGGATGGCGATACTACCTGCACGGACTAAGACGTCCTCCACTATTCCCCATGTCCTTGTAACTGAGTTGTCAGCGGACTGCAACTTCATTGGAGGTTTCTCTGATTTCTGAAGTCCAAGTCTCTCGAACACGGACTTAGGCATAAGATTCACACCAAAACCCACATCGTACATAGCTTTCACCTTGAGCATACCATTAATTTGAATAGGAAGGTTAAAACTTCCCGGATCTTTAAGCTTTGTTGGTAGCTCTCGTTCACTTCTTCTTGAAATTCTCAAATTCTCTTGTGGGATCTCTACACTCGCTTCTTTCTTAGGAATAGCTTGCGTAAAAACTTTTTGCGGTGTGAGTCCTTTCTTTGCAATCTCAAGCATTTGGGCGTTGATATTTTCGGGTGTATACGCCTCTACAAATGTCTTGAGTACAGAGTACAGTGTCATCCTTAGATTTGTATCAGGAATGGTTGATGGTATTGGTTGAACAATAGGTGGCGATTCCACCTTCTCTTCTTCTTTCTCTTCTTGCACAGCAGGTGCAACTTCTTCTTCAACTGTTGATTCCTCCTTGGAGGTTTCTTTCTCTCTATTTAGCTCAGCTTGATAATCCATTACCGATCGAATCTCCTCTTGCATTTTCCTCAGCAGCTGTATAAATTCGGCTTTCTCTTCTGAATCGTCCTCCACATAAACCTCAGAACAGTCAGATTCCACGGGGCTAGACTTGGTTGGTTCTTCTTCGGTACTCGGAATTTCCACGGCACTAATGGCAGCATGCGGTACTTCCTCTTTTTCTTCTTCAATTTCAAGGCAAATAGCCTTGCAAGCTTCGAACCCAACATTGTCATCACCTCTTTCGATTGCCTTCACTTCTTTCTGTTCCATTAAGTTTGTTAGAACCTTGTTTAATTGTGCTATTTGAGTACCTAAAATCTGAAGTGCGACATCTTGTCCTCGGACTTTCTTTTCCTGAGCGTTCATATTTGTGGTCAAACGTTCCAGAGCTTGTATTATCTGTTGTTTAACCATAGATCCTTCTTGAGGATATTGAGGTAAAGCTTTCTGATCTAACGAGTCGGTATATGCATCTTGAACATGTTGTTGAGGGGGAGCAGGTCTATTTGGATATTGATTTTGATACTGACCTCTAGGTTGGAAAAAGTTGTTCTGGGAGCGCGGTTGATAATGACCAGGATTAGCGGCCCCTTGTGGATTTGAATACTGCATACCCGGATGATTTCGGTTACCCCATTGATAGCCTCCTCGGTTGGATATGAAGTACACAGATTGTGGATTTGTTTCGCACTCTTCCCATGTATAATTATTAACCCCACACTGTTGACAACCTTGTTCTTCTTGTTCAACGTTCGCTGCGGCTAAATTCTTTTGCATCTCTATCTTCAGCTCCTTGATTTGATTTTCTAACGCGGATATTTGAGCTGAGTTCGCAGTTTCTGCGTCTAAACGAAACGTTCCTCGGGTCTTTGCAATAGGAGCTCGCGTTGAAGGCCAACTCCTTTCTTGTTCAATAATATTCTCCAAGACAGCGAAAGCTTCATTATGATTCATGGACACAAAATTACCCTTTCCAATGTTATCCACCTTCTCTCTACCTTTATCATTAAGTCCTTCATAGAATATCGCAAGTTGTAGAGAAGGGGTATAACCATGGAGAGGACATCTAGCTAATTTATGTTGAAACCTTGTCCATGACTCTCCTACTGTTTCTCCATCTTCTTGACAAAATCTTGCAAGCTCGGTTTGATCTTTGAGTCTCATGCTCTTCGGATAAAAACAGTTAAATAATGCGGCTTGAAGTTCTCTCCAAGAATGAATTGTTCCATGTGGTTGTCTTTCTAGCCATTCGCTAGCTCTACCGGTCAAGAAGAACGAAAACATATGACAATACAGTTGCTCGCGTGTAATGCCAGGAGTAATGTAGGCATCACAAATCTGCATGAACTTCTGAATCGATCTTACCGGATCTTGAATTGCTGTACCACTGTAGAGTCCAAAACTTTGAAACTGACTAAGCATACCTGGATCGGGTCTAAATTTGATATTCTGGATCTCTGGAGGACGGTAACCTATTGGTTGAACATGAAAGGGTACATGAAGACCAGGGAGGTCTTGCTGTACTCGATTCTGTTGCACTATATGTCCGTATATTATGCAAAAATTGCACTATATGTCCGTATATTATGCAAAAATTGCACTACAGTCACAGGTCCCAATTTTTAAAAAATTGAGTTAATTGCACTATATATAACAGGTCCCTATACCAAATGTTTTTCTGTTTATGATTCTTTATAATCAACAATGCATAGATAATTCTACATCAGTGATTCATATCATTATATATCTATATATATATATATATATATATATATATATATATATAATGAAGCACATTCGTAACAAAATTTCACCAATCTGAATAATGAACTGATTGATTCTCCGTCTCTATTATCTAAAACAAGTACAATAACAGAAATCATTCTTTTCGAAATGGAATCCACAATTTACAATGACAAATTTGAATAAATGAATCAAAAGGACGATTAAATTGCAGTATGTGGCATGAAATTAAAAAATTTATTAAATATAAAATAAAAATGAAATGATGATCGGGTTGTTCAAGGACTATATTGCAATTAATAATTACCTTGGAGGCGGAACAGAGGAAGGTAGTTGAAGCTTGATGGGTATGTTTGCGAAGTTTACTACTCTTCTTCCTAATCTGCTCCCCATTTTATTTCCTCTTCTTCTTTTGATTCTTCTGAAAATCAAATCTGCAACGTGTGAGTGTTGGTGTTTTTTTGTTGCCATATTACAGTGTTCGACTACTTTGTTCGCCCATTGATGAGCCATACACTCAACCTCTAACTGTATCTCCTCAAGGCCTTCTTCAGCCACATCCTCTTACTTATTTTGGTCAAATTGTTCCCTTTTTAATCCTTCAGTGGCCAATATCTCGAACATCGCTTAAACACTTGATCGGTGCCATTTGCAACCACACAACAAACACAAAGACCCCATGAATGGTACTTGAGAGTGCTATGCTAAAAGTGCAAAGTACTCATAAATCTATTATATTTGATGTTATTTTACCAAATAACCAAATCTAACTAAAAGCCAAACACTTTATATTTACTACTTTGAAATAACATCCGGGTACATTTGCTATATCACATTATACATTCATGCAACTGACCCTTCCTGATTTTGAAGCTGAGTCAAAACATGTTTTGCAATGTCACATTCAGGTATGGGAACACGGATGGGATATTAGCCTATTAGTGAACTTGCGTAAAAAACCAGGGGGCTTTTTGCAATATAGCCGTAATTTATATTTTTCCTGTAAATTTTTCTTCCTTTTACTTTTTTTATATTGATGAGAATCAAGAAGAGTGCAAACCCCAACCCCAGAAGAGAAGCTTCAGCATGGTTAAGAAAAAAGAGGAGAAGAAAGAAGTAAAACAAGATGAATTTGATTTTTTTTTATATTTTATCACATGAGCCTCAGGCTTTATATCTCTCCAGATCAGTGATAGTTACCATAATTGCAAAAAAACTGATGGTGAATACGAAGATATTCAATTAAACGAAGCGATTAGATACAGAAAATGTTGATGAGTTTTCAGAATCATTGTTGTTATTGTTGGAAATAATATGTGTAAAAATTTAAGTAATGAAAAGAGAGAGACAGATGAATAAGGCTACTTCTAGTTTGAGTAGTCACTTATATTTTCTTGTTTGAATGATGAATAAAGTTCTCTACAACATGGCTCTTATATAGGCCATTTGAGATACTCTAAGAGACACTTACAGAAATAATGAAGGTAGACTCTTTAGAGATACAATGTATAGACTCTAAGAGACTCCTATAAGTTCATTGGATATAGACTAAGAGATACAAAGAATGGACTCAATGAGTCTTATCTAAATTCAATGTATCCAAAGATATTAATTTTAACACTCCTCCTTAATGTCTTTGGTAACTCCGATTAGTTCACGGAAAAACTCGAACTTGTCTCTTGGAATGGTGAAAATATCAGCTACTTGTTCTTCAGTCTTGCAATACTTGAGCTGAATTTCTCCTTCTTCTACAGCTTCTCTTATAAAGTGATGCTTGATTGCAATATGCTTTGTGCGACTGTGGTAGACGGGATTCTTTGTCATTGCAATAGCAGACTTGTTGTCACATAAGAGAATAGTAGCTTCTTCTTGTTTCAAACAAATATCTTCTAAAATTCTCCTTAGCCGCATAGCTTGAGAGGTTGCTAAGGATGCCGAAATATATTCGGCTTCTGCTGATGATTGTGCGACTGTTTTCTGCTTTTTGGATGCCCACGAAAATATACCTAAACCAAGGGAAAAAGCATAACCCGATGTGCTTTTCATATCATCAACACATCCGGCCCAATCACTATCACAAAATCTGAGCAAGTTTGCTTCAACATTTCTTTCATATGATATACCAAATCCAAGAGTACCTTGAATGTATCGCAACACTCTTTTTGCAGCTCCAAAGTGATTTTGACTCGGCTTGTGCATGTACCTTGACAACATGCTTGTAGCATACATGATGTCCGGCCTTGTTGCGGTTAAATACAACAAGCTTCCAACCAAACTTCGATAAACCGAATTGTCTACTTCTTTACTTCCATCTTCTTCCTTCAGTTTTTTGTTCACAATCAAAGGTGTAGCCACCGATTTGCAATCTCTCATTCTAAATTTCTCCAGAAGAGTTTTGGCGTACTTCTTTTGGCTAATGAAAATATTATCTTTGTTTTGACAAATCTCAATACCCAAGAAGTAATGCAAGAGACCCATATCACTCATTTCATATTTTTTCAACATGTCTCTTTTAAAACTTTCAATAATTTCTTTGTTATTCCCGGTGAATACTAAATCATCAACATAAAGTGAAGCGATAAGAATCCCAGTACCTTGTGTCTTCACATATAATGTTGCCTCACTTTTACTCCTTTGAAAACCTGTTTTGAGGAAATATGAATCGATCTCGCTATACCATGCTCGGGGTGCGTGTTTTAACCCGTATAACGCCTTTTATAATTTGTACACTTTGTTTTCTTCTCCTTTGATAACGAATCCTTGTGGTTGCTCAACATAGACATCTTCTTCCAATTTACCATTCAAAAATGCTGATTTTACGTCAAGTTGATATAAAAACCAACCTTTTTGAGCAGCCAATGCAATGAGTACCCGAATCGTATCCAGTCGAGCTACCGGTGCGAAAGTTTCCTGAAAATCAATTCCGGGTTGTTGTGAATATCCTTTTGCTACAAGTCTTGCTTTGTTTCTTTGAACCGAACCATTGGGATTAAGCTTTGTTTTGAAAATCCATTTCACACCAATGACATCCTTTTCTTGAGGTCTTTTCACCAAATTCCAAGTTTCATTTTTATTAATCACTTGAATTTCTTCTAGCATAGCTTTCTTCCATGATTCCTCCTTTATTGCTTCCTCAAAGCTTTCTGGTTCAGTAACGCAATAATTACAACTAGCATAAATTTCATCCAAACTTTTCATTTTCCTTGGAGTTGAAGAATTTGAATTTGATGTGGACGATTGAGGGCTTGAAGTAGAAGGATCCTCTTCTGGAATATTGTCTTCAACCTCACATTCGTTCTTATTATCAAGTGAATTAGAAACAGTTTGAACTTTATTTTGTTTCCAATCATATGACATATTCTCGTTGAATAAGACATCACGTGAAATAATGATTTTATTTTTCTGCAAACTATATAGTCTATAGCATTTTGATTTTGTGCTATAACCTACAAATATGCATTTTTCACTTACTTCATCGAGTTTGTGCCTCGTCTCTTTTGGAATATGAGCATAGCAAATACTTCCAAAAACCTTCAAGTGACTTAAGGATGGTTTTCTTCCGCTCCAGGCTTCGAGTGGAGTCTTGTTCTCTAAAGCTTTTGTTGGACATCTATTTAGCAAATATATTGAAGTATACACAGCTTCACCCCAAAAGGATTTGGGCAATCCCTTCTCACAAAGCATCAATTTCGCCATCTCCTCAATGCTTCTATTCTTTCTTCCAGCGAATCCATTTTGTTGTGGAGTGTAACCAACTGTAAGTTGTCTGTCCAACCCAATATCTTCAAAAAACTTGTTAAACTCATTTGAGTTGTATTCACCTCCTTTGTCACTTCTCAAGACTTTTAAAGGAAAACCACTCTGCCGTTCAACGTATATTTTAAACTTCTTAAAATTAGAGAACACTTCAGATTTTTGTTTCATGAAATAAACCCAAGTCATTCTCGTGAAGTCGTCAATGAAAATTAAAAAATACTTGTTACCAGCATGAGTTGGAGTCGACATTGGTCCGCACACGTCAGTGTGAACAAGCTCTAGGGGTGTTTTAGCTCTCCATGCTTTGTCTTTTGGAAATGACTCTCGGTGTTGTTTCCCAAGCGCACATCCTTCGCAAGTTTCTTGAATTTCTTTGATAGATGGTAACCCATAAACCATATCCTTTTCTTTCAAATTCTTTATACTTTGAAAATTCAAATGGCCAAGCCTTCGATGCCATAACCAAGACTCGTCAACAATATCCATTTTCAAAGCAATATTACTCGGGTAATGGAATGAAATAGGGAAACTACGATTTTTCTCCATTTTAATCTTTGCAACAACTTGATTGTTATTCTCAAAAATTTTACATGAGTTGTCTCCAAATTCAAGTGAATACCCATGTTCAACCAGTTGTCCAAGACTCAACAAATTTTGTTCCAAATCCGGGACAAGTAAAATATTATGAATGTACCTTTTTCCTTTCTTCGTCTCTACAACAATAGTTCCCTTTCCTTTCGCTTGAACTAATGCGCCATTTCCCATCTTTACTTGAGATTTTGTGGTTGAATCAAGTTCCACAAAAATATTTTCATCTCCAGTCATGTGATTGCTACATCCACTATCAATGAACCAAATTTGATTCTTGTGTTCAGTTGTCGTGTGATTAGCATAAAACATTGCTTCATAATCTTGCTCCTTGGTAAAGTTGGCTTGTTGATCATTTTTTAATCGACAATCTTTTTGAATGTGTCCAAACTTTTTACAATGATGACATTGTGGTTTTCCTTTAAACCAATAATCTTTATCAACATGACTGCTTCTTTAGCAGATTCCACACTTTTGTTGATTTTGTTGAGTGGATTCGAAGTTTGAATGGCTATCAAAATTGGATCTTCCTCTACCTCTTCCTCTTGAAGATCGACCTCTTCCTCTTCCAGATTTGTTACCTCGATGTGAATCACTATTATTTCGATCACCACCATTGTTATCGTTGTTTTGAACAGTGAGCTTAGATTGAAAGGCACTTTCAATAGATTTTTCAAAACGCCTATTCAATCTCAACTCGAAAGTTTTGATCGAACCCAAAAGCTCCTCCAGACTCAGATTTGAAATGTCTTGTGTCTGTTCAACTACGGCAACAATCGGATCGAATTTCTCAGGCAAACTAATGAGAACTTTTTCTACAATTCTTTGATCACTCATATCTTCACCAAGAGATTTCATTTGATTTACAATTTCCACGACTTTTGATGAGTAGTCTTTTAAACTCTCGTCATTTTTCATTTTTAGATTTTCAAAATCTCTTCGCAAGGATTGAAGTCTCACAGCTTTTGTTTTTTCGTTACCTCGATATTCTTTTTCAAGAATTTCCCATGCCTCATTTGCAGTTGTAGCGTTGATAATTTTTGGAAAGATAACTTCACTAACTCCTTGTTGAATAAGAGTAAGTGTCTTTGCATCTTTCTTTCGATGTTCCTTCAATTGTTTCTTTTGCTCATTTGATAAGGTTGAGATATCTTCTGGATCATCGTAGCCGTCTTCAATGTACTCCCATAAGTCATATAAGATGAATATTGTTCTCATCTTCACATACCAAAAATCGTAACTCTCTCCATTAAAGAGAAGAAATGAAGGTTGTAAACTTCCTGATACTTGATTTGCCATTGTTGTTTTTCTTTGTTTACGCCCAAATTGTATGAACAACTTGGCTCTGATACCACTTTGTTGGAAATAATATGTGTAAAAATTTAAGTAATGAAAAGAGAGAGAGAGATGAATAAGGCTACTTCTAGTTTGAGTAGTCACTTATATTTTCTTGTTTGAATGATGAATAAAGTTCTCTACAACATGGCTCTTATATAGGCTATTTGAGATACTCTAAGAGACACTTACAGAAACAATGAAGGTAGACTCTTTAGAGATACAATGTATAGACTTTAAAAGACTCCTATAAGTTCATTGGATATAGACTAAGAGATACAAAGAATGGACTCAATGAGTCTTATCTAAATTCAATGTATCCAAAGATATTAATTTTAACAGTTATCGATATATATAGCAAAGCATTAACGAATCGACTACTCATTCCATGGAATGATCTAACGCGTGAATTTCGGGGCCAATCTCTTCGAATTTGATATCTTCGAACAAAAGAACATGTACTGCTGACATGGCAAGCAATGAAATAAAAGAATGATTGACCATGCTGAATTTTCAACGCTTGGTATTAGCCATATTTCTGTGTTGTTTTTATTAGCGTATTTTATCAGTGTTTGTCGAGTCTTTTGAGATAAATATTATGGGTATTTTTATACAAACAGCATTTCCTGCCACTGTATAGTTTTTTAAATGTTTAGTTAGTTAAATGTTGATATGTTGTAATAAAATAGGTACTTAGTTGCTACTAAATCACCATATTCATTGTCATAAACAATGACTGCTTTGAAACCTGCAACTTGTGCTTTTCTTGCTTTTTCTTCAAAGCTACATCCTCCTCTAATGATTAAATCAAATGGAGGTTTGTTTATATCTTTTTGTGGGGTCCACTATGTTAGTCAGTGGTAAACACGCATTACATATAATGTCCCACAATTCCCAGAACTTTACACTGATGGAGCTGAATCACAAATGATTATATAAATATAAATACCCAGTAATTGAAAGAATTTTATACGAGGAACCATTTCTTTGATACAATTGACATACCCAGTTAGTTAAGTACAAGCTGAATTATTTTTTGTGATATCTAGAAATAATGGTCCTTGTGTTATGTGAAATAGCCGAATATACCCGTGTAATTATTCTAAAGAGTAGGGACATAATACCCAACAAATGGTTAGATTTGCAAAGTCAATGTATAACACAGGTGTATACATTACTTCATATGTGCCCCTCTCTGAAACGTGGGTATATTTGACATTTTCTCAAAACACAGTAACCAATTGTGCAATTAGCCAGCCCTATTCTGTGAAATAAAATTCACATATTTTCATAGTAAACAGATCTAATACTTAAACTCCTTACTTTTTTCGTTATATATTATCTAAAATGAGTGATAAAAGAGGTTAATAGTATATTAAAGCCATGTGAGAAAGATATCAAATCGGAAAAGTTGAACCATTTTCATTCTGTACTAAATCCAGTTTAAAATATTTCTCAATTAAGATCAATTAAAGCGATACAGAATGAAGGAAAACAGAATATCAGTTTGGAGGAAGAAAACATTATACTTATTAGTACACAGCCTAGCTAATTTTAAATATATAGTAATATAACAAGTTTGTAAGCAATGTAACTAAAGAAATAGACGAAGTTACAGTTGATACTGGTCAATCAAGCTGGCTAGTTGAACCTGGAAAGACACCTAATATAATTCGTCTGAAAACATGTCTTCAAAAAAGTTGCAAGAAAGACTAGTTTTCGAAGAAATTTTTTCAATCATTATAAGCAAGTGCTTAGAGATGTTAAGTGTTTTTGAGATTTGATTGTGCCTTTCATGTTAGAGTGGGACCCAAAACCAAGAGTTACAAGTCAATACAGTCCATTTCAAATCATATTAAAGAAAGTACTGGGGAGGGGAGTGTATATTAAGAAATAGATTTTATTTTGATTACTTTGTACTATATATTATACATAGATTTTTTCAAACATTTTTCTTGAAATTATTTTAAAAAACTCTAAAATTTAACATCTCAAAATAAGGATCTTGGTCGTTTTGAAATAAATTGTACTATAGTCCCCTAAATTTATTTTCTAAAATAATGGCATACAAGTTTCTATATTTTATCATATAGATGAAGATAATATTCATACAAGCAAAATTTAAAGCTTTATCATATAGATGAAGAAAATATTCATACAAGCAAAATAAATCAAAGCTTCAAAAGATGGGTTTTTAAAGACTGTGGCACCATGTGTACTAGGAAGAGGTGAACACATTGATTTGTAATTTCTCCAGGAAGATATGTTTCCACAGAAATAATTTATTAATTAATTATAAAATTAGAACAAACAACATATGGTCTCAAACATATTACAGTGTTTGACTACTTTGTTCGCCCATTGTTGAGCCATACACTGTGTCTCCTCCTCAAAGCCTTCCTCAGCCACACTTATTTCGGTCAAAATGTTCCCTTTTAATCCTTTAGTGGCCATTATCTCGAACATCGCCTAAACACTCGATCGGTATTCGGGTTCTTCCACACAACAAACACAAAGACCACATGAATGGTACTTGAGAGTGCTTTGCTAAAAGTGCACTCACTATAAATGGACCATTCCGATATTTTACTTGTAATACTATTAAATTTAATTTTACTTTACTCAATAACCAAATTTTTCTAAAAGCCAAACACTTTATATTCACTACTTTGGAATAACATCGGGGTACATTTGAATCAAGAACATATTCTACATCATATGCCAATTTTGTAATTGTTTCAATAGTCTCCTTCAAAAACAATGGCAGTTTGCTTGAGATTTCTATGAGGTCAGAATACCAGAAACGAAGCTCACTTTGCACCCTCTGAATGAAATAGTTGAGAGTTGAAGTAGCCGTGTCTTTCAATAACTCCTCAAGATTCTCTAAAAGATGATTAATGAAGATGAATGGACTCGTTTTTGGATATGTAAGTATAATTGGCCTCTCCACTTTGAAACGTTGGAAAGTAGGCGTTTCGTTGAGCTGACGAAAAAATTTGCATAGCTGCCAGCAAAGTTGAATGGCCCTGTATTCATTCATTTTTTGAGATCAAATGAGTAGAAAAAGGATCCGACATTCCTGACGACAGATCTAGCTACTTGTAAATCACCATCTTCATCTTCAACCAACTCTTGAGGAGGAGGATCTATGAGGATTGCTTTGATGATTACAACACCAGTTATAACATCCTCTATCATTTTTGGAGGTACAACAGGGGAACTGATAAGAAATTCAAGGAGAGCATCAAAAGCAGAAAAATCAATCTCAGTACTCTCCACATCTCTCTGATCAACAATACTGTTGTTTGCTAATAAAGGATGCATACCGCGAAGATTTTGAAGGGATTCAAAGAAAGCCATAATTCTCTGAGATTTTAATTTTTGTTGATTTTATTTAAGTGAGGGGAAGAAGTAAATTAATATGTAAGAAGAAGCGGGAAGAGGCGAAGATCCAAGATTGAAACAAAAAGAAATGAGTGGCTAGAAATTAGTGAACTTGTGTATAAATCAAGGGGGTGTTTTGCAATATAGCCGTAAAGTATATTCTTCCTGTAAATTTTTCTTCCTTTTACTTCTTTTATATTGATGAGAACAAAGAAGAGTGCAAACCCGAGCCCCAGAAGAGAAGCTTCAGCATGGTTAGTGGTAAATAAAAAGAAAAAGAGGAGAAGAAAGAAGCAAAACAAGATGAATCAGATTTGTTTTTATATTTTATCAACGAGCCTCAGGCTTTATATCTCTCCGGATCAGTGATAGATACCATAATTGCAAAAAAACTGATGATGAATATGAAGATATTCAATTAAACAAAGCGATTTAGATACTGGTGATACAGAAAATGTTGATCATGACAGTTTTGTCAAAGAAGAGTCTTCAGAATCATTGTTGTTATCGATATATTTAGATTCCATGAAACAAGATTCTGAAGATTAAATGAGTAATAAAAGAGGTAACTAATAGTCCATTGAAGCCCTGTGATAAAGATATCAAATCCGAAAAGTTGAACTATTTTCATTGTGTACTGAGTCCAGTTTCATATCTTTCTCAATTGAGATCAATTAAGGAGATACAGAATGAAGGAAAACAGAGTATCAGTCTGGAGCAAGAAAACATTATACATATTAGTACACAGCCTAATTTTAAACATATAGTAATATAACAACTTTGTAAACAATGTAACTAAAAAAAAAGACAAAGTTACAGTTGATACTGGTCAATCGAGCTGGCTAGTTGAACCTGGAAAGGCACCTAATATGATTCATCTGAAAACATGTCTTTAAAAAAGGTGCAAGAAAGGCTAGTTTTCGTACAAAAAATTTCAAGCATTACAAGCAAGTATATAGAGATGTTAAGTGTTTAGAGAACACAAATATAAATTAATACTCAGGCATAGAAGAGAATAGAAAATAGATTACATAATAATAATAAAAAAAAATGTGTAAATATATCACAATAAACAAAATTAATCAATAACATTTAAAGTTTAAGACAAACATTAAAAAAACAAAAAGAAAAGTTGATGGAATCAAACAAATGTAACAATAACCTTCCCATGATCATCATCTACAAATTCCTGTTAAGAAAATGGAGATCATTATAAACCAAATAAAAGCTGTGACTAGCTAAAAGAAAAACTCAATTTCATTAAAAGTACCAGGAAGTATAATAGGACATGAAATAGAAAATACTGATTTTAATAGTAGAATATAAAGAATATGAAGCTACTTATAAAGAAGTGACAACCAACACACCTGATTATTATTCGCTGTCTGAGTATTCGCAAGATATTTGGAGTTGATGATGACCCCAACATTTCACATGCTGATCTTGAATAAGTCTGACTGATTTTTCAGCAGAATGCTTGCAATATATCACCTCAATCATGTGTATGGAAGAAATATATGCAAAATCTTGAGGGATCTCTACAAGCTTCTCGCAATCGTACACGACCAGATCTTCAAGGCTGGGAAAGTGATTACGAGTGGCATTCCAGTATTCCAGATCTTCCATTCTATACAACTTCAAGTATTTGAGTTTTTTGAACACCTCTTCATCTTCCATATCCCATCTTTCACCTTCAAATGCATTGACTTTTAACTCGAGAGCCTCCAGATTCTTTAGCATCGCAAGTTGTAACATTGCATTCCATGGCATTTTAAACTTCATCAAACTAAGTTTCTTCAGATTGGAAGGGAAATTGAATTTACATGGATATAAACCTGCACCCATGTACTCCACCTCGAGTGATATTAGTTTATTGAGAAAATCCAGCATTGGGATCCGGTTACATTGCGTATGATCATCCCATGAATCTAGAAATCTACACTTTAGTTCAAGAATGCCTGATAACCTTCTCAACATCTTCTCCATATTGTCTCCATAAGCAATAATGGGTTCCGAAAAGGTTTGTAGATTTTCTAGAATGGAAGAGGAATTCTCAAGTCTGTGGGGCTCCAAATCAAAAGAAGAAAAAATACCTATATGGATGTGTCTCAGCTTTATCATGTCCCATATACAATCTGCTACTTTTACAACTTCACCTTTCGATTGTCTGAAATGAAAAGTTTCAAGGTTCCAAATATTGGATATGGATGGTGGAATAAATTTCACTGAGCTTTTAACTGCCAAGTATCTTAGTAGAACAAGAACGCCAACCTCTATAAAAGACTCCCCTATAATGAGATCTTCAATTTTTAATACCCTAAGAAACTTAAATTTGTTATAAATGAACGAAATATCACATATATGGCGCCTCGAGAAATCCTCATATGCAGGTCTAAAAAACAACGATTGTAGAAATGGCCCAGAGGACATAACAAATATATCCCATTTTCTATCAACCTGGAGACGACGTTGATAATATATCGTGGGTGAAGAAGAAGAAGAATCAATATTATCTTCGATCTGCATGAAATTATCTTCCATAACTTTGCTTCTGAGGAAGCTCTGTACCAGATGATTATAAACACAAGCGTGCTTGTCATACTTGCCATAACTAGGAAACCCTAAAGATTGTTCAAGTAGGTTTCTTGAAATAAGATCGGCAAAATAATCCTCTCCTGTCTCCTCTAAGCTCTGGGATGCCGTATGTTTTACAAATCCCTCCGCTATCCACAATTGTATCAGTTCTGAGACTGAAACATCTCCATATAAAAATAGTCCCATGTAGAAAAAGCATGATCTTAAATGGTCCGGCAAATAGATGCAAGTCAAATCTAGTATGCGATTTACCTGTGAACCCCTGTAACCAAATACGCGCGACCCTAAAGTAGTTGCTACTTCTTCCCACTTATTCACGGTTTGCCGAATGGTACGAAGAAGAGCAACTACAAAAGTCTTTGATTCTGGTTTACATCTTTTTGCGATTTTCATTCCAACTTCCTTCATTTCTTCAGGGCAGCTTACTATTTCAAAGAATGAATCCCAGATTCGTGGAGATTGGGTTTCCCCTATGCTCTTAGAATTAGCTGGAAAATCAAAATCCTTCTCTGTAGTAATTAATACGATTCTACTTCCATTTTGAGAATCTGGGAACCAACTTTGTATTGTATCCCAAATATGAAAACACCGAATGGTATTAAGCACAACAAGGAATCTCTCTCTCGAGAGACATTCAAACAGTAGTTTAGCTAGTTCTTCCTTATTCTTGGAACGAATTTCATCTGAAAGATCAACCAGGTCACCTAAAAGCTCCAATAATGCCTTTTTTATATCATTATGAGAACGCATATATAAAGATTTTAAATATGCAAAAGACTTGAAGTGACTGATGACATAAGGAGAATTGTACAATTCTTCAGCGAATTCACTCGATCCAAACTTGTCTACAATAGTGATAATGTTAAGTTGCTTATCTCCTCCAAGAAGCATATCTTTTATCATTGTATACTTTCCCTTGAGATCCTCCTCCACATCTTCAATTGTCTTTCTTTCTTGCTCTATTTTGAGAAAATCTAGAAAGATATCGTTAAGCCAGCAAATACAACGCCACGAAGGAACATCTCCAACAAGATATGAATCAAGAACATATTCTACATCATATGCCAATTTTGTAATTGTTTCAATGGTCTTCTTCAAAAACAATGGCGGGTGGCTTGAGATTTCTATGAGGTCAGAATACCAGAAACAAAGCTCACTTTGCACCCTCTGAATGAAACCGTTGAAAAGGAGAGTTGAACTAGTCGTGTCTTTCAGTAACTCCTCAAGATTCTCCAAAAGATGGTTAATAAAGATGAATGGAGTCGTTTTTGGATATGTAAGTATAATTGGCCTCTCCACTCTTAAACGTTGGAGATAATGTATATCCTTGAGCCTACGAAAGAATATGCATAGCTGCGAACAAAGTTGAATGGCCCTGTATTCATTCATTTTATTGAGATCAAATGAGTAGAAAAAGGATCCGACATTCCTGACGACAGATCTAGCTACTTGTAGATCTTCAACCAACTCTTGAGGAGGAGGAGGATCTATGAGGATTGCTTTGATGATTACAGCATCAGTTATAACGTCCTCTATCACTTTTGGAGGTACAACAGGGGAATTGATAAAAAATTCAAGGAGAGCATCAAAAGCAGAAAAATCAATCTTAGTACACTCCACAACGCTCTGATCAATAATACTGTTGTGTGCTAATAAAGGATGCATATCGGGAAGATCTTGAAGGGATTCAAAGAAAGCCATAATTCTTTGAGATTTTAATTTTTGTTGATTTAATTTTAGTGAGGGTAAGAAGTAAAGTAATATGTAAGAAGCTGGAAGAAGCGAAGATCTAAGATTGAAACAAAAAGAGATTGAAACAAAAAGAAATGAGTAGATAGCAAATTTCTTATCTACCTCCGAAGACTTCTGGAAAAGAAAATACAATTAATGAGATAAAAAAGATTGTATATAAAAAAGAAGACTCAAATGTCCGTTAAAGGGAAGAAATTGAGAGTGGAAGCATAAATTACTTGATTTTTCAGATCGATGGCAGAGATCAACTTTATAGAGACTTAAAACTAAACAATTAATTACCTTACTTTGAATTCTTCAATGGAAGCAAACGTGCTGGGTGGTGTGATGAGTTTGAGTAATTGACTTTGAATTCTTCAATGTAAACAACGTGCTGGTTGGTGTGATGAGTTTGAGTTTGACTTTGATGTTGTTGTAATTTTTTTTTTTTTGGTCGAGAAAGTAGTAAATAGAATTCAAAAGTTGTTACAATTTATTTATTTTTTAGTCGAGAAAATAACTTTCATTCAATTAAGTACCAAAAGAAATTACAAGTCAACCTATACCAATTGTTTCAAAGTCATTCCTAAGTAAATTGGCTAATTGGGGAGGTGGAGAATAACTCCAAAGGTTAAACAATTTGCCTTTTAGCATTTGTTTAGCCACCCAATCCGCACTTCTATTGTTTACTCTCCTAGTGAAGGAGATACAAATATTATCCCTAAGTGCACAAAAACGAATGTTCTTAAACACAAGTTTAACACAACTAAAATTATTACAATTAGCCGAATTAACTTGATTAATAGCTACAAGGCAATCATTCTCAACTTCTACAGATCCTTTTGGTCTCTTGCCTTCCATATTTGCCAAGCAATAAAAAGTCAGATCTCCCATATCTTTTCCTTCAGTTTGTTCCTCCTGACTTAATCTTGCAAATTGAATCTATCTTTTCACACTAGAGGAAGGGTCTGAGGACTAGCAAGCCAAACTGCTCTTGCCCAAGAGCAATGAAAAAGTAAATGTTCAATAGATTCACTAACTTCTCCATAAATGTTGCATAAAGGGGTATGGATAGACTTCATGATATATTTGTTCTCATTAGTAGCTAGGCCTTTATTGCAACATTTCCAGATAAAAAATTTAATCTTGGGATATGTTTTAGATTTCCAGAGAAAATTCCAGTCTTTCTCTTCCAAAAGTAAGGAAGTTTCACCCTCTTTTTTATTCTTTACTTTCTCTAACTTATATTGAGCCCTCCAAAGTGAAGTGTACATGTCCTTTACTGTGACATCACCACTATTAGAACCATTCCAATATGGTGTATCTATACAGTAATAAAGTGGAATGTAGACTTTACTAATGGTTGCTGCAATATTTGATGAGAATAATGAGTTGATTAATGTCATATTCCACTCTTTGAAATTAGGTGTAAAGAGTTCATACACTTTTTCAATATTACACTGAGCAGGTCTGGTAATATTTTTAACATTAGGGATCCAAGAGTCCTCCCAAATGTTTATATTTTTTCCATCTCCAACATTCCATTTGAGATAATTCTTGAAGCAATTTCTACCTGTATTGATACTTTTCCAAGCCCAAGAGCAATTATTACTAATAGTTGCTTCAAGAAAGCTTGAATTAGGAAAATATTTCCCTTTTAAGATTTTGAATAAAAGAGAGTTTTGATTGTTGAAAATTCTCCACGCATTTGAAGCTAGTAAAGCTTCATTTTGTGTATGAAACTCTTTAAACCCCAATCCTCCATCTTTTTTACTATTCATGAGTGTTTGCCATTTAACCCAATGACATCTAGTTTCCCCATGATTATTCCAATAGAAATCAGAGATGAGAGAAGTTAAATGAGTTGTTACCTTTTTGGGAATCAAGAAGACAGACATAATAAAGTTGGGAATTGCTCCAATGATAGATTTAATAAGAATTTCTTTACCACTTTTAGATAGCATTTTTGTCTCCCAATTATCCATCTTTTTGATAACCATCTCAACAAGCCATTCCAATGCTTTAACTTTTGATTTTCCCCAATTAGATGGAATTCCGAGATACATAATGATTAATGAGTGAAGTTAATGCTTGTGTAACCAAACAAAATAAACAAGGTGATAAGGGATCACCTTGTCTTAGTCCTTTCTTAGGACTATTAATATCAAACAATTTACCATTGATTTGTATTTTGTAAGTGACAGTAGATATACAGTTTTGTATCCACTTAATCCATCTGCTATGAAAACCCATTTTTGTTAAGAGATCAAGTAATAAATCCCATTCAATATTCTCATATGCCTTGCTCATATCTGCTTTGATGGCAAGGCTATACTTTTTTGAAGTTCTCTTGTTTTTTCAGAAAATGAGTAGCCTCTTGGGCTATAATAATGTTCTCAATATTGACCTGCCAGGAATAAAGGCAGTTTGAATATTTGAGATTAAATCTCTGAGCCATGGTTGTAACCTGTTGGCTAGAATTTTAGAGATTACTTTATAGATAAAGTTTGCACAACTTATTGGCCTGAAAGATGAAATAAAGTCAGGATTAGTACACTTTGGAATTAATGCAATAATAGTTCCATTAATTTCTTCAAGAGAAGAGTTTTGCATAAATGAAATCAGATACAAGTGTAATAAGAATCTAAAAGGTGTAACTCTCTTAACATGTTGTATAAAAAGTGATACAATACAAGGTGAGTGGTTGAAAACACTATATTTTGGTAGAAAATTCACATGAACATAATGATCAGAAGCTTCAAGTCATGATTACCCATCGCATGGTCAATATGACTAAGCACATGATTATTATTTTAAGTAAAAAAATGCCTTGTATTGCACATCTTCTAACGCAAGAGTATTACAACAACCTGCAAATTCTTCAAAATCATCCATAGATACATCTTTACCATTCTTCATTTCATTTTAAGCTAAAATATTGATGAAGTCACCCAAGAGAAGCCACAGAGCGTCAAAGGTAGTAGTGTCATCTGTAGGTCCTTTCACAAATCTCTTCGCTCATCGTTAAGACCATAAATAAAATAAGTTTAAAGGCTAATAGAGGTAACCTTCTTTACAATGAATGGCTTGAGGCGTCTTTGAGAGAGTTTAAACTTCAAATTTGTTTGGGTCCCAAATAACTAGAATACTCCCATGCTCCATTAAATAAAAGTTATCCACATGATCCCAACATATTAACATAGAAGAGAAGAAATTATCCACGCTCCTAAAATGTTTTTTGTTTCCAAGATTCCTAAAATGTCAATATTTTTCCTTCTAACAACATAAACTACCCCTTGCCTCTAATGGGTTTCTGAAAAACCTCGTATTTCAAGATGTAATAATCATTAAATGGTGTTGGAAGGTTTCCCCTTATTTGTCTTTCTAAGAATAGCGTCTTTAGCTTGCCAATATTTTGTCGTCAGTGTTCTCTTCTAGCTAGTATAAGTTTCATTTTGCTCGCCTCACGCTTCTTAGTTATCTTATTAATAACCACTTGGAAATTTTTATGAACCTTGATTTCAAACCCCGATCCCAAACCATTACTAACCAACCCACTCGAAAACTTCAAGCCCAAATTTCCCGTCTTTTTCGACCAACCCAAATTACACGAACCTCCCGAAATTTCCTTGTCATGCTCTTCACCCGAACTTTTACCCGAAATGCCTGAATAATCACTCACGTGTTCAAACTCTTCGCTCAACTTTTTAGCTAATTCAGCCTTCGAAGATTCTACTGCATAAACCGTTTCAGTATTTGAATTCAAAAAGAACACCACTGCAGTATTGTTTGAACCAGGCCATGTTGTTGCATTTGTAACAAAATAGGAGGTAACTGGAGTTGTACCTGTCGAGACTACTCCTTGACTTGGAAAGCAGTGGCTGGAGCTGCTTGCGCTGAACCTGGGCCTACCAGACCTATTGTAGAAGTTTTCGGATCTTGCATTTACTCATAGCTCGGTGTAGAGCTACTGTTGCAGATTTTCACTTCTACTGGTGATTGAGCAAGAATGCTGCAACTGATTATTGGAGTTGTTGCTCCTGTTTTTTCCTCCTGCATGTACTAAAAAGGAAGTCTGTTTCTATTGCACAAAATCAATATAACACTGCACGTTCCTTCTAAAAACTGAAATAGAATTTCCAGTAATTTGCACACCCAGTCCCTACATTTTATGAACCCCTTTCCCCTTATCCAAAGTTCTCGACTTTGTAAACTTCCCATTCCGCTCAACCATCTCATTAACATAAAATCAATTTATCTCTAAATGTCCAAACGTTTTACATTTTAAACAACACAGGGATAAATTTTCATACTCCACTTTAATGCGAAACTTTTTCCCATTGTGTGATCCAAATTTAACTACATCTTTTCGCTCCTTGATCAAATCCACCTCTATGAGCACTCTAGCATAACTAATATCCTCACTTTCAAAAGTTATATCATCGGTAGTATCAGCTTTTCAACTTGTGAAACTACTTTAGCTAACTCATTTAACGTTTGAGCTTGTTTCAGAAGGTTTCTTAAGATGCTCCAAGTCGCTATCTTAGTAATCTCGAGATTTCCAAAGTCAAAGAACTCCAGAATTTCGGTAAGTAAAAGGATACGCTCGTAAGATAAGAACGGTCCTTTCGTGAGTATATTCTTCATATCCACATCCTTCTCAAATTTGAAAACAAGCCACCCACTAGAAAGTCTTCTCACTTTGCAAGCAACTTTCACTCCCTTATAATTCTTCGAATACCCTCCTTATTCCCCGTCTTCTTTCTGTCCACATATCCAATAAGCGAAAACCCAAACGTTTGTTCAATTAACAAAAAATCACTCTCTAATAGTTGTAGCATTTCCCTTTCTATTGGCTCGAAATATTGTAGCTCCACTCCTACTGAAACTTTACAATTGTTCAAGAGAACACTTTTATAATCTACTCCCACACCTTCCTATTTAGTTGAGTGGGCATACCGCAGACTCTTTGCATCGGCGACAAAGTTTTCGGTCAAATTCACGGGTCTCTCGGTGGTCCTATAACGCCCTAAATCAAACACATTCTTCGATGCACAAGAATTTTTAACTACTCTCTCCTTACACTCCTTAATTCTAAAAGATTTTGATCGAAACCTTCTAGCAAACACTTGGTAGGCGACTAATTATTCCCAAATGTTTTCTACTTTTTTCCTTTTCAATCCCCTCAATAACTTTAAAAATCTTGATTTGGACTCAGTCGATAAATAAAAAACACATAAATTTGCAAATTTCTCGCAATATATTTTCGGAATACCATTTGAAATGTCTCCATAGGGAAGCGAACTCGTTCGAGCATGGATTTCTCTTCCGGACGCCGCTTTGACGCCTAGAGTTGCCGGACTGGCATATTTTATTGCTAAAGGAGTTTGAACTTCAATAATTCCCGCCACCTCAATTTAATCCTCAACAATAGTAGACAAACTAGGGTTTAATATCTCAAACAACCTCTTCAAAATCACCCTCCTTCCCTCCTTAGATGTTCCAAGAAGACCAAAAACCGATAAGTTATGAGCTAGCTTAAGACTAGTCATGCTCGAAAGTGACCAGACATCCTGGTTTACCCAAGACGCAAGGTTCTTGGGATCCCATGACTCTTTGATGATGGAATCTTAGTGAGATATTTGTGTGTGTCTCCCAGACCCAAATCAGACCGTGAAACTCCTAAAATTTGTTGGATTAGGTTCAAATGTTAAATACATATATTTAGCTAATCCATATGATAAATCATTTCAATCTCTATTAATCCAAGTAAATAGGTAGATTTTTCTTTAATGGATGTATTACTTGTAAACCATCATTCTCTATTATAACCTTTTCATACTGATACTTTATGCCTAATATACAGGCGTTGAGAATGCTTAGAGTTTCTGCTTTGAAAGGAGAATCAGCTGCCACTCTCACGCGTTGTAATCAAACACCTTTCCAAGATAATTCCTAGAAACACAAGAAATAACAGATTTATTATTCTTTATAGCTGCATTCACAGTTGATTTTTTATCATTTCTAGAGGTAGGGGTTCCCACTTTTTCTTACTGTTATTCACGCTATTGGTAATATTATCTTGTTTCATACCATTTATAGTGGTGATTACTTTAGTATTGATGAAATTGTGCACCAAATCCTTACCATTCTCTATACCTTTTTTTATCATTTTTATTGTTGTGAATATTGTTATTATTGTTATCCCCCAGTTTATTAATTACATTATTAGGATAATTCGCAAGTTCATAATCTTTCCAATCTTTGGTAGCCTTAAGTAAAGCATCAAGTAGATCAAGTATCATATTCTTAAATTTATTATTGTTTCTGGCTTTCCATATATTCCACATGATCACACCTATTTGTTCCATCACCTGTAGTTGCCATCCTTTTTACTTTTTTTCTAGTATAACTGCCATCCAAGTATCCACTTTAGTGGTGTACTGTTGCATGTATATACACATAGAGGTGAATCAAACCATAATGATTTAGGCACGAGGAAGGGTCTTACCCGTTGAACGATAACTCAGATTGTGAGTTAGCTTGTAATTTTAAGAGGATGGGTATTGGTTAGCAATAAACTTAGCTTGTAATTTTAGAAGGAAGGGTATTGGTTAGAAATGCCGGGTCCTTTTCTTGTTTGGTTCTAATTTCTTTTCTTGTTATTTTCTTTTTGGTGCCTTAGGCATTTTCAAATGTTAAAAAAAAAGTGGGTAAGGACCACCTATTTTTCGAAATAAAACTATGTTTGACGTGCATGTAAGACTTTCATAGTATACCTTCTAATAAAAATCTTAATCATTAATTTAAATAATAAATATGTGGTATTAAATTACTTATTATAGGTAGTAGTTTTGTTTTTGGTTAGAAGGGAGATCCATCAAGGGATCGTGGGATAAAACCAACAAGACCGACTAGTCTAGTACATTATTAACTAAACCTGGACTATGAATCACTTGTGGGATCTTCCACCTTATTCTATCCCGCGTGAAGGTACTCCATATACTCCTAGGTGGATATTGTGTTTATAATATTGTTCCGCTTGTGACACTCCATATTAAGCTAGCCAGTCCGCACACCAATTGTTTTCTCTAAAGATTCCCCGAACACTGAGGATGTGTTGTCGCGAAGAGATTGATGAATTCTTTGAACTCATACCTCCGCCGGATTCCTGTCATAATATACCTATTTGATGATATCCAAAGCTTCCCAAAAGTCTTTCCCGGCCACCACTTCCTTCAAACCCATCTCTTCCGCCATACGAAGCCCCTGACTAAGTGCAACAAGTTCAGTTAAAGTTGTCATCTCCTTATCAATTTGCATCGAAAACCACAAATCCAATTGCTTTCTACGTCCGGTATTACGCCTCCGCCGTCTCCATATTTTCGCCATTTGTTGAAGTTTCCGTATGTATTAAGCTTAAAACCCGGCTTGGTTTACTCCACCCAACAAAATTAAGTCAGATGAGTACCAGATGTCGCTCTATAAGTAGTAGTTACACATATGGTATTTGTATTTTTTTTTTTTGGACAAGGAATATGGTATTTATATATCACCCCCTCTTTATAGGATGTAAAATTTTCCTTTTGCCAAATATATATGGTACTCACTACTCAGAGTGTGTTCAGAGTGTGTGAACCATGATTTCAGTCAACTATCAAGTAAACGGCACTACCATCTCTCTTTTTTCATTACAAGGCCTGAGAAAGATGATCTTCCACTCAGATTCCCTTGTTAATCTGTTATATTTCTTCTTCATCCATCATTTAATACTTACTTTTGCTTCAAATCCTTATTACTTCCTTCGTGATGTTGCTATAACTATGGCTCCATTGGAAACTCCACAGAACTCGATGGTCGCGAATGGATTGGAGATACATACTCAAAATCGATTTATTTTCTGCAGCCAATAGGTGAATCAAGAAGCTCAGTCATTCCATGCCGATCATGTACCGTTTCTGAATGCAAGAATTTCATCAACTCAATTTCTCGGTGAATCCAGGTCAGATATTCATTCGCCTTCACTTCTACCCTGCTCGGTATAGAGGATACGAAAAGTCGTATGATTTATTCTCTGTTAAAGCTGGTCCCTTCACTCTCCTTAGCAACTTTAGTGCTTCTCATACTGGTCATTCTTTAGGCGTAAAGTATTTAGTTAAGGAGTATTGTATGAATGTGGACGAAGATGAAGTATTGACCATTCTGTTTTCGACTTCCAAACCTGGAGATTCGGAGAAAACATATGCTTTCATCAATGGAATTGAGTCATATCTATGGCCACTGGCCTTTACTATACACTTGATGGTGATCTAGGTGCCTCTGTAGTCGGTAAGAAGAATCGATTTATATTAATTTTCTATTTTTAGGATATTTGTAAATGACAATTACTGTAAGTCAGATTTAAACGCTCAATGGGTTATATGGACCCACAATGTTATATAACCGGTAGGCTAAATAAGAAGAGTGATGTTTATGCTTTTGGTGTTGTGATGTTAATTGTTTTGTCTGGAAGACCGGCAATGGATCATAGCCTCGTAAAGGGGTTAGCATTTTGGGCCCAAGAGCGGATCGAAAAGGGAGAAGTTGATCAAATCATTGACGTGGCTCTAATGGGGACAAATTTATCCAAATAGTTTAAATAAATTCTTGGAACTTGCTAAACAATGTTTGCATAAAGAACCAAGTGAACGTCCTACTATGGATCAAGTTGTTGCAGGCCTTAAGTATGCATGGCATAATAAATGCTCCTTCATTTTCATTATCAGGAGATGTTGTATCTGTTGGCCAATCTCTTCCTCCCATAGACGAGATATGGGATTGTTCCGCTGTAATGGATTTAGAGCCCTCTTCTGCATATGGACAATAATAAACATGTGAGTTCAGAGTCCTTCCACATTTCTCACCATATATTTACATTCTTAATTTATTGGTTTTCAAGATTATAATTATGTGTGTTTTTCCCGTCCTTGATTTTATAATTTGTTTACCATTTCTTAAAAATCAGCAACAGTTGTTATATACTTTCTAGTTTTTTATATTTGTTTAATAATGCTTCAAGAGAATGCATGTTGTGTGTTTATCTGTTCCGCCTCCAAGGTAATAATT
Organism: Nemophila menziesii; assembly: GCA_029959085.1. NCBI lineage: Eukaryota > Viridiplantae > Streptophyta > Magnoliopsida > Boraginales > Hydrophyllaceae > Nemophila > Nemophila menziesii. The sequence goes on from JARWIR010000103.1 coordinate 212,961, forward strand.
AATTGCACTATAGTCCTTGGAACAACCCAATCAAAATTTCACTTTTTATTTTATATTTAATTTCATGCCACACTGCAATTTAATCGTCCTTTTGATTCATTTAGTAAATTGTGGATTCCATTTCGAAGAGAATGCTTTCTGTTATTGTAATTATTTTAGATAATAGGGAGGGAGAATCAATCATTTCACTATTCAGATTGGAGAATATTTGTTATGAATGAGCTTCATTATATATATATATATATATATATATATATAATGATATGAATTACTGATGTAGAATTATCTATGCATTGCTGATTAAGTGTTGTTTCCACTCTTGTGGAAATGAATATTCATTAACCGAAAAGCATTTGATATAGGGACCTGTAATATATAGTGCAATTAACTTTATCTTTTAAAAATAGGGACCTGTAGTTAATTTTCGTAGAATATAGGGACATATAGAGCAATTTTTGCATAATATAGGGACCCGTAGTGCAATTTTTGCATAATATACGGACATATAGTGTAATTAACTCAATTTTATAACAGAGAGACCTGCAGTGCAGTGTTTGCATAGTAAAAGGACCTATAGTGCAATTTTTGAGTAAGAAATGGACCTATACTGTAACTTAAAGACACTCGATCGGTATTTGGATTCTTTTACCTGCCATTTGGAACCACACAAAGACCCTATGAATGGGACTTGAGAGTGCTATGCTAAAAGTGCACTCACTATGAGTATTACTTACTTAACATGCTCACTGTTTCATTGAACATGTCCAGACAATTACCTATCACAATCATCACAGAAATATATATAAAGATGGTGGACCATTCCGATATTTTATTCGTAAATCTATTAAATTCGATTTCAATTTTTACCCAATAACCAAATCTTTATAAAAGCCAAACACCTTATATTTGCTACTTCTTGGAATAACATCGGGGTACATTTGCTATATCACATAATACATTCATCCAATTGATCCTTCTTAATTTTGAAGCTGGGTCAAAACCTGTTTTGCAATGTCACATTCGGGTATAGGTACACGGATGGGATATTAGCCTATTAGTTAACTTGCGTATAAAACAAGGGGGCTTTTTGCAATATAGCCGTATATTATATTCTTCCTGTAAATTTTTCTTGTTTTTACTTCTTTTATATTGATGAGAATCAAGAAGAGTGCAAACCCCAACCCCAGAAGAGAAGCTCCAGCATGGTTAGTGGAAAATGAAAAGAAAAAAGAGGAGAAGAAAGAAGAAAAACAAGATGAATCTGATTTGTTTTCATATTCTATCACATGAGACTCAGGCTTTATATCTCTCCCGATCAGTGATAGATACCATAATTGCAAAAATTGTCCTGTATTATTTACACTATAGGTCCTGATATTATGCAAAAATTGCACTATAGGTTCCCAAATTTTTATTTGGCACCATCGGTCCCTATATTATTTACACTATTGGTCCCTATATTATGCAAAAATTGCACTATAAGTCACTATATTACACAAAAACTGCACTAAAGGTCTCTAGATTATACAAAAACTGCACTATGGGTCCCGATATTAATTTTCTTTTGAAATTATTACACACTATTAGTCCCAATATTGTATAAATTAACCAAAATTTATCATACAATTAATATAATGTAAAACTTAATGGGACAAATTTTAAAAGTTTGGGGGGGTGTGCAAGTGAAAATTCTCAAAAACTTGGGGGGCCATAATGTTAGATATATATAATATTTTTTTTGAAAAGTCAGGGAAGGTCATTCGCCCATGTACATTTTACTGTTGTGTTAACTGTACTAGAGTAATCATATGTACTAAAAGGTCCTCTATATGACTTTTTCTTGACAGGTCCTCCAAATAAGCCAAAAACTAGAATGATAGTAGGAATTATCGGGGGTCTTTTGGGTATTATAGTCCTTGCTGGGTTGTTACTTTTATTCCTTTGGAGGGGTAGACATAAAGGGTATCAACGTGAAGTCTATGTAGATGTTGCAGGTTCGTATACATACACATACTTACATACATACATCATGAAAATTTCAGGTGAACGGCACAATTTTTTTTGGAAAGATTGCAGAATAGGTCTTTATATTTTGGAAAAATTGCAGAATAGGTCCTTATATTTTGGAAAAATTGCAGTATAGGTCCCTATATTTTTGGACTTAATTGAACTATAGGTCCCTGGTAGTTTGGACTTAATTGCACTATAGGTCCCTTGTAGTTTGGACTTATTTGCAGTATAGGTCCCTATGTTTTGGAAAAAATTGCACTATTGGTCCCTATGTTTTTTGGACTTAATTGCACTATTGGTCCCTATATTTTGGACTTAATGGCACTATGGGTCCCTGTAGTTTGGACTTAATTGTACTATATGTCCCTATATTTCGGAAAACTTGCACTATCGGTCACTATGTTATTTTGGGCTTAATTGCAGTATAGGTCCCTATATTTTGGACTAATTGCACTATACATCTCTATATTTTAGAAAATTGCACTAAAGGTCCGTATATTTTTGGGATTATAATTGCACTATAGATACCTGTATCCTGGACTTAACTGCACTACATATCCCTGTATTCTGGACTTAATTGTAGACTTAATTGCACTATGGATACCTGTATTCTGTACTTAATTGCACTACAGGTCCCTACATTTTGGAAAAATTGCACTGAAGGTCCCTATATTTTTTACACTATAGGTCGATATTTTTTTTTGAAAAAAGTGCATTATATGTCCCTATATTATAAAGAAATTCAAGAGAAGTTGACCGAAGAATAAAATTCGGTCAACTAAAAAGATTCGCATGGAGAGAACAGCCACATCCTCCTACTTATTTTGGTCAAATTGTTGCCTTTTTAATCCTTCAGTGGCCATTTGTAACCACACAAAGACCCTCTGAGTGGGACTTGAGAGTGCTATGCTAAAAATGCACTCACTATGAGTATCACTTACTTAACATGCTCACTGTTTCATTGAACATGTCCAGACAATTACCTATCATAATAGTAGAATCATGGAAATATATCTAAAGATGGTGGACCATTCTGATATTTTACTCGTAAATCTATTAAATTTGATTTAATTTTATCCAATAACCAAATCTTCTTGAAAGCCAAACACTTCAAATTTACTACTTTAGAATAACATCTGGGTACATTTGCTATATCACATTATACATTAATGCAACTGACCCTTCCTGATTTTGAAGCTGAGTCAAAACCTGTTTTGCAATGTCACATTCGGATAAGGGTACACGTACAGGATATTAGCCTATTAGTGAACTTGCGTATAAAACAAGGGGGCGTTTTGCAATATAGCCGTAAATTGTATTCTTCCTGTAAATTTTTCTTCTTTTTTACTTCTTTTATATTGATGAGAACAAAGAAGAGTGCAAACCCCTACCCAAGATGAGAAGCTTCAGCATGGTTAGTGGTAAATGAAAAGAAAAAAGAGGAGAAGAAAGAAGAAAAACAAGATGAATCTGATTTGTTTTTATATTTTATTACATGAGGCTTAGGCTTTATATCTCTCCCGATCAGTGATAGATACCATAATTGCAAACAGAACTGATGGTAAATATGAAGATATTCAATTAAACGAAGCAATATGTCAAAGAAGAGTCTTCAGAATCATTGTTGTTATCGATATATTTAGATTCCATGAAACAAGATTCTGAAGATTAAATGAGTGACAAAAGAGGTTAATAGTCCATTGAAGCCCTGTGATAAAAGATATCAAATCCTAAAAGTTTAACCATTTTCATTCTGTATTGAATCCAGTTTAAGATCTTTCTCAATTGAGATCAGTTAAGACAATACAGAATGAAGAAAAACAGAATATCAGTTTGGAGCAAGAAAAGAAAACATTATACCTTTTAGTGCAGACCCTAAATTTATACAGATAGTGAGAAATAAGCAATGTAACTATAAGAGAAACGAAGTTACAGTTGAAGAGAATAGAAAATAGATTAAAAACTTGCATAGGAATTCTAGTTTCAGTTTTTTCACATGAGAGAACACAAATCTAAATTAATACTCAGGCATAGAAGAGAATAGAAAATAGATTACATAATTGTAAAAAATAAAAGTGTAAATATATCACAATAAACAAAAGTAATCAATAACATTTAAAGTTTAGAGAGGCATATCTGAGATTCAGACATGTGGTTTCTCCTAGATCCCAGTTCAATACAAAAATTAAAAGAAAAACAAGAAAAGTTGATGGAATCAAACAAATGTAACAGTAACCTCCCCATGATCATCATCTACAAATTCCTGTTAAGAAAATGGAGATCATTATAAACCAAATAAAAGCTGTGACTAGCTAAAAGTATATTAGCAATCAAATGGTGGACATGGAATAATAAATAAAAAACTTAAGAGTAGAATTTAGAAGAGTATAAACACACCTGATTACTCTTCATTGAATACACAAGATATTTCGAGTTGATGATGACCCCAACATTTCACATGCTGATCTTGAATAAGTCTGACTGATTTTTCAACAGAAAGCTTGCAATCTTCTACGTGAATCATGTGTAGGGAAGAAATATATGCAAAATCTTGAGGGATCTCTACAAGCTTCTTGCAAAGTTTCACGAGCAGATATTCGAGGCTGGGAAAGTGATTACTAGTGGCATTCCAGTATTCCAGATCTTCCATTTTCACCAACTTCAAGTATTTGAGTTTTGTGAACACCACATGAACTTCCATATCCCATCTTTCACCTTCAAATGCATTGAAATTTAACTCGAGAACCTCCAGATTCTTTAGCATCGCAAGTTGTAACATTGCATTCCATGGCATTTTAAACTTCTTCAAACTAAGTTTCTTCAGATTGGAAGGGAAATTAAACTTACATGGATATAAACCTGCACCCATGTACTCCACCTTGAGGGATATTAGTTTATTGAGAAACTCTAGCATTGGGAACCGGTTGCATTTCGTATCATCATCCCATGAATCTAGAAATCTACACCCTAGTTCAAGAATGCCTGATAACCTTCTCAACATCTTCTCCATATTGTCTCCATAAGCAATAATTGGTTCTGAAAAGCTTTGTAGATTTTCTGGAATGGAAGAAGAGTTCTCAAGTCTGTGGGGCTCCAAATCAAAAGAAGAAAAAGTATGTATATGAATATGTCTCAACGTTATCATGTCCCATATACAATCTGCTATTTTTACAACTTCATGATTTGATTGTTCAAAATGAAAAGTTTCAAGGTTCCAAATATTGGATATGGATGGCGGAATTAATTTCACTGAGCTTTTAACTGCCAAGTATCTTAGCAGAACAAGAACGCCAACCTCTATAAAAGAGTCTCCTATAATGAAATGTGGAATCTTCAATATCCTAAGAAACTTAAATTTGTTATAAATGAACGAAATATCACGTGAATCGTTCCTCGAGAAATCATTATAAGACATAGGTATAAAAAACAACGATTGTACAAATGGCCCAAAAGACATAACAAATATATCCCATTCTTTAGTAACTAAGAGACGACGTTGATAATATATTGTGGGTGAAGAAGAAGAATCATTTTTTAAAACATATTCGATCTGCACAAAATTATCTTCCTTAACTTTACTTCCGAGGAAGAGCTGTACCAGAGGATTAGAAACACAAGCGTGCTTGTCATACTTGTCATACTTGTCATAAACTCTGCTATCCATTAGGTCTCTTGAAATGAGATCGGCTAAATAATCCTCTCCTGTCTCCTCTAAGCTCTGGGATGCCGTATGTCTTACAAATCCCTCCGCTATCCACAATCTTATCACTTCTGAGACTGAAATTTCTTCATAAAAAAATACTCCCATGTATAAAAAGCATGATCTTAAATGGTCCGGCAAATAGATGCAAGTCAAATCTAGTATGCGATGTACCTGTGAACCCCTGTAACCAAATACGCGCGACCCTAATGTTTGTGCTACTTCTTCCCACTTATTCACTGTTTGCCGAATGGTACGAAGAAGAGCAACTACAAAAGTCTTTGATTCCGGTTTACATCTTTTAGCTATTTTCATTCCGACTTCCTTCATTTCTTCAGGGCAGCTTACTATTTCAAAGAATGAATCCCAGATTCGTGGAGATTGTGGTTCCCCTATGCTCTTAGATTTAGCTGGGAAATCAAACTCCTTATCTCTAGTAATTAATACAATTCTACTTCCATTGTGAGAATCTGGGAACCATCTTTGCATTTCATCCCAATAATAGAAACACCGAATGGTATTAATCACAACAAGGAATCTCTTTCCCTCGAGACATTCAAACAGTAGTTTAGATAGTTCCTCATTATTCTTGGAACGAATTTCATCTGAAAGATCAACCAGCTGACCTAAAAGCTTCAATAATGTTGATTTCAATTGAGAATCAATAAATATAGATTTCGAATATGCAAGAGACTCGAAGTGACTGATGACAGAAGGAGAATTCAACAATTCTTCATTAAATGCAGTCTTGTCTATTTCATAAGGACAGACAATGGTGATAATGTTAAGTTGTTTATCTTCTCCAAGAAGCATATCCTTTACACAATTCATTGTATACTTTCCCTTGATATCCTCCTCCACATCTTCCGCTGTCTTTCTTTCTTGCTCTATATTAAGAAAATCTAGAAAGATATCGTTAAGCCAGCAAATAGAGCGCCACAAAGGAACATCTCCAACAAGATATGAATCAAGAACATATTCTACATCATATGCCAATTTTGTAATTGTTTCAATGGTCTTCTTCAAAAACAATGGCGGGTTGCTTGAGATTTCTATGAGGTCAGAATACCAGAAACAAAGCTCACTTTGCACCCTTTGAATGAAATAGTTGAAAGGGAGAGTTGAAGTAGCCGTGTCTTCCAACAACTCCTCAAGATTCTCCAAAAGATGGTTAATGAAGACGAATGCACTCGTTTTTGGATGTGTAAGTATAATTGGCCTCTCCACTCTGAAACGTTGGAAAGTAGGCGTTTCATTGAGCAGATGAAAGAATTTGCATAGCTGCCAACAAAGTTGAAGGCCCATGTATTCATTCGTTTTATTGAGATCAAATGAGTAGAAGAAGGATCCAACATTCCTGACAACAGATCTAGCTACTTGTAAATCACCATCTTCATCTTCAACCAACTCTTGAGGATCTATGAGGATTGCTTTGATGATTACAACACCAGTTATAACGTCCTCTATCATTTTTGGAGGCACAACAGGGGAATTGATAAGAAATTCAAAGAGAGCATCAAAAGCAGAAGAATCAATCTCAGTATACTCCACAACTCTCTGATCAATAATACTGTTGTTTGCTAATAAAGGATGCATATGGGGAAGATCTTGAATGTATTCAAAGAAAGCCATAATTCTTTGAGATTTTAATTTTTGTTGATTTAATCTTAGTGTGGGGAAGAAGATGGAAGAGGCGAAGATCCAAGATTGAAACAAATGGAAATGAGTGGCTACCAAATTTCTTATCTACCTCCGAAGATTTACGTTTTTTTAGTCATAAGTCGTCTTTTTTTATTGTTGGCCTATTGGAAAAAAGAAATAATTTAGAAGACATGGCGATACCTCAAGGACCGCCTTTCTTTAATTACAATAATTAGACCTCGTTTTTAGTCATTTTCTTTTCTTCGTCTCTCCAATTTCAAATAGAAGAAACTTCAAAAAAGAGCCCAAATCCCTTCCCAACCCAATTTTAAAGCATAGGTTAAAAAATGTTCTATTTAAAGCCTAACCCAACCAAACCAACTCTTTCTCTCTCTCTTACTTTTTCTGACATACAATTCTTTGTATTATTCTTTTGTTATTTCCATTAATTCGTATGTTGTCCATACCATCGGGTACGTACCTTTGTTGAGGTTTTTAGGTTTTTATGTTGTGTAATAATTTTTTATTTTTTTGTGTATAGTTTCTCTATGTTTTTTTTTTTTTGATCAAACTTACCATTTTATATCCACAAAACGACAAGTACAAATCAAACCCCTACTTGTTTTTGACTCAAAAACAAGCATGGCTAGGAAAAACAAACCCTATACAACATTTACTAGAAAATAAACCTATCAACTTGCAAAAACCTATACAACCATTGCTATAAAAAAATAAAACCCTATACAACCATTGCTAGGAGAACCTATACAACAATTGCTAAAGTCTTATACTAGGTCCAGGCTCCAATCTATCCTCCTTGATCCTCTTTCTTTCCTCACTTGAGCACTCCATGTAGCTTCCATCTTGCCACCAATCTCATATTCTCAACACTCCTCTTAAATAACTTTCTATTCCAAAGTGTATATTGAACATCTTTCACAACTATTTTCACAATATCCTCATATTTGGGACATATCTTCTTAAACTCATGTTTATTTCTCATATCCCAAATACAATAAAGAAAACTAAGGAAAGAAATGTTTGATATAGTATCCTTTAAAGTGTTACCATTGAATTTAATCATAAAGTCAAGTCTTTCTTCCCAAGTACCACCCGAGTTGTGCCAATTGTGAAGAGCACAAACCTCCTTCCAAGCCAAAGTTGTGAACTTGCACTTCACAAATAAATGATCCCTAGATTCATGCTCTTCAAAGCAAAGTTTATCTATGTTATATCCATGTTAAAGTCCATGCCTATGTGGATGTACCTAAGCTTAGTTTTTGACAAGTCAAAATATACCCAAGTCACGGGTTAGTCCAAGTAAAAAATTGTCCAAGTATGCACCCTTAGGGATGTACCTTTTTTTTTTAGTGTTGGTTATATCCACGTTAAAGTCCATGGTTGTGGGGCTGTACCCAAGCTTCGATTTTTTCCAAGTCAAAATGTACCAAAGCAACGGGTTTGTCCAAGTCAAAATTTGTCCCAGTCTGCACCCATAGGGCTGTACCCAAGCCAAAATTATCCAAATATATACAAGACTAATAAAATTAGCTGGATAATAAAGATCCCTAATGTCTAGACCTAATGGGCTGGTATAAACTAATCCAAAAAACGAAACAACCAATAACAATACATTTTTTAACAACTAATCCAAACAAATATGCCGCTAATGTCTTGACCCTAATGTATGAACCCAAAAGGTTGTCCCTAATGAACTAGACACAAACCAATAACAGTATATTTTTTCAAAAAGATACTGGACCCAAATAAAACCCAACAAAAAAAAGCTAGACAAACAAAATAATTTTTTGTCCAAGTCAAAATTTATCCAATGGGCTGGACAACAAAGTTTAAAAAAAAATAAAACTATAGGCCCTAATGGGCTGAACAACAACGTTTTAAAAAAAACTATAGGCCCTAATGGGCTGGACAACAAAATTTAAAAAAAAAAATATAGGCCCTAATGGGCTGGACAACAAGGGGCTGGACCAACCCCAAGCTGACGTTTAAAAAATAAAAGTTGAACGATGCTGTACACAAAGGTACAGAACAGGTTTAAAAAGAAAAAACAAAAACGATGCTGTACACAAAAACAAAAACGATGTTGTACACAAAGGTACTTCTACAGCAGCGAGTTGGTCTTCATGAGTTGGGCTTCGAACACACGGGCTGGGCTCTTCATGATTTGGGCTCTGGTGGACAGCAACTTCTGGAACGCAGTTGGAACGAGGAACGAGATCTGTTGCAGCAGATCGGAGATGATGAAGGAACAAGGAGCGTGGTGGTGTCGAGATCTTGACAGCAACAGTAACGACACAAGGCTGGTGATGGTGGTGCGGCGGCGACAGTGAGGTGTGAAGATGGTGATGGTTGCGGGGCTGCAAGAAGGGTGCGAGAAGGGTGCAGCAGCGGTGGTCTTGAGATCTTCTGTTATGGCGTGGTCTTGAGATCTTCTGTTATGGTGTCGAGAGAAGGTTGTGCTGCAGCAGCAGCTTGTTGACGGTGGTGCTGCGCGACTGGAGCTTGTTGGTGGTGGTGGCCTGGTACGACGATGGGGGAAGGGGAGTGGTTCACGATGGAAGGTGTGGGGGCTGCGATGGAAGGTGGGAGGGGCTCTCGGTGGGGGTGGCTCTAGATGGGAAGGTGGAGATGGAAGGGGGTGGGGGGATGCGTTAGTTCGTGAGCACAGAGAGAGATGAGATGAGCACAGAGAGAGATGAGAGAGAGTGTGTCACGACCCTTAATGGGTTCTTTGTTTTGCTTTTTAGTTTCTATCAGTGTGGTAAGGATTTTTAGTTGAGTTTTGGTGTTCTCTTACCTTCTTTAATTGGGGTAGTTGAGTTAAGTAACTAAAGGCTTTACTATGGAAGTTTCATAGTCATGGGGCTGTAAAAAAATATTCACCCTTCCAAATACAATAGCATCAAACTCAAACTCAACCCATTATCCTGCACAATAAAATGATTCTCCACCATCAACCCATCGAAAATTTCAGAATAAGGTAATTAATTTTTTTTTGGTTTTGATACTCTAATAAATTGATCACCATCCCCTCACTCATTCTTTATTTTTATTTTTTAAAGGTTATAATTTTCTTTTAAAAGCTCAGGGGGTCCATGGCCCCCCTACCTCCGCCAGTGTCTGTAACCATTTTCTCCTTCCTAGCAAGAACTTCAAAATGTTGGCACACAAAACTCAGTTGCAATCATTAGTGGATAATTTTTCTGAAAAGAAAAATACAATTAATGAGATAACAAAGATTGTATATAAAAAAGAACACTCAAATGTCCATTTAAGAGAAGAAACTGAGAGTGGAAGCATAAATGTTCAAGTAGGAGAATGTTCAAATCTCCATTACTTGATTTTTAAAATTGATGGCGAGAATAGCGTATGCGGGAGGGGATGGCGATCAACTTTTTAGAGTTTTAAAACCAAAAAATTAATTACCTTACTTTGAATTCTTCAATGGGAGCAAATGGGCTGGGTGGGGTGATGAGTGAGTTTGATGTTGTTGTGATTGAAATTGGGAGAAGGAAGGTAGTCCTTAATTGATGTTGGGCTTTAGACCCTAATTGATGTAATCGAAGAAAGGTAGTCATAACCCTTTGGACTAGTTTAATGGCCAGGACCTTATTTCTCATTTTGGAGGTATAGGGTTCAAATCTTTTCAATCTTGTTATTTTTTAAGTCTTAAAAGGGGTAAGCAAGAGGTGCAAGGTTCGAGTCTCCTCCCTCAACATGGGTAACCTAGTCGTGGTGCGCGTAAGCTGGCCCGGACACCCATGTATCCAAAAAATAAAAAAAAATTGGTCCTCTTTTTTTTCAAAGATAAATATATGAAATAAAAATTATTACAAAGTTAACCAACTCCCATGGAGAGCGAATTCATTCTTAAAAATACTTAATAAACTAGGAAAGAGTTCAAAATTGCTAGTGGTAAGTATGTTGTTATGGAGCTTATACTTAACTAATCGATTTGTTAACGCATTCCTATCTCTACTAATCCAAGTAAATAAAAGGTTACAAACTTCAGCTCAAAAAACCAACATTTTGATAGGCCATGGCCTTCTATACAAACACATCCATAATCTTAGTGGTAGGTACACCCTAATCACGAAGTGAAAGAGCTTGGTCAAGATGGCCTTCATTTATGTACCTTTGTGATCTTAGAAAATGTAAGGTGGAGACAGGAGTTAACGGATGATTGTGATCCATGACGAATAGATCCACTACAAAGCAGTCAAAGGTTTAGTGATAAACGGATATGGTGTAGTGTTTAGGGTTAAGGTTTTAGGATTTATTGTTTTGGGTTCATTTTTTAGGGTTAAGGGATTATTGTTAATGGTTTAGGGATTGGTTATATGTGCTAACTTGTTTATTAAATAAATATTATCATGCTATTAATATTTACACATATCAATATCATAAAAATTTTAACATAGTGACAACCATAATTCAAATAAATTACAAGGATTAGGGTTTAGAGTTTAGTTTAAGGATTAGGTTTTACGGTTCATGGTCTTGGGTTCATCTTTGAAAAGTATTGTGTCTATGGTTTAGGGATATACGATTAGGGTATAGTGTTTAGTGATAAATGAATGTGTTTAGTGTTTAGGGTTAAGGGCTTAGGGTTTTTGTTTTTGGGTTCTTTCTTTAGGGTTAAGGGATTACAATTAACGGTTTAGGGATCGGTTATATGTGCTAACTTATGTATTAAATAAATATTATCATGCTATTAATATTTAAACATATCCATTTCACAAAAACTAAAACATAGTAACTACCATAGTTCAAAAATAAATCGATAAGAACAAATAACTAAACAATTTTCTCTTGATAAATCCGCAACCGATACACACCTTATACACTTTTATATTGTTGTAATTTCAAGTGATACAACAATTTTCGATGGTTCTTCATCATTCAACCCAAACTCCTTCTTTTATAGGCGAAAATCCATATCACCGTTTATTACTACAATTCATAGGTAGTTGAAGTATCAGTAACCATTTACAATAACTCTTACCAACCATATCAACCTCACCTTTCTCTTCGACATTACTATCTTGATGGAAAAACAAATTACATCAACTAAACATTCACTATATACCATTTTAAATTGAAAATTCTACTTAATTGGTGTAATTCGGTCCGATTAAAATCCAATTAAATTATACGAACTAATTTACCATACTAATTCAAAATGAAAAAATACATTAACTCCAATTAATTCAAAACTCTACCGGCTTGACACGTGTAAAGTAAAGTAATCATCACTAAAAGACGAAACAATTTATGTTGAATGATCTGGAACGAAAAAACTCCCTAAAGTCTAATTATTTAGATAGTGATTGGTATGTTGTAATGGATTTAGGTAGGAATGTAATGACTCCAGGAATGTAATAAGGTTGGGAATGTAATGTACTTTGTAATCATTATATAGTGATTGGTATGCTATATGAATGAGGATGTATTGGACGTGTTTGATTTAAAACTTCTGCTAGTAACTAGTTTGATTAAATGGGATTGTAAATACAATATTTAAGATACAACATAATATTTATATGATTATAATATAGTATTAATTTTAAGAAAATAAAACATAAAAAATAAATTATTTTAATAATTTTAATTTTTTTGTACATAGTTCGATTAGTCTTAAATTTTTATATTTCGATTTTAACTTTTAATGAGAATATATATGATAGTTGAACAATTGATATGATTTAGTTTTCGATTTGTAAGTTATTGACTAGATAACTTGATTAATTGTTATAGAGACGTAAAAAAAAATTATTAGAATTGCTAATTTATGTTAAAATTTTGATAAATATGTTGATTTGTGATTTATGGGTACGTGGGGAATAATAATTTTTTGCTATAATTTTCGTATATTATGGTTAAATATATCACCGACATATATTTAAAGAATTTTAATAATATTATATAATTTATGTACATTTTAAATATAGATAATTTCTTTTAAAAGTTTTTTTTTAAAAACTATATGATTTTATAAAATAAAAAAAGGTTCATTACGATTATAATTGTAATGGGTCATTCATACATACTTGCTATGTAATATAAAATTCTATATTCATTATAATATGATTATGAAAGAAAAATCACGGTATTAAATCAGTAACATCATTACATTACATTACATTAGTGATCTTATTACGGCATACCAATCACACCCTTAGAACAAATAAGACCTAAAGAATACCCATAATTATTCATTGCTAAAAGGTACCATTGCATAGGAATGACATAATATTTAATTAACAGTTTATTTAAAAGATTACACATGTAAAATTTAGTCATTATTATAAAAATTTTTAAAATTGACTTACAAACAAAATAAATAAGCGTGTCTTTTGAAACGGAAAAATTAACTACAACCACCGTTTTTAAATAATTGCAGAACGATTAATCAGAATATAATATTATTAAATACACCGTTCATTAACAAAACAATGCACCTGTTAGCATTTATTGAGTCACTTTTCACTATCTGGACTATATATCCTTAACATTTCCGCATCAACAAGAGTTAAAGATCCTTATTCTTCAAACAAATAACGTATCACAATTTTTTCATATACTTCAAAAAATTCATAGTTAAGCTCCAAATCATCAAGAAATACTATATTTCTTAAAATCAGTCCCATCATAACATAACATAACAATAACAAAGAATAAAAAAGCAAACTCATTTCATATTCTACATTATTTTCCAACATTTTAAACCACCATTAAATTCAACCAAAACTCTACTTAGAATTTAAACCCCTCATACTACACGGAAACTTCACCCCACCACCACCTCCCCCACCACCACCACCATATTTCTTCCCACCACTTCCACTATCACCACCACGTTTATACCCACCACGTTTAATCTCAACCCTACCTTTTTCACCTCTTTTATCATCAAGCCAATGAGATTTAACCGTCGGATCATCACGTTTTTCCTCAACCGTACCAGATCTAGACTTAGATTGTTCAGTAACAGCCTTTTTACTATCTTCAATAATCTGAATAGGATAAAGATCACGTGAAATAGATAAAGGAGTTCTTAAAGTAACATAAGCTTTTTTATAATCAGGCATTGAAAATATTTTCCACTACGTTTTTTCTTCTTTCCATCCATGTTTAATGTTCTCACTTCATCTACATCAAATCCATATAGTGATTCCAAAACCCTCTTTATCTCAATCTACAATAAAATTAAACAAATATTCAATAAATACATTGTTATTTCAAAAGTAAATAAAAATTCAAAATTGAATTAAAATATTGTTACAATTTCTTAAAGTGGTTATCGATACATCAAGTTAATATTAGATTAAATATTTTTATTTTTCTGAATATTAAGGAAAAATTGCACTATAGGTCCTTATATTGGAAAAGTGTAAATTCACATTAAATGATTAAAATACACAATTTCACAATTATTAAAGTTAATTTTGAAAAACTGGGGGGATTAGTGAAGATTGTAAAAACTTGGGGGACTATAAGATTCATGGTTAAACTTACATTTGACATAGAAATCTCTACTACTGAAAATCAGGTCCCCTCATTATGCAAAAATTGCAGTATAGGTCCTTTTTATTATGCAAAGAATGCTTTACATGTCCCTATATTGTGCAAAAACTGAGTAGTAGGTCCCTATATTAACAATTTGAGTTAATTGCACTATAAGGCTCTATTAGTTTTTTTATTGCATTATAGGTATTTATACTATGCAGAAATTGCACTATGGGTCCTTATATTATGCAAAATTTGCACTATATGTCCCTATATTGGGAAAATTTGCACAGCAGATCCTTATATTAAAAAATTTGAGTTAATTGAACTATAAGTTTCTATATAAATTTTTTTGAGTTAATTGCACGGAAGGTCCTTTTACTATGCAAAAGTTGCATGGCACGTCCCTCTGTTGTAAATCTTAAGTTGATAGACTATAAGTTTCGATATTTTTTCGAGTAAATTTCACTATAAGTGTCTGTATTATACTTAAATTACAGTACAGGTCCTATTATTATGCAAAAAATGCAGTATAGGTCCTTAACCTACGCAAACACTGCACTACTTGTCCCTCTGTTAAAAAATTGAGTTAAATGCACTAAATGTCTGTATATTATGCCAAAATTGCACTACAGGTCCCTACAATTATGCAAAAATTGCTCTATATGTTCCTAAAATGTAGGAAAAGTAACTGCAGGTCCCAATTTTAAAAAACTTTAAGTTAATTGCACTATATATTACAGGTCCCTATAACAAATGCTTTTCTGTTTATGATTCTTTATAATCAACAATGCATAGATAATTCTGTTAAGATAATAACCACCAGTTGTACAAAAGAAATGGTTTCCCGAAAAGAAAAGTAAATAAAATAAAAACGAGTTTACACGGAAAAACGAAATAACAATTACACGGAAATTGAAATAACGTTTACACGGAAATTGAAATAACAATACACGGAAATTTCAATAACAATACACGGAAATAGAAAATACACTTACACGATAATAAGGAAAACAAAGTCACCGTCAAACTATTGTCGTTAAAAAGATATTCCGGAGTGACCGGTATCTCTAACAGAACTAAAGCTACGTTTAGGAAAATATAGAGAGTAGGTGGTGAGGCAGAGAGTGTTTCCTTTGTGTATTTTCGTAGCTGTAGAGAGGGGAATGGGAGCTTTATTTATAGGGGTGAGGAGTGGACAAGCCTTCAGAAACGCCCCTATTGAATCCCATGATTCTCTCCCGGATTAGTCTTGATTGGGTTGACGTTAGGATTGCTAAGTAACCCCCACGTTTTGTAATATTCTGTAACAGCTATGACCATTTGATTTCCCACGTGTTTGACTTTTGACTTGAGCTGAATATTCTTTCCCTTTAACGCGTGCGAGATTAGTGGAGTCTTGTCTCTACGTTATACGTTTGAGTAGTCAACCATCACTATAAGAGCTGGTACAAAATCCATTTCATTTTTCATTTTTTGACTCCCCAAACTCCCCAAACTCCCCAAACTCCCCACTCCCCACGACCCACGACCCACGACCCACGCCCCACGCCTTACGCCGTCGCCGTCGCCGGTGCCGGTGCCGGTGCCGGGCCGGGCGGGTGGGTGGTGGTGGTGGTGCGCGCGTGTGGGCTAGATTATTGCTTTGCCATGTGCATGGGTATTGGCCATTTGGACTATGTTAATATCACATATTATATAAATAGCCTTAACTCTTCTTATCCCACCGATGTGGGAAGAGATTAAAAGGCCATTTTGACACTCAAATGGACACTTGGTTATCACAGATGTCCAACAATCCCCCACACATTTGAATGTCAACAAAAGGTTTAGTGAGAAGGTTCCAGAAAGAAGAATGGGTGAATTGTACTTAAGTGTCAATATCTTGCGATTTGAATTGACACGTAGTGAAGTGAGGCAACCACCGAATTCCGTTTAAGTGAACTTACTCTTGAACTTTAACGGTTATCGATCGAGACCCTCACAGCACATACTCTACCCGATTCAAGGTTATGGTTCCCTCTAACATCACCTTTTTGGTTCATCAAGTCCTTCTCTAAGGACCACCCTTTAAGGGCTATGAACTTGGTGGTTTTATTCATTTTGAGAGTGGTGTAAGGACGTCTCCTCAACACTCTACCATGAATATTTGGGTATCAAAGTTACCCTCGAATTCATCAAGTCCTTTTAGGAGGACCACCATAAAGGCTATGAGTTCGAATGTGAGTTTCAATACTTGGTACGCCTTTTTCATCAAGTCCTTCTCAACAAGGACCACCACAAGTGGCTATGAACAAGACGATTTGGGTTTGAGCCTTAGGGATGAGGACATCACATTGACTCATTAGTCACATGTTCCCACTTAATGGGTTTTAGACCCATCCCCCTCGACGTCTCCAGGACTAGTCTCCTGGTCAAGCCTTTGGTGAACGGATCAGCTAGATTCTCCTCTGATCGTACGAATTCCAAGGCTATCACACCATTTTTCAGTAATTGTCTTACTGACCCATGTCTGATGCGAATATGTCTCTTCTTACCATTATAGGCGCTATTATGAGCGACTCCAATGGCTGCTTGTGAATCACAGTGGATACATACAGGTGTGGCACTTCCTTCCCAGAGTGGCACATCCGATAAGAGACTTCTCAACCACTCAGCTTCTTGCCCAGCTAACTCTAGTGCTATGAACTCAGACTCCATGGTGGAGCGTGCTATACAAGTCTGTTTGGAAGACTTCCACGATACAGCACCTCCCCCTAAGGAGAATACATAACCACTGGTGGAGTTTACTTCGTCATTGTCAGAGATCCAGTTTGCATCACAAAAACCCTCAAGGACTGCAGGGAATTTGTTATAGTGCAAGCCTAGATCGATGGTACCCCTCAAGTATCTCAATAGACGGCGAAGTGCAACCCAGTGGTCACTACTCGGGTTATGAGTATAGCGACTAAGTCTGCTTACGGCATAGGCAATATCGGGTCGAGTGTAGTTCATTAAGAACATTACACTTCCTATGATTTTAGCATATTCATTTTGGGATACAGCATCCCCTACATGTTTAGATAAGTTAATGCTAGAATCATAAGGAGTATTTACAGGCGTTACATCAAAGGAATTGAACTTCTTCAGCATCCTTTCTACGTAATGAGACTGATTCAGGGTAATGCCATTACTGCTTCTAATGATTTTTACCCCAAGTATCACATCAGCTTCTCCCATGTCTTTCATGTCGAATCTGGAAGACAAGAAACGTTTAGTCTCATTTATAATATGAATAGTAGTACCAAAGATGAGCATGTCATCTACATAAAGGCAGATGATAACACACTCTGAATTTGTTACCTTGGAGTAAACACATGAATCAGAAGTGTTAGCTATAAACCCATATGAAATGAGAGTACTATCTAGTTTTTCATACCATTTTTTCGGTGCCTGTTTCAATCCATACAAGGATTTTTTCAACTTACACACTTTGTCCCCTTGACCAGGGACCACACACCCTTCAGGTTGAGCCATGTAGATCTCTTCATCTAGATCTCCGTTCAAGAACGCGGTTTTGACATCCATTTGATGTATTACAAGTTCGTGAATGACGGCTAAAGCAATAAGGGTTCTTATCGTGGCAATTTTGGTCACTGGGGAATAGGTGTCAAAGTAATCTTGACCTTTCTTTTGGGTGAAGCCCTTAATAACAAGTCTGGCCTTGAATTTTTCTATTGAACCATCGGGTCTCAATTTTTTCTTAAAAATCCATTTGCTACTAATTGCTTTGCTACCCCTAGGTAAGTTGGTTAATTCCCATGTATGGTTACTTTTTATTGACTCAAGTTCACTGTTAATAGCCTCTTTCCAAAAACTAGCATCTATAGATTTTAAAGCATCATCATAAGTTTTTGGGTCATCCTCCATGAGGAAACAATTGACTACCTGTTCGTCTAATAGGTCGATGTGAGAACCTTCTGTTATAAAGGCTGTTATAAAGTCAGGGCCGAAGCTAGACTCAATCCTGCGCCTCTTACTTCTCCTAGGTTCTTCCTCGGGAATACTACTAGGCTCCATGGAAGTGGAGGGGTTAGGAAAAACATCACAAAGAGGTACCACATCATTAGTAGATAAATTATCAACAGGTAAAGAAGTATTGACAGTATTTAAATCTTTCAAAGGGAAAACATGTTCAAAGAATTCAGCGTCTCTAGATTCACAAATAGAGTTATCTTCTAATGACAAGAATCTGTATGCCGCACTATTTTGAGCGTACCCTATGAAAATTGAGTCAATGGTTTTGGGACCAACGGTGACTGTTTTAAAATCAGGTAGTTTGACTTTGGCTAGACACCCCCACACTTTTAAAAATTTCAGGTTTGGTGGAAAGCCCTTCCACATTTCATACGGGGTTTTTTCTAGGGATTTATGAGGTACCCTATTAAGTACATAACAGGCTGATAGGACAGCTTCCCCCCACATGTTGTTTGGTAAACCTGAACTTATTAACATGGCATTCATAGTCTCTTTAAGGGACCTATTCTTTCTTTCTGCTATGCCATTTTGTTGGGGTGTATAAGGGGCACTAAGTTCGTGGATAATCCCATTTGTTTCACAAAACTCTTTAAGGGAATTAGAACTATACTCGCCTCCTCTATCGGACCTAAGTCGTTTGATTTTACAATCTAGTTGGTTTTCAACTTCGGCTTTATATTTTAAAAACGCATTTTCCGCCTCATCTTTAGTTTTAAGAAGATACACTTTAGTAAACCTAGAGTAGTCATCTACAAAGGTTATGTAATAAAGTTTTCCACCTCTACTAGCGGAGTTTTTAAAATCAGCTAAGTCCGAATGAACTAATTCAAGTAATTTAGTTTGTCTCGTGGTAACGGGTTTAAAAGGTTTTTTCGCAAGTTTGGACTCTACACATATTTGACATTTTTCAAAGTCATCCACGTTGTTAACGGGTATTAGTCCAAGATTTTTAAGCCTTTTAATAGACGCAACATTTAAATGGCCTAGTCTACCGTGCCACGTTTGAACGGACTCAACAATATAAGCGGAATTAGATGCATTCTCATTAAGGGATACAGTGTTTAAAACAAACAAGCCGTTATTTAGGTACCCTTTCCCCACGAATTCGTCATTTTTGGTGATAATGACTTTACCCCCCTCGAAAACAAGTTTGAGACTAACTTTATTAAGAAGAGCCCCGGAAACTAAGTTCCTACGGAGAGAGGGAACGAAGAGAACATCATTTAGTTCAAGAGTCTTACCAGATGTGAGTTTGAGGGGAACTTGACCCTTACCAAGAACAGTAGCGGTGGAAGAGTCACCCAAGTACACACACTCACCATCAGTTGCCTTTTCGAATTTCTTGAACAAGGATTTGTTTGCGCAGAAATGGCGAGAAGCTCCAGTGTCAAGGATCCACTCGCTCTTATTCTCTACCAAATTTACCTCAACTATTACCGCAGCGATGATTTCTTCGGTCTCAGTCAGATTCGCGGCAGCTTTGGGACCCTGGCCAGCTCTCTGGGGACATTCAAAAGCTTTGTGCCCTTCTTTGCCACAACAGTAACAGACCCCTTTAGGTTTTTGAATCTTACCAGAGATCTTGAATCCTCCGCCTTGTTTGTTGGAGTTGCCGCGATTCTTGTTTCCTCCATACTTAGATTTGTTGGACCCTTGTTGCTTTCCCTTCCCTTTGAACCTATCTTTGTTACCTTGGCCAGAACCTTCGACTAGATTAGCTTTGGAGGAATGAGAAGGGAAAGAGATTGACTTATCCTTTAATCGATTCGCTTCTTCGACTTGGATGTGGCTGATGAGCTCTTGGAGGGTCATTTCTTTCTTTTTGTGCTTGAGGTGGTTGCGGTATTCACTCCAAGATGGGGGAAATTTCTCAAGCAAAATGTTGGCTTGAAGAATTTCACACATCTTCATGCCTTCGGCGATAACCTCCGCGCATAGGTTCTCGTACACGTGAAGTTGTTCAGTCATGGGTTTCTGATCCGTAAGTCTAAAGTTATACCAATTCCCAGTCACGTACTTTTTCTTACCCGAATCATCAGCCCCATATTTCTTCTCGAGAGTTTCCCATATGACCTTTGCCGATTTCTCTTTGGCAAGGAGGTCAAAGATGGGATTAGTAACGTTGTTCAGCATCCAGCCCCGAGCCATGGTGTTAGCTCTTTTGAACCTAGATTCGAGGGCAGCATGCCTAGCTAGCTCTTGTTCAGTATGGGCTCCAATTTCCAAACGTGGAGGAGCCTCGACTATAACAAAGTCGAGTTCATACTGTTCAAGGCATATCATTAATTTTTGTGCCCAACGCTTATAGTTAGAACCATTAAGGGGCTCTAACTTGTTCGCGTCGAGAAGTGGCTTAGTGTTCAAAGAGGAACCAACAGCCGAATTAGGAAGAGCCATTTTCTAGAATAACCGGTGGAAAAGACAAAGAATATCTTTTTAAATTGTTAAGATAATAACCACCAGTTGTACAAAAGAAATGGTTTCCCGAAAAGAAAAGTAAATAAAATAAAAATGAGTTTACACGGAAAAACGAAATAACAATTACACGGAAATTGAAATAACGTTTACACGGAAATTGAAATAACAATACACGGAAATTTCAATAACAATACACGGAAATAGAAAATACACTTACACGATAATAAGGAAAACAAAGTCACCGTCAAACTATTGTCGTTAAAAAGATATTCCGGAGTGACCGGTATCTCTAACAGAACTAAAGCTACGTTTAGGAAAATAGAGAGTAGGTGGTGAGGCAGAGAGTGTTTCCTTTGTGTATTTTCGTAGCTGTAGAGAGGGGAATGGGAGCTTTATTTATAGGGGTGAGGAGTGGACAAGCCTTCAGAAACGCCCCTATTGAATCCCATGATTCTCTCCCGGATTAGTCTTGATTGGGTTGACGTTAGGATTGCTAAGTAACCCCCACGTTTTGTAATATTCTGTAACAGCTATGACCATTTGATTTCCCACGTGTTTGACTTTTGACTTGAGCTGAATATTCTTTCCCTTTAACGCGTGCGAGATTAGTGGAGTCTTGTCTCTACGTTATACGTTTGAGTAGTCAACCATCACTATAAGAGCTGGTACAAAATCCATTTCATTTTTCATTTTTTGACTCCCCAAACTCCCCACTCCCCACGACCCACGCCTTACGCCGTCGCCGGTGCCGGGCGGTGGTGGTGCGCGCGTGTGGGCTAGATTATTGCTTTGCCATGTGCATGGGTATTGGCCATTTGGACTATGTTAATATCACATATTATATAAATAGCCTTAACTCTTCTTATCCCACCGATGTGGGAAGAGATTAAAAGGCCATTTTGACACTCAAATGGACACTTGGTTATCACAGATGTCCAACAAATTCTACGTCAGTGAGCATTCTCTTCGAAATGGAATCCACAATTTACAATGAAAAATTTGAATAAATGAATCAAAAGGACGATTAAATTGTAGTACGGCATGAAATTGAAAACTATTTGAATATAAAATAAAAATGAAATGTTGATCGGGTTGTTCAAGGACTATATTGCAATTAATAATTACCTTGGAGGCGGAACAGAGGAAGGTAGTTGAAGCTTGATGGGTATGTTTGCGAAGTTCACTACTCTTCTTCCTAATCTGCTCCCCATTTTATTTCTTCTTCTTCTTTTGATTCTTCTGAAAATCAAATCTGTAACCTGTGAGTGTTGGTGTTTTCTGTTGCCATATTACAGTGTTCGACTACTTTGTTCGCCCATTGATGAGCCATACACTCAACCTCTAACTGTATCTCCTCAAGGCCTTCTTCAGCCACATATCCTTACTTATTTTGGTCAAATTGTTCCCTTTTTAATCCTTGAGTGGCCATTATCTCGAACATCGCTTAAACACTTGATCGGTGCCATTTGCAACCACACAACAAACACAAAGACCCCATGAATGGTACTTGAGAGTGCTATGCTAAAAGTGCAAAGTAATCGTAAATCTATTAAATTTGATTTTATTTTACCAAATAACCAAATCTTATTAAAAGCCAAACACTTTATATTTACTACTTTTAAATAAAATCGGGGTACATTTGCTATATCACATTATACATTCATGCAACTGACCCTTCCTGATTTTGAAGCTGAGTCAAAACCTGTTTTGCAATGTCACATTCGGATATTAGCCTATTAGTGAACTTGCGTATAAAACAAGGGGGCGTTTTGCAATTAGCTGTAAATTGTATTCTTCCTGTAAATTTTTCTTCTTTTTTACTTCTTTTATATTGATGAGAACAAAGAAGAGTGCAAACCCCAACCCCATAAGAGAAGCTCCAGCATGGTTAGTGGTAAATGAAAAGAAAAAAGAGGAGAAGAAAGAAGAAAAACAAGATGAATCTGATTTGTTTTTATATTTTATCACATGAGCTTCAGGCTTTATATCTCTCCCGATCAGTGATAGATACCATAATTGCAAAATAAACTGATGGTGAATATGAAGATATTCAATTAAACGAAGCAATTTAGATACAGAAAGGTGTTGATGAGTCTCCCGAATCATTGTTGTCATCGATATATTTAGCAAAGCATTAACTAGTCGAGTACTCATTCCATGGAATGATCTAACGCGTGAATTTCGAGGCCGATCTCTTCGAATTTGATGTCTTCGAACAAAAAAACATGTGGCTAATACTGCTGACATGGCAAGCAATGAAATAAAAGAAATAGCCATGATTGACCATGCTGAATTTTCAAAGCTTGGTATTAGCCATATTTCTGTGTCGTTTTTATTAACGTATTTTATTAGTGTTTGTCATGAGTCTTTTGAGATAAATATTACGCGTGTTTTTATACCAACAGCATTTCCTGCCACTGTATAGTTTTTTAAATGTTTTAGTTAGTTAAATGTTGATATGTTGTAATAAAATAGGTACTTAGTTGCTACTAAATCACCATATTCATTGTCATAAACAATGACTGCTTTGAAACCTGCAACTTGTGCTTTTCTTGATTTTTCTTCAAAGCTACATCCTCCTCTAATGATTAAAACAAAAGGAGATTTGTTTATATCTTTTGTGGGGTCCACTATGTTGGTCAGTGGTAAACACGCATCTAAAGGCTCTGCCACATATAATGTCCCACAATTCCAAGAACTTTTCACTGATGTAGCTGAATCACAATTGATTATATAAATATAAATACCCAGTAATTGAAAGAATTTTAATCAACAACACTAAATTTTATACGAGGAACCATTTCTTTGATACAATTGACATACCCAGTTAGTTAAGTACAAGCTGAATTATTTTTTGTGATATCTAGAAATAATGGTCCTTGTGTTATGTGAAATAGCCGAATATACCCGTGTAATTATTCTAAAGAGTAGGGACATAATACCCAACAAATGGTTAGATTTGCAAAGACAATGTATAACACAGGTGTATACATTACTTCATATGTGCCCCTCTCTGAAACGTGGTGGGTATAATTGACTTTTTCTCAAAACACATTAAGCAATTGTGCAATCAGCCTTATTCTGTGAAATAAAACTCACATATTTTCATAAGAAACAGACCTAATACTTTAACTCCCTACTTTTTTCGTTATATATTAACTAAAATTAAGCTGTTTAATCAACGCCAGTAAAATCTTCCTGCTGAAAAATACTAAAACCACTCAACTTTATTCTAGTTTAGCTCATCTATTACAAAATTAAACCAATTTTCACAAACTCAATTTACAAAATCTATATTAATGATAGACGATATGATTAAAAATGATGAGTCTTCAGAATCATTGTTGTTATCGATATATTTAGATTCCATGAAACAAGATTCTGAAGATTAAATGAGTGATAAAAGAGGTTAATAGTCCATTGAAGCCCTGTGATAAAGATATCAAATCCAAAAAGTCGAACAATTTTCATTCTGTATTGAATCCAGTTTAAAATCTTTCTCAGTTGAGATCAGTTAAGACGATACAGAATGAAGGAAAACAGAATATCAGTTTGGAGCAAGAAAAGAAGAAAAATTATACCTTTTAGTGCAGAGCCTAAATTTAAACAGATATATAGTGAGAAAATAAATTTGTAAGCAATGTAACTATAAGAGAAACGAAGTTACAGTTAAAGAGAATAGAAGTTACAGTTGAAGAGAATAGAAAATAAATTAATACTCAAGCGTAGAACAGAATAGAAAATAGATTACATAATTTAAAAAAATAGAAGTATAAATATATTATAATAATCAAAAGTAAACGATAAAATGTAAAGTTTAAGACAAACATTAAAAGAAAAACAAGAAAAGTTGATCGAATGAAACAAATGTAACAGTAACCTCGATCATCATCTACAAACTCCAGTTAAGAGAATGGAGATCATTATAAGCCAAATAAAAGCTGTGACTAGTAAAAAGTATATTAGCAATCAAATGGTGGGACATGGAATAATAAATTTAATCTCTGAGAAGCGACAATTAACACACCTGAATCTATTATGATTCTATAATATTGTCTTCACAAGATTTTTTTTTTTTTTTTTTTTTGGCTAAGTCAGCAGCATTTTAGATTTTATATCAAAACAAATAAGTGTTTTACACCTCATACATTAGTCAACATCTTGACTAGACATAATAAGACAAAGCTAAGCCAAACATACTAGTACTAACTAACACATTACACCCTCAAGTACCTATAGAAGTACAAAACAAATCTAAAGACTCCCGAACCCTAACTCTCTCTCCACCACTTTATCGCGGCTTCGATCTCTTCACTTTCAAAGCCCTTCAGTTTCGTCAAATTTTCAATCATCCGATCTACAATCTTCTCCTTAATAGCTGCTTCTGAGGTGAACTTTTGATTGAAGATTCTTTCATTTCGTTCTTCCCAAACTGTATGAACAGCTATGGGTAGCATTAACGAGGTAAGCTCTTTATCGATTTTCTTAGTATTCTTCTTCTTTATTTCTTTGATTATATCTGTCCATTCATTGTTACTGACCTGAATTTTTGCTTTTGTTTTGCAAAAATCCCAAATTCGCCTCGTATTAGAGCAAGCCCAGAAGAGGTGATTTCTATCTTCGCTTTGTATCTTACAAAACTCACAAATGGGATTTGATATCATGCCCCAGCTTAATAATCGTTGCTTAGTCGGTAGTCTATCCAGATTACATAGCCAGAGTATGAACTTGTATTTCGGTAAAACTCTTGATTTCCATACAATTTTATACCAATCATTAGTATTACCTTTTTCCCTAATTTCTTCGTATATTTCTGCGAATTTAAAAGACCCCTTCTTTGTGCAGGTGCATTTAATTGAATCTCTAACCCCTTAGATAATGATATTCTTTGTAAGATCATTCATAAACCTTAGATTTGCAGGCCATTTCCAGTTCTTGTTATGAATGAACTGGCCTACTTTACTGTCTACATAATAACCTGATGCCATGTTACTACAGCTCATCTCATTCAATGTCTTGTTGTTTGGTAGCCAATAGTCCCACCACAGAGCAATGTCTTTACCATTCCCCAATTTGTATTTGAACAGATTTTTAGCCCATTTTCTGGTTTTCAGTATCTTTCTCCAGCCCCATGAACAATCTGTAGGTATATCAATTTGCCAAACTGATTTTCCTTTGAGGTAGTTTAGTTGCAACCACTGAGACCATATGGTTTCTTTAGGAAGGCAACAGCCCCAAAGTAGCTTCATTGACCAAACTCTATTCTGTACTTCCAAATCCCTAATACCTAATCCACCCTCTTCAACTGGTTTACATACTGTACTCCAAGAAACTTTAGCTCCCCCCTCATATCTACTTTTACCACACCATAAGAAGGCCATTACTTTACTTTGTAGCATTTTAATAATCTTCTTGGGTAAGGTGAAGATACTACACCAGTGGCTAGCTATACCACCAAGGACTGACCTGATGAGCTGGACCCTTCCTGCATAGGACAGATATCTTGAGCTCCAGTGATCAATCCTCTTAGCCATTTGATCCACTAGAGGTTTACAATCATTAAGGCTTAATCTTCCTGTAATTAGAGGAAGTCCAAGGTATTTCATTGGAAGTTCCCCCTCCAGTATGTTGAGTAAGAGGTTTATATTATCTTTAATTCTCTTATTTACTCCCCCATAGAATATGTTGCTTTTACTATCACTTATCTTCAGCCCTGAGAGATTATAGAACAAGTTTAAACCTTTTTTAATCCATCTTGCAGTATCTTCAGTTAGGGTAAAGAATACTAAAAGATCATCAGCAAACATTAGATGATTAATCTTTAATTTGCTACACTTTGGGTGCCATCTGAAGGTACTTTTTTGTCCCATATGGTTGAAAATTTGAGATAAGACCTCCATACCTATTACAAAGAGGTAGGGAGAGAGAGGATCCCCCTGCCTGAGACCCCTTTCACCTCTAAAAAATCCTTGAGGGGCTCCATTAATTATAATAGAGTATAAAGTGCTTCTGAGGCACATGGTTACCCACTTTATAAATATAGTAGGGTAACCTAGAGCTTCCATAGTCTTCAAAATAAAGCCCCAATCCACTGAGTCATAAGCTTTCATTAAGTCCAATTTTAAGGTACATCTCTTGGAAATATTTGCTCTTGTATATCCTCTTACTATATCTTGAGCAATAAGGATATTCTCTCCTATGAGTCTACCTGTAATAAAGGCAGACTGATTTTGGGAGATAATACCTTGAAGTGAACTTTTCAGTCTATTAGCTATTATTTTAGAGATAATTTTATAAAGAATGTTGCAACAGGCAATAGGCCTGAAGTCCTTAGGAGTACTTGGATTGCTTGTCTTGGGGATTAGAGAGATATTTGCTGAGTTGATTTCTCCAAGGATCTTACAATCCATAAATGAACTTCTGATTGCTGATATTAAATCCTCCTTGATTATGTCCCAACATTTTTTATAAAAGCCAGAAGAAAAGCCATCTGGGCCTGGACTTTTATTACTATCAATGGACCAAAGGGCCTCCTTGATTTCATCTTCAGTGATGGGTTTTATAAGGTCTTGACTCTCCTTTTCCTTTATATTTTTCTTCAATATAGTTTTTAGAGTACTAACATTGTACTGACCTTCATTTTCCCTTTTTGTTCCCAGGATTTCAGTGAAGTGTCTTACAAAGACCTCAGATATGTCCCTTTCCTCGGTTTTACAAACACCTTGTTTATCTATAATATTAAAGATACTATTTTGGGTTCTCTTACCACTCATAATCTTCTGAAAATAAGAAGTATTGAGATCTCCACATTCTACCCACTTATCTCGTGATCTTTGTTTGGCTATTGATTCCTCATTATTCAGCTCTATAGTAAGTTCTTGAATAATATCATTTTCTTTTTTTAATAGCTCTGCATCAATATTACCCTGATGTCTATCCATTTGAACTGTTCTCAGGTCATTCTGGAGATTGTTGATCTTTTCTCTAGAGAATCTGAAATGTTTTTCATTGAAAACTTTCAGTTTTTCTTTGAGGAGTTTCAGCTTTCTTGTAACAATATACATCTTGGTCCCTTGAAAGTTTACTTTCCATACCTCTTTTACAAGAGGAATAAACTCAGGATGTTCCATCCAAATGTTGTAAAATCTGAATGGGTATTTTCTTCTTTTTTCAATTTCTAAGAACTTGAATATTTGACTACAATGATCTGAGAGGTAAGGATACTCTAATCTAAGGGAAGAATTAGGGTATGTCTTGAGCCAATTCTCATTTAATAAAGTTCTATCAATACGACTAGCCCTCATTTCACCTTCAGTTGATTTGTTTGTCCATGTGTATTTAGGGCCCACATACTTGAGATCTGTAAGTTCTAGGTCTGCTACACATTTCCTCATGTATATAGCCCCTTCTGCTAAACTGACTCCATTTAATCTCTCATTTATATGCATTACTTCATTGAGATCTCCTTGGATAATCCAAGGTGATGTATCCACTGTCCCTTCCCATCTTCTTAAAGTGTCCCTAAGGCTAACTCTCTCTTCAGGTTTATTTAATGCATACACAGGGGAGTAAAAAAAGACAGTGTTGGTTTGGATAATCTCTACCTTGCAAAGTAGTGCTTGGCTAGAGCTGTCCAATACTGTAACATTATAGACCCTTTCATTCCAAAAGGTCCATATTCTTCCAAGGTTATGGTGGGTGTAATTGTGAGCTATCTTCCGTTTATTGAAAACTGAGTCCCATATTTTCTTTACCTTATGAGGTTTGACTTTAGTTTCAAGTAAACTAAACAAGTTAACATTAAAATTATTTACATATCTCAAACAGTTAGCCTGTTTGGTTTTATTATTTAACCCCCTCACATTCCATGTGACTATCATGTAAGATGAGGGTCTGGAGGTTTATCTTGCTCAACCCCTGAGCTTGAACCCATAATCATCTCTTGAACCATACACTCAATGTTGTCATTCTGTTGGTTTAGTATATTAAAAGTATTTGAAGTTGAAGCTACATTATTACCCTGATTTAATTGGGTAGGTGATGATGTGGCCCTTCTGTTCACTACTTGAGTCCATGATTGCCCTTTTGGCTCTTCCTGGATAATAGCTTGAGGTGGGATGTTCTTTTCAATGGTACCTTCTGTTATTTTCTGTTTTTCTACCCACACTTGCTTTTTATTTCTACAGGTGTTATCTGAATGTCCCAAGATGTTACAGTTCTTGCATAGAACAGGTTTCCAGCTATACTCTACCTCTACTGTTTCAATTTGATCCTCTCCCATATCAATATCAAAATTTTCAATAATTTCTTCATTGAGGTCCATTTCCACACAAACTCGTGCATAATTGAGTCTTGTGTGGTTAGCTGTGATGTCATCCATTTGAAGGGGTTTCCCTAGGGCACTTGCAACAACACTCAGACCCGCTTTGTTCCATAATTCACCTGGAACTTTCTTGAGCTTTACCCAAACTGGTACCTTATCTATTTTAAATTTTTCAAAATGTGTATTTGGTTTCCATCTTCTTAGGATGAGTGGTTTATTGTTTACATGCCATAACTCACCCATGACATTGAAACAAGACTCTTCACTTTCCATTTTGAATACATAAAGGCCTTGTTCTGAGGTAACTATCTGCACTTTTCCATATTTCTTCCAAAGAGTATCCACCATATACTTGATCATATAGAATGGTGGGGGTTTATCTAAGAACTGACCCACCAAACTTGTTTTCCAGGCTTTGCACCCATTCTCCTTGATTTGTGTTGAAGGAGTGACTGTGATTCTACCGTTTCTCAGATCTGGCTTGACATACTCCAACTGAACAGCTTCTCTAATCTCACCATCGAAAAACGTGGCCCAGGTCTTACGAGGGGACACCAAATTGGGTGTAACCGTGGCTTGAGGCTCACCTAGCGATGATGAAGGTGTTTTACCAATTTCTGAGCTAGGGTTTGGCTCAAACTCATCAGTAATGATTTCAGTTCTTTTAGGTGCATCTCTTTGTTGTTGTAGTGAAGGAAATGCCTCTAAATGCGTGATTGTATCATTTTTAGATTGTGTAACATTCTTTATATTTGAGTTGTTATTAGTAATAATATTTCCAGATCCAGATCTAACTGGAGTAACACTCATTTTGGCTTTTTCATTTGAACTCTTTTGGCCATAGCCTGAACTTTGGGCTCTAAGGGGACCCATGATCTCTGTGACCTCCTCTATACTAATTTCTTTTTTCTTATTAGCTTTTTTGGGTGCCATTTGTTCAATCTCGTGAGGTAGATTGAATATTTGTAAGTGTTTGGTTTATTGTTTAGGTTAGAAACAGATGGAGGGGATAAGAATAGAAGTGCAGCAAAAAAATAAAAAGAACAATCGTTCTTACCGATGTAACCGGCGTGGAAACACGATGAGAAAGACGGAAGAAAGAGAAGAGACGGTGGAGAAAAGATGTAAAAGCTGCCGTAAACTGAAAAAAGAAAACCTAGAGAGAGAAAGTACTAAGGGAAAACCTAGAGAGAAGGCAGAGAACGTTGACTCTCATTTGACCAAACTTTTTAGCATGGATACTTGTCTTCATAAGATATTTTGAGTTGATGATGACCCCAACATTTCACATGCTGATCTTGAATAAGTCTGACTGATTTTTCAGCAGAAGGATTGCAACATCTCACCTGAATCATGTGTATGGAAGTAATATATGCAAAATCTTGAGGGATCTCTACAAGCTTATAGCATTTGTACACGACCAGATGTTCGAGGCTTGGAAAGTGATTACGAGTGGCATTCCAGTATTCCAGATCATCCATGCAATACAACTCCAAGTATTTGAGTTTTGTGAACACCACTTCATCTTCCATATCCCATCTTTCACCTTCAAATGCATTCCAACTTAGCTGTTTGTTGGGTAAAAGGAGGTGGTAAGTACTAAGTAGTCTTTTTTTTACGACATAAAATAAAAAATTAAAAGGATCTAAAGCTGTATATTTTGGCCAGGTGTCAAGATATTTTTTCTGCTATAATCTATGCCTTACTTGAATGCCCACTTTCACATGTTTTATGGTACATACCACTATATGTCTATATAATGCAATGAGGTAAATTTCATCTTTTTTTTTTAACTTTTTTAATTAAAAATGAGACTGTTTAATGATGGTGTTGTATGATTTGTAGGATTGATAGTGCAATGAAATTCGGTTGGTTCTTCTTCTTCCTAGTATACTTGGTATGTATCCTACTATTGATAAAATTGCTTTAAAGGTCCCTCATCTTTTGTGCCTTTTTCTGAATATACCCTGATCTGACTTTACATTTTCTAATTATTCTTTTGGTGTAAATTATGCAGATTCACATAGGTTTTTGCATATTTGCTGCTATAGCCCCTCCAATTGTTTTTCATGGACAATCACTTACGTGAGTGCTTATAACTTTCGTATAAATTCTTTTTTTTTTTGAATTTTTTATTTTTTTTAATAAACAACATGTGTGTAAATTCTTGATCTCATGCCCTATAAATTATTTTCACCTGTTTTTCAGGGGTATACTTGCTGCAATAGATGTATTCACTGACTCTACCTTGGCAGGGGTTAGTTTGTAAATTATTGTTATTTCTATTTAGAGAAAATTCCCTAATGGTCCCTGAAGACCAAGTTATATTTATTGCCCTGTGGTCTCCCCTAAATTTTTTAGAAATCTCACTTGGTCCCTGACTTGCTGCAATAGATGTATTCACTGACTCTACCTTGGCAGGGATTTAGAAATCTCATTTTTGTGGGTCTTCCTTTGATACTTTTTGTCTTGTAATTGAATCCTATTTGCATATAGTGTGTTTTTTATTGAATAGAATTCTCTTTGTCTAGGTGCATTTAGAGGATTTGGCTGAAAAAGATGCAACAGAAAAATCGAATGCTGCTGAACGGTTTTTATCTTATATGAGTCTTGAGCTATGTGAAGAAGCAGTGGAAAAATATCATGTTCACTTTTGATTTTCGTTAGATATGAGTCTTGACTCTTGAGCTATGTGAGGAAGCAGTGGAACAATGCCTTGTAGTAAAAGCTAGTCATGAGAACACAGAACTCTACTTTGATTTTTTTTCCAAATATAACTCTATATTGATGATTTCCCGTAAGATTTTACTCAAAAAAGGTGTAGTGTTAGAAAAGGTGCATTTCTTTTTAGATAAATGCATTACAAGTCCCTATATTTAAGCTAGCTTTTTATAAATTAATTGCACTTTAAGTCCCCCATGTATTATGCAAAATAACTATATGAACTTAAATTTCAGTAATATTCTTAATCGGTTCGGTTTCGGGTTTTTTTCGGTTTTTTCATTTTATGCGGTTTCGGCTTTGGTTTTAAATTATTATAACCATTCGGTTTCGGTTTCGGTTTCGGTTATGGGTTTCTCTTTTCTTAATCGGTTTCGGATTCGGTTTTACTATTTTTTGCGGTTATCCGATCCGTTGCCATCCCTATACCTGAGGGATAGGTAATCCTTGACGTTGATTATCATTGGGATTAAGATTATCCTCAGCACTCAGGTGGAATTAGAATTTCCTCTTATTGAGACATATCAATTCTTTGTTCTCGTTCTTCTCTGAAGTGTTTGTTGTAAGGCTTAGAAATACTCTCGGGATTCTCGAGCATACACTAAAAACCTGAAGAGACAAAAACAAAAAGAAAGCATAAATCTAAAAAAATAACTAAAAAATACTACACTAAAAATAAACCCACACGCTAACGAGACACAAGTCCCTAGCAGCGGCGCCAAAAACTTGGTGGGGAAAAGTGTGATAAAATAAACTCTAAGGGTATGTTTGGATTAAAGAGGGATAGTATAGTAAAGGATAGGAAAGGAAAGTCTAGCAAATAATTGGAAAGGAGAGTTTTAAATTTTGTTTAGATTAGATAAAAATAGAGGGAAGAATTTTATTAAAGGATTACATATAATTGGTGTTTGGATTGGAAGAATAATGAAAGGAAGGAATTATTTTTATAACTAAATTACTTTTATACCCTTAGTAATATATCTTACATATAAAGAATAGGGATAATTTAGACATTATGACATAATAAAAAAATCTTTCCCTTCTAATGACACCAAAATGGAGGGATTGAATATATAGTATAATAATGGATTAGAATAGTCATTTATTAAACTTTCCACTCTAATTATTTCTAATCCAAACAAATGAGGAGATTATTATCATCCTGTAATATAATCATATCCCTTCCAATCCCCCAATCCAAACAAACCCTAAATAAATAAGAACATGACACTCTAACTTCCACATTAGTCACTACAAGTATCACATGTCATATGCAAGTTGTAATGATAAGTTAAGATTCGTTCTTAGGGACTTAGTGTGTTATACGAATAGATTAACAGAAAACATAGTAATAAATAGTGCAATAAATTAAAATAGAATAAAAGTAAATAGGATGATTTATTTGAGGAAATAATGATTAAACTAAAGACAAAACAATAAATAAAAGATGTGAGAATAAGATGAGAGAGATATAGCTTAGGTTTGCTAGTACGCACTTATCCTTCTATTTCTTCTACTAGTTAATAAGGGTAATTAAAGCTCTTAGATAAGTAGCCAGGATTCTATATTCCTCTTGACCCCTATCCGGGCGGATTTAGGTGGCGACCTAACAATTACCAGGGGACTTGGGGTAAGGGGACCCTACACAATGGTCGATGGTTAAATCTCAATCCCTTATGACTATCTAGCTAGGCAAGCCCTCCGGATCACTACCGCACACTAGACGCTTATGTGATGTTTCAATAATTAGACGCCCCTTACGGGTGACCATCTAACTACTATTAAGACAGTACAAACGTGATCAAGATTAAGACAGGCAATAAGTCAAAGCACATAACCCAAGTATATGGTTAAGATGTTAGAATCAATTTAAAAGGTTTTCCGAAACAAACTTAGATCGATGAAAATAGAATTCAAAGATTATACATATGCAAAACCCAAGCTATGGGAAAATTAGTTCATGCTAACAAGAAATAAACTAAAATAAAGATACAAATTGTCAACTTGCTTCTCTTGAATGACTAAGGATTGAACTAAGGTTTAGAACTGAACAAGGATGGGAAAGGACATGTTTATAATGATAAGAGGGTATTTTTATAGGTGTTAGGAAGACCCTAGGTTGAAATTTTTGAGCAAAACGTAAGTAATTTGAGTCCAAGTCCAACTCAAATATCTACATTTACTCTTTTGAATGCTCATCCAAATTTACAGATGATTTGAAGGTATCTCCACTTTAATGGACGTAGCTGCAGAATTTCAGATTTACTTGGCAGCTTTTCCTTTCCTATTTTATCTTTACTTCCTTTTTATCTCTTGATTACTTCCATGTCTTCTTTCCTTATCACTTTAGAATTGATTTGGAATCTAATTATATTCCATATATCTTTAAAGCTTCACATTAACACACAAATTAAACCAAATATGCTCTAAAAATAATAAATCATCAAATCAAGATAAGAAATAAGAATATATCAAAATACAAATAAAAATCTTAATTAATTACTCAAATACACCTAAAATGATGTCTCCAACTTAGATTATTATATCACGAATAGGGAGACATCAGTGGACATCACGATTATTATCGACCAATTTTCCAACATAAACTAATTTGGTAGATAATTCAGGAGAGACGAGAACATTTTGAAACGAGGGATTCAAATTACCAATAGCAGCAATAGAGAGTGTGCCATTAGCAATTTGAATAGTTAGTGTACCTCCGTACTTACAAACATCGTGGAGACCCATTGTATATTCAATCATATGATTAGAGGCACCCAAATCAACAATCCAAGAAGAGGAAGTAGAATATGTACCTTATAGGCCTAAAGTCGTAAAAACTAATATAATCAATTGTCGGACCATGGCCAATATAAGGACAAAATACTCAGAGCTTACGTTGGGAGGCATAGACGAAGTGGAAGATTAAACCATAGCTTGAAGGGCTTGAGATTTGCGATTTTAAGGTCGCACGAGATAGTCTTTAATGATATGGCCTTCTTTCTTACAATAGTTACAAGCTTTATTGGGATAGTTGAGAGAAATATGATCGAAATCCTTGCAACTGAAACACCATAATTTGTTCCTTCCTCTCCCTTTTGTTGCGTAAGAGACATTCATTGTTTCAGAAAATACCTTTTTAGAAGTCATTCCAATTAAAGTGGATAATCGTTGTTCCTCACGCAATAAATACCCCAAGCATATATCCAACGAAGAATCCTGATTATGGTTCAATAAACCAGCTCGAACAAGTTCAAATTTGGGTCGAAACTTCATTAGAAATTGATTGTGTTGACTCTTATCATGGACCGCTTGAAGAGTCTCAAGAGCGATCTTGGGAACCTTAGCATGAACAATAGCAGAATACTCGCTCCAAATATTGATAAATCCAGAATAAAATTACTCTATTGTTAAGTTACCTTGAGTGTAGTTGCCTTGGACCGCTTGAAGAGCCTCAAGAGCGATCTTAGGAACCTTAGCGTTGTTGTTTTGATGATAAATATGATTTAGATAATTCCACATAGCCGGACTTGTAGTGATACACCGAATATTGGTGACTAGATGAGACACAATCGTTCCCGATAGCCAAAAACCACGTTAGCATCCTTGACCTCCCATTGAGCAAGTTCTGATCTGTCCATTAAAAATTGAACACCATCATCAATATGATCGTATAATTCTTTACCTTTCACAAACATCGTAAACTAGATTTCCACATTTTTTTTGATACGTGGGTTCCGGGACAGCTTTCACACACCCGACTAATCCCACGGAGAATATGCTCACCGTCCCAAGCATAACCCCAGGCATGTCAAAACTTGGTTACCCGTGTTCTAAGAGGGATTCGAAACCTGTATCTCTTAGTTGAGAGACAGGTCTCGGCCAGTTGAGCTAATAGGAAAATTCTTTCCACTAAATCGAACCATAGAACTTTCAAAATACATGTTCATAAAACTCTCCAAAAGAATTTCCTAACACAGCTGATCACCACGAAAGAACACTCAAGAAAAAAATTTATCAGCTCTAAATATCATGTCAAAATAGTCTGAATACCCTTTTCTATGAGTTTTTTTCCTTTATATAGTAGATTTTTACAATCTATTTACAACCTAGAATGCAAGATAATAAATTTATAACCTTATTCTTTGGCTAATAATTTGTAATATTTATTCTTTGTGTAATATTCCGTCTTTATACCGTCTTTAATATCTTTTTATTTATTTTCAATTTATCTCCTAATTATCTCGGTAACAAATTCAACTCATGAGATTACAAGATTGAATTAAAAGATATTATGGTATGTTTTATCTAAAGAGTTTAGTTTCTCTTAGTTAATTTAAGAAGAGCTACTCGTTAGAACTGCTCAAACTATGTCATGTTATATATTATTGGCTTGTTGTTTATATCAATTTCGTGTTTATGATTACTCTTGATATGTAATGTAATTACTCACTGCTATAACTTGAAGGATTTTTTTAATTATCAGATTGTGATGTTTACAAAAACTTGAAATCTAATGCCATATGTTTGTTAGTGTTAGATTCCTTACTAACATTGAGCAGATTAATGGTTGAGAGCTGAAAATTTATAACTTTTTTTACTTTTTTTATAAAGTAATTTAAAAAGAACGTTTAAAAACAAATAATAGCCGAAGAAACGTATAGGTGCTCCTACGAGAAGCGCCTATAAATTAATTAACTTAATTTATAATAAAAAATGTGCTCCTCAGAAAAATGCCTTTCTTAGACAAAAAATCCGAGTTGAAAGGCTATAACTCTGATTAGAAAATTAAGAAGATTGTTTGCATAGTGAGCGGTGGCGGCCGGAGTACCGGCGGCACAGCAGCTTCTTGGAGGTGAGAGGTTTTGCTTTTATTCGGTAAAGTTAATTATGAGCTGCAGATATGTTTTGATATGTAAAAGGTGCAATTGTCAAAAAAAAAAAAAAAAAAAAACTTGTGAAAAATGCTTATCAAAAAGCACATTATGATGACTTGTTTTATGAAAAAAAAAATGTTCTTTTTGAGAAGCGTCTCTACTTAGTTAGGATTAATCAAATAATCTTATATCTATTTAAACCGCCAATATTTCTATCACGATCGTCACAGAAATGTATATAAAGATGGTGGACCATTCCGATATTTTACTCTTAAATCTATTAAATTCGATTTCAGTTTTTACCCAATAACCAAATCTTTCTAAAAGCCAAACACCTTATATTTGCTACTTTTTGGAATCACATCGGGGTACATTTGCTATATCACATTATACATTCATCCAATTGACCCTTCATGATTTTGAAGCTGAGTCAAAACCTGTTTTGCAATGTCACATTCGGGTATGGTACATGGATGGGATATTAGCCTATTAGTGAACTTGCATATAAAACAAGGGGGCGTTTTGCAATATAGCCGTAAATTATATTCTTCCTTTAAATTCTTCTTCTTTTTACTTCTTATATATTGATGAGAATCAAGAAGAGTGCAAACCCCAACCGCAGAAGAGAAGCTTCAGCATGGTTAGTGTAAATGAAAAGAAAAAAGAGGAGAAGAAAGAAGAAAAACAATATGAATCAGATTTGTTTTCATATTCTATCACATGAGACTCAGGCTTTATATCTACCATAATTGCAAAAGAAAACTGATGGTGAATATGAAGATATTCAATTAAATGAAGAAATATGTCAAAGAAGAGTCTTCAGAATCATTGTTGTTATCGACATCAAATTGGATAAGTTGAACTATTTTCATTTTGTATTGAATCCAGTTTAAAATATTTCTCAATTGAGATCCGTTAAGACGATACAGAATGAAGAAAAACAGAATATCAGTTTGGAGCAAGAAAAGAAAACATTATACCTTTTAGTGCAGACCCTAAATTTAAACAGATAATGAGAAAACAAATTTGTAATGAAAAGGGAAACAAAGTTACAGTTGTACCTTGAAAGACACCTGGTATTAAGATCAAGAGTTCAGGTTCTGTTTATAATTTGTCTAAAAGCACACGTCTTCAAAAAAGGTGCAATAAGGCTACTTTTGGTAGAAACTTTTTCAACTATTACAAGCAAGTGCATAGAGATTCTAATGAAGTCCTTTTTCTTTTTACAAGTCAATACACTCCATTCCAGAATCATATTAAAGAAAGTACTGGGGAGGGGTGTAGTTTAAGAAATAGATTTTATGTTGATTACTTTATACTATATATTATACCTATATAGTGGTGTATAATTTGTGTTGGTTGCAGATAATTTTTTTATGCAATATTGAGATGTTTAAGATGTCAACTAAAACTACTCATAATCTATACAAACTTGCTAACTCACATAGATGGGAATTATAGTTTCAGTTTTTTCACATGGGAGAGCACAACTCTAAATTAATACTCAGGCGTAGAAAAAAATAGAAAATAGATTACATAATTGTAAAAAATAAAAGTGTAAACAATAATATGTAATGTTTAGAGGTGTAAATCTGAGATACAAACATGTGGTTTCTCCTATATCCCAGTTCAAGAAACAAGGTATCAAGACAAACATTAAAAAGAACAAGAAAAGTTGATGGTATCAAACAACTGTAACAGTAACCTCTCCATGATCATCATCTACAAATTCCTGTTAAGAGAATGGAGATCATTATAAGCCAAATAAAAGTCGTGACTAGCTAAAAGTATATTAGCAATCAAATGGTGGGACATGGAATAATAAATAAAAAACTTAAGAGTAGAATTTAGAAGAGTATAAACACACCTGATTACTATTTATTGGAATAGAAAGATATTTCGAGTTGATGATGACCCCAACATTTCACATACTGATCTTGAATAAGTCTGACTGAATTTTCAGCAGAGCGAGTGCACCATTCCACCTGAATCATGTGTATGGAAGAAATATATGCAAAATCTTGAGGGATCTCTACAATCTTCTCGCATTTGTACACGAACAGATCTTCAAGGCTGGGAAAGTGATTACGAGTGGCATTCCAGTATTCCAGATCTTCCATTTTCACCAACTTCAAGTATTTGAGTTTTGTGAACACCACATGAACTTCCATATCCCATCTTTCACCTTCAAATGCATTGAAATTTAACTCGAGAACCTCCAGATTCTTTAGCATCGCAAGTTGTAACATTGCATTCCATGGCATTTTAAACTTCTTCAAACTAAGTTCCTTCAGATTAGAAGGGAAATTGAACTTACATGGATATATACCTGCACCCATGTAAGCCACCTTGAGTGATATTAGTTTATTGAGAAACTCCAGCATTGGGAACCGGTTACATTGCGTATGATCATCCCATGAATCTAGAAATCTACACTTTAGTTCAAGAATGCCTGATAACCTTCTCAACATCTTCTCCATATTGTCTCCATAACCAATAATGGGTTCCGAAAAGCTTTGTAAATTTTCTAGAATGGAAGAAGAGTTCTCAAGTCTGTGGGGCTCCAAATCAAAAGAAGAAAAAGTATGTATATGAATATGTCTCAACGTTATCATGTCCCATATACAATCTGCTATTTTTACAACTTCATGATTTGATTGTTCAAAATGAAAAGTTTCAAGGTTCCAAATATTGGATATGGATGGCGGAATTAATTTCACTGAGCTTTTGACGGACAAGTATCTTAGCAGAACAAGAACACCAACCTCTATAAAAGAGTCTCCTATAATGAAATGTGGAATCTTCAATATCCTAAGAAACTTAAATTTGTTATAAATGAACGAAATATTATATGAACGGTTCATCGAGATATGATCATTAAATAAAGGTGAAAAAAACAATGATTGTAGAAATGGCCCAGAGGACATAACAAATATATCCAATTTTTGAAAAACCTTGAGACGACATTGATAATATATCGTGGGTGAAGAAGAAGAAGAATCATCATCATCTTCGATCTGCACAAAATTATCTTCCTTAACTTTTCTTTCGAGGAAGTTATGTACTGCATCATTATAAACATGAGCGGTCTTTTCAAAAAAATAACGATCTGTGTCAAGTTTGAGTAGGTTTCTTGAAATAAGATCGGCAAAATAATCCTCTCCTGTCTCCTCTAAGCTCTGGGATGCCGTATGTTTTACAAATCCCTCCGCTATCCACAATCGTATCAGTTCTGAGACTGAAACACCTCCATGTAAAAATACTCCCATGTAGAAAAAGCATGATCTTAAATGGTCCGGTAAATAGATGCAAGTCAAATCTAGTATGCGACTTACCTGTGAACCCCTATGACCAAATACGCGGGACCCTAATGTTTGTGCAACTTCTTCCCACTGATTCACTGTTTTACGAATGGTCCGAAGAAGAGCAACTACAAAAGTCTTTGATTCCGGTTTACATCTTTTAGCGATTTTCATTCCGACTTCCTTCATTTCGTCAGGGCAGCTTACTATTTCAAAGAATGACTCCCAGATTCGTGGAGATTGGGGGTCCCCTACGCTCTTAGATTTAGGTGGGAAATCAAACTCCTCCTCTTCAGTAATTAATATGATTCTACTTCCATTGTGAGAATCTGGGAACCATCTTTGTATCATATCCCAATAATCGAAACACTGACGGGTATGAATCACAACAAGGAATCTCTCTCCCTCGAGACATTCAAACAGTAGTTTAGCTAGTTCATTATTCTTGGAACGAATGTCATCTGAAAGATCAACCAGGTCATCTAAAAGCTCCAATAATGCATTTGTTATACCTTTATGAGAAACAATCCATGGAGGATAAATATATGCAAGAGACTCGAAGTGACTGATGACAGAAGGAGAATTGTACAATTCTTTAGCGAATGCACTCGATGCAATTCCATAAGGATAGACAATGGTGATAATGTTGAGTGGCTCATCTCCTCCAAGAAGCATATCCTTTACTATCATTGTATACTTCCCCTTGAGATCCTCATCCACATCTTCCTCTGTCTTTCTTTCTTGCTCTATTTTGAGAAAATCTAGAAAGATATCGTTAAGCCAGCAAATACAGCGCCACGAAGGAACATCTCCAACAAGATATGAATCAAGGACATACTCTACACCATATGCCAATTTTGTAATTGTTTCAATGGTCTCCTTCAAAAACAATGGTGGGTTGCTCGAGATTTCTATGAGGTCAGAATACCAGAAACAAAGCTCACTCTGAACCCTCTGAATGAAATAGTTGAAAGGGAGAGTTGAAGTAGACGTGTCTTTCAATAACTCCTCAAGATTCTCCAAAAGATGGTTAATGAAGATGAATGGAGTCGTTTTTGGATATGTAAGTATAATTGGCCTCTCCACTCTGAAACGTTGGAAAGTAGGCGTTTTCTTGAGCCGACGAAAAAATTTGCATAGCTGCGAACAAAGTTGAAGGGCCATGTATTCATTCATTTTATTGAGATCAAATGAGTAGAAAAAGGATCCGACATTCCTGACAACAGATCTAGCTACTTGTAAATCACCATCTTCATCTTCATATTCATCTTCATATTCATCTTCTAAATCACCATCTTCATCTTCATCTTCTAAATCACCATCTTCATCTTCATCTCCATCTTCATATTCATCTTCTAAATCACCATCTTCA
This sequence comes from Nemophila menziesii, assembly GCA_029959085.1. Taxonomy (NCBI): domain Eukaryota; kingdom Viridiplantae; phylum Streptophyta; class Magnoliopsida; order Boraginales; family Hydrophyllaceae; genus Nemophila; species Nemophila menziesii. The sequence continues at coordinate 254,872 of JARWIR010000103.1, forward strand.
TCTTCATCTTCATCTTCATCTTCATCTTCTAAATCACCATCTTCATCTTCATCTTCATCTTCATCTTCGACCAACTCTTCAGGAGGAGGATGATCTATAAGGATTGATTTGATGATTACAACACCAGTTATAACGTCCTCTATCATTTTTGGAGGTACAACAGGGGAATTGATAAGAAATTCAAGGAGAGCATCAAAACCAGAAAAATCAATCTTATTACACTCCACAGCTCTCTGATCAATAATACTGTTGTGTGCTAACAAAGGATGCATACCGCGAAGATTTTGAAGGGATTTAAAGAAAGCCATAATTCTCTATTGATTTAATTTTAATGAGGGTAAGAAGTAAAGTAATATGTAAGAAGCTGGAAGAGATGAAGATCCAAGATTGAAACAAAAAGAAATGAGTGGCTAGCAAATTTCTTATCTACCTCCGAAGACTTCTGGAAAAGAAAATACAATTAATGAGATAACAAAGATTTTATATAAAAAAGAAGACTCAAAGGGAAGAAATTGAGAGTGGAAGCATAAATGTTCAAGTAGGAGAATGTTCAAATCTCCATTACTTGATTTTTCAGATCGATGGCAGAGAATAGCGTAATTACCTTACTTTGAATTCTTCAATGAGAGCAAACGTGCTGGGTGGGGTGATGAGTTTGAGTTGACTTTGATGTTGTTGTAATTGACTTTGAATTCTTCAATGGAAGCAAACGTGCTGCGTGGGGTGATGAGTTTGAGTTTGAGTTGACTTTGATGCTGTTGTAATTGAAATTGGGGAGGAGGAAGAAGAAAACGGTTAAAAATCAGATAAGGTTGGGCTTTAGGCCCTAATTGCTGTAATCAAAGAAAAACAAACCACTTTTTTTTTTTTAAATGATAAATATATAAATAAAAGGGGAAATTAATTATAAAGGTCTAATACACACATGACATTCTGATATAAGGCCCAAGAGTAATTACTAGTTAGCTCATTTAGTTAGTTGTTGAACGAGTACAAAAAACCCTTCTAAAAGTCTCTGATCAATAGTCTTTCTCTCTCCCTTTGTCAGAAAAGCTGAAAAACTTTATTTCTTTCTCTTTCTCATATAGGCATCGATGTTTTTGCTTTCCCTCTCTCATAAGCCATACTTCTTCTCTATTCAAACCAGTAAACCAACAGTAAACATATACGCTTCTCTCATTTATGGAGAACCAATATCTCCGCTGATGAGAAACAGAAATCAAATTACAGATCTGCTTCTCCCACCAATGAACCAAGCCGCTCTACTCGACAAGGAATCCACCGCCGGTACACATTCTGTCTCCACCGCTCTCCTACACAATCATTGGCTTTTTCAAAGAACCCAATACGACCTTGAAGAGGTATGTTTTTCACCTCCACGTTCATACGCTCCTCTTTACTCCTCGTATCAATAATCTCACACCTCAGCTACACCGTCCACCGCCTTATCTACTCATCTCACCACCAATCAACCACCACACCACTCACCAATCGGTTTGATCCCCTTACCAATCTGTTCATTCTTTTTCTCTGGTTAGACCCTGGTTAGACCCTTCGAAGGCTTGTTAGAATTGGGTAAATTAATTCTAGGGTTGTTATTATTCTTCTAGTTATTCAACTGAAAAGCTTTTGGTTTTGTTTGTTTGGCTTCTAGGGTAAATCAATTAGGGTAAATCAATTAGGGGAAGAAAGAATAATCTGTTTATCAATTCATTGATTATACGTTTTTTTCCCTTTTTGCAGAAGTTTTTTCTATAGGGAAGATTTGTATCTGGAGCTGATGTTAGATCTTTGGCGCTTACTATGTTACTCATTGTAGCTCCTGTATCAGTTTTCTGTGTCTTTGTTGGTAGAAAGCTTATTAATGACTATTCTGATCACCATGAAATATCAATTATAGTTGTTGTTATCATTTTCACATTCTTCGTAAGCTCTCGCTCTTCGATTAAATATTATTTTACACTAATTTAATTACTACACTAATTAAGGTCATTCTTGTTAATTTAAAGGTTTAGGTCTTCTTCTATTAACATCTGGAAGAGATCCGGGTATAATTCCGCGAAACGCACCTGAACCAGAAGGTTACGAAAATAACACAGAAGGTGGACAAACTCCACAGTTACGTTTACCTCGTATTAAAGAAGTTGAAGTTAATGGCATTCGCGTTAAAATAAAGTACTGTGACATATGTTTGCTTTACAGACCTCCACGATGCTCTCATTGTTCTATTTGCAATAACTGTGTGGAACGTTTTGACCATCATTGCCCTTGGGTTGGCCAATGTATTGGATTGGTAATCTTTTCTTTTTTTCTATTTTTTTTCTAATATATATATGTTTATTTGCAGCGAAACTCTAGATTCTTCTTTATGTTTGTGCTCTCGACCACTCTTCTTTGTATCTACGTTTTTTGTTTTTGTTGCGTGTATATTAAAAGGATTATGGTATCTGAAGAGACAACAATTTGGAAAGCAATGATTAAAACTCCTCCTTCGATTGTTTTAATAGTTTACACCTTTATATCTGTGTGGTTTGTTGGTGGTTTAACTGCTTTTCATCTCTATTTGTTGTGCAATTCGTTTAAGATAGTTAGGAACCCTGTAGATCTTGATACGTATGCACCTTCAGTGGAGCTTCTTCAAATTCTTCTTGCAAAATCTAGCATCAGGGGATCAAAGTGTGGGTCTCAAATCAGACATAATAGCCCCAAGTTCGCTCTGGTTTGTCTTTTTTTTTTCTTTTTCTTTAGTGAAAGGTAAAATTGAATGTAATGAACAGGGAATGCAAGCTTTACTGGATCTTATTTTTGCAGTTGAGGGCTCGGTTTCAGTGGCAGCAAAGAAATTGGGGTACATGATAGTTTCAGTGTCAATGATAATTATATATATATTGTTTGGTGTAACTTTAACAGGTTAAGCATTGGGGCTTTATCACGGTTGATATTATCTAACGATTCTCTTCGAATGGCAGTAAATAAGTTCCGGGTATCTAAGGTAAAAAACTCTAATACTAACTTGATTATTAACTTCAATATAAACTACTACAGTTTGCTTGGGGAAAGTAGTAGAAGAAATACATTAAGAAATCTGAAATGAATTTTGCAGGGTTTGAAGCCTCTCAAGTAGGAGATAGAAACAGTTAATCAACCTTAGAGCACTTGTTGTTGTTCATATCGTGTTTGTAATGATCTTTATGTCAATTATAGAGGAATCTTACGAAATACAACTTTCTAGTTTCTAGTATAATGTAATTTAATTTCACTCCTTGCAATGAATAAATACAAACTTTTTACCATCCACACCAAGTAAATGATTGGGCATGCGTCCATCAATTTTTTCTTTCCACCAAGTGACCTTATGTATGGTTGGGCATACGTCCATCAACTACATTTGGGTATACACCCATTCGTAATGGTTGGACATACGCCCATCAAGATTATCCTTCACACATATGAAAGTAAAGTTGGGCATACGTCCGTCAACTACGTTTTGGTATACACCCATTCGAAATTACTAGTTAAGCATTATGAGTGGGTGCACACCCGTTTGGTCACCATTAATGACCGAGTTATTGTTAGTGCGCCAATCACGATCATCTTTTCCAAGGTTGATATTATGTGGTGTTGGGTATACGCTCAGCAACTTCCCTTTGGGTATACACTCATTGGTAAGGGTTGGGCATGCGCCCATCAAGATCATCTTCCCCGTAAGTGACGTTATGTATTGTTGGGAATACGGCCATCAACTACGTTTTGGTATACCAACCCCCCGCCGAAATTAATACTCAATAATTGTGATTGGGTGCAGACCCGTTTTATCACCAATAATGACTGAGTTATTTCTAGTCCATTAACATCATCTTTCTGTCTTTGACATTATGTATGGTTGGGTATACGCACATTAACTTCCTTTTGGGTATACAGCCATTTGGAAATGGTCGAACATACGCCCATCAAGATCATCTTTACCGCAAGTGACCTTATATATGGTTAAACTCACATTCAGAATGGTTGGACGTACGCCCATCGAAATCATCTTACCCGCAAAGTGACTTTATGTATGGTTGGGCATACAGCCATCAATTACGTTTTGGTATACACCCATTCGAAATTACTAGTCAAGCATTGTGAGTGGGTGTCCTCCCGTTTTCTCACCAATAAGTATATACAGATGTAATAGGAATATACCTACTAATACAGGTCGTACTATTAAATTTGTGTATACACCCAGTGTTCGGGTGTATACAACCTTATCTGTCAATATGGGTGTATACCCAAAACCAAGATGCATATACCCATCGTCCACTACCCTAATAACTAGGCACGTATATCCATATTTAATTGACTCACGGGGTATACACCAATTCATATCCATATCACAACGTGTGTATACCAACTGTGAATATACCAACCACAACACTAACCAGGTATATACCCAAAAATATTACTGGATATACATAAATTTCTTTTCACAAATACGATATATCTACCCAAACCCAACTATATAGGCATCTACCAAAATGTTATTACGGTTCCATTGCTCTATAATATAATCATCATTTTACCCTTATAAGTTAGTATGGGCATATACGCAAAAACATCACGCGTATATACCAAAACACAAGAACGACAAATAATTAGGCGCGTATATACACTTCTATTCGTATCAAAACGTGTTCACACAATGTGCATCTACCCAAACCACAGATATATGGGCATTTACCCAGTTGTACTTACGGGTCCATTGCGCTCTAAGATCACCATCATAGTTACCCTTCCCTATCAGTATGAGTGTATACCCAAGACCAAGACCAAGACCATATACTAATTGTCCCCTACCCAAATAGTAGCGTATATAAATTTTTATCCATATATATTAGTATGGGTGTATACCAAAATCCATCACGCATATACCCATTGTCTTCAACCCTACTTACAACTTACAACCCGCGTCTGTACAACATTCTTATCCAAATCATAATGTGTGTACAATTGGGCATATACCCAACCCAATGCTATGCCTGGGCCATTAAGCGATCGTATACATTTTTTGTGTGTGTACCCATTTGGCCTCTACCCAAACACAAGAACGACAAATAACTAGTAGGCGCTTATATACATTACTATTCCTAACAGAACGTGTGCACCCAATGGGCATCTACCCGAACACAAATATATTGGCATTTACCTAGTTGTACTTACAAGTCCATTACGCTTTAAGATCACCATCATAGTTACCCTTATTTGTCAAGATGGGTGTATACCCAAAACCAAGACGCGTATACCCATCGTCCACTAACCTAATAACTATGCACGTATATCCATATTTAATTGACTCACGGGGTATACACCAATTCATATCCATATCGCAACGTGTGTATACCAACTGGGAATATACCAACCACAACACTAACCAGGTATATACCCAAAAATCTTACTGGATATACATAAATTTCTTTTCACAAATACGATATATCTACCCAAACCCAACTATATGGGTATCTACCCAAATGTTATTACGGTTCCATTGCGCTCTAAGATAATCATCATCTTACCCTTACAGGTTAGTATGGGCGTATACACAAAAACATCACGCGTATATACCAAACACAAGAACGACAAATAACTAGACGCATATATACATTACTATTCGTAACAAAACGTGTGCACACAATGTGAATCTACCCAAGCACAAATATATGGGCATTTACCAAGTTGTACTTACGGGTCCATTGCGGTCTAAGATCACCATCGAAGTTACCCTTATTTATCAGTATGAGTGTATACCCAAAATCAAGACCATATACTCATTGTCCACTACCCAAATAAAAGCGTATATATATTTTTCTCCATATATATATATATATATATATATATATATATATATATATATATATATATATTAGTATGGGTGTATACCAAAATCCATCACGCATATACCCATTGTGTTCAACCCTACTTACAACTTATAACGCGCGTATGTACACCATTCTTATCCATACCATAACGTGTGTACAATTGGGTATATACCTAACCCAATGCTATGTCTGGGCCATTACGCGATCGTATACATTTTTTTACCCTAAAATATTGTGTGTACCCATTGGGCCTCTACCCAAACACAAGAACGACAAATAACTAGGCGCGTATATACATTACTATTCCTAACAGAATGTGTGCACCCAATGGGCATCTACCCGAACACAAATATATTGGCATTTACCCAGCTGTACTTACGAGTCCATTACGCTCTAAGATTACCATCATAGTTACCATTATCTGTCAGTATGGGTGTATACCCAAAACCAAGACTCAGCTATAAGATACCCTTTGGTATTAAAATGATTACAAACAAGGATACCCAAACTACTAGATGCGGTAATTGGTGTTTACCCATTTGGGTATATACCAAATGTGGTTAAAAGAGGTGGTTATAAGATACACCTATTTGGGTACGTACAATATACTATAACAGTACGACCTGTAGTAATAGGTATATTCCTATTATATCTGTGTACCCATTGGGCCTCTACCCAAACACAAGAACGACAAATAACTAGGCGCGTATATACATTACTATTCCTAACAGAATGTGTGCACCCAATGGGCATCTACCCGAACACAAATATATTGGCATTTACCTAGCTGTACTTACGAGTCCATTACGCTCTAAGATTACCATCATAGTTACCATTATCTATCAGTATGGGTGTATACCCAAAACCAAGACTCAACTATAAGATACCCTTTGGTATTAAAATGATTACAAACAAGGATACCCAAACTACTAGATGCGGTAATTGGTGTTTACCCATTTGGGTATATACCAAAGGTGGTTAAAAGAGGTGGTTATAAGATACACCTATTTGGGTACGTACAATATACTATAACAGTACGACCTGTAGTAATAGGTATATTCCTATTATATTTGTATATACTTATTGTGAAACACATGATTGAGATGCACTACTAATGGGTACCTGCTAGATGTGATACTTGGTATTTATTCATTTGATATATACCAGATGTGGTTATAAGAGGTGCTTATTTTACAATAGGTTGTTATAAGATATACCTATTTGTATGTATACCCTTTGGGGGTACGTACAGTATAATATATTAATACAAACTGTAATAGTGGGTATATACCAACTATGTTCGTATATATCAGTTGTGAAATATATGGTTGAGATACACTACTAATGGGTAACTACTAGATGTGGTACTTGGTGTTTTCCCATTTAGGTATATGCCTTATAAGATGTGGGTATAAGATATACCCACAATACAAAGCTATTGTACTCGGTGAAATGATCTTGATGGCCGTATGCCCAACCATTTCCAATGGGTGTATACCCAAACGGAAGTTGATGGACGTATACCTAACCCTACATAGTATCAAAGAAATGATAGAGTGGGTGTATACCAAAACGTAGTTGATGGGCGTATTCCCAACCATACGTAATGTCACTTGCGGTAAAGTTGATCTTGATGGGCGCATGCCCAACCATTACCAATGTGTGTATACTGAAAAGGAAGTCGATGGGCGTATACCAAACCCTACATAATATCAAATACGAAAAAGATGATCTTGATGAGCTCTCTATAAATAACTCCGTCATTATTGGTGACAAAACGTGTACGCACCCACTCAATGGGTGTATACCGAATACCCAACCCTATGTAATGTCAAAGACGGAAAGATGATGTTGATGGTTATAAGAGGTGCTTATTTTACAAGAGGTTGTTATAACTACTAGATGTGGTACTTGGTGTTTTCTCATTTAGGTATATATCAGAGGTAGTTATAAGAGGTGGTTATAAGACATACCCACAATACGAAGCTATTGTACCCGGTGAAATGATCTTGATGACTGTATGCCCAACCATTTCTAATGGATGTATACCCAAAAGGAAGTTGATTGGAGTATACATAACCTTACATAGTATCAAATAAATGATAGAGTGGGTGTATACCAAAACATAGTTGATGGGCGTATGCCCAACCATGCATAAGGTCACTTGCAGTAAAGTTGATCTTGATGGACGCATGCCCACCCATTACCAATGGGTGTATACTCAAAATAAAGTTGATGGGCGTATACCCAACACTACATAATGTCAAATATAGAAAAGATGATCTTGATGGGCGCCCTATAAATAAATCAGTCATTATTGGTGACAAAATGGGTGCGCACCCACTCAAAATGCTTGACTAGTAATTTTGAATGAGTGTATTGCAAAAGTAGTTGATGGGCGTATGCCGAACCATACATAAGGTCACTTGCGGGAAGGATGATTTGGATGGGCGTATGCCCAAACATTTCCAAATGGGTGTATACCTAAAAGGAAGTTGATTGGCGTATACCCAACCCTACGTAATGTCAAAGACAGAAAGATGATGTTGATGGACGAATTAGAAATAACTCGGTCAATATTGATAACAAAACAGGTGTGCATCCACTCCAAATGCTTGACTAGTAATTTTGAGTGGGTGTATAACAAACCGTATTTGATGGGCGTATGCCAACCACTGATAATGCATTTGCGGGAAAGATTACAAAAGATACTATATTAAAGATCAATTAATGAATTTGGGTATACACCCATTTTGTTTAATATACCCACAGGGATATGTATTGCCAATATATTAAATATATTTTAGTGTGTATATACCCATAGAGACTCGTCAATTATACAATTGTGTGTGGTAAAATGTTGTTTTACTAAACTACAAAGGGTACATTGCAAAATAAAATAAAATTATCTTTTATGAACCATTGTCAAGCCATTAGCTAAAGAACTACTTGACTAGAAGAAGGTTGATTGATAGGTTTAATTACATTCGCATCAAATAGGATTAAATTGATGAACCACAAGAGGGAGGAAACCAAATTTTCACATTAAATATTTAAAAAGAAGTACAACATCAAGTAGAGCAAGGAAATTATAAATAATAATCATCACAATTATTTGGGCAAATAATATGTCAATGTCAACTAATAGGAACACATAAGAATTGCAAACTTTTCCCCTGTATATTGTCTAATAGTCTTCCCAAAAAACTTGCAAAAAAGTAATTAGTAATGGCATTGAAAAGTGATTTGCTGAAATTAATCGTCTTTTAGAAACACCACAACTGATCAGGCTTATCTGCTAGCCATAACATCAGCCACACCTGTACCACATATTACACACTAACTAGTCATTGACAAATTGCTCAGCACTTGTAGCAGTGTCATGTCATTAACAGATTTACCTCAACATTAAGAGACAGCTAAGTACCTGAAATCAAACAATAGTCTAATATATCAACAAACTTACCCAAAACTATACTACTAATTAATATAACAATACTCTGGAGAAATACTACTTTAGCTACTCAATGGTACTTTGATACATTTATCATAATATTTTTCTTTCACAATCTGCACAAAAATATCATCATATTAATATAACATGCTATAGGGACCTATGGTGCAATTAACTAAAATTTTATTAGTTTGCTTTAACAGAAATTTAACATAAATTCCAATATTCTTATAACTAAAATGCTATGAATTATTGTAATATATTATCATATTATTATGTGATCCATTTTTATCATACATGAATTCAACAAAATATATACTTATTACCCAAATAATACAAAAACACTTCAATGGAAAGAGCCAATAAATAATACATACACCAGAGTGATCAATTACCTAGAAGAATTCTTCGGTGTAAGCTTGGACTAGCTGAGTCCTAAGCTGATCCCTGAACTGATCCGGAGAGAACTGTGACTAGGACCCACTTGGCGGCGAAAGGGAATCCAAATTGCGATATCGCTTATGTCCGGTTCCGAGACAATAAGCTACTGATTTGCGTCGTCGTCTCACATAAATCCTAAAGCTTCTTTTGGAAAATGAAAAGAGTCTGCACAAGTATATCATATTTAAAAACAAACTATAGAGACCTATGGTGCAATTAACTAAAACAAATGAAGCACAAAGCAATTACTTCATCATAAATTTTTCTAGTTTCAAGAGCAGCACCAACAAGAGACCTATATGAAAGCTTCAGATTCTACAGGGGTTTTACTACAAACTTTGGGGCGGATATAATTTGCTAGAAGAACCTGCTGGTATCCTTTCGAAAGTTACAGTATCTTTAGGGACAAATCTGCAAACATTGAAAAATAAGAGTGCGGGTTAGTTGCTTGGTATTAATTTTGCGACAACTGATATGAGCAACATCATTACAGAGTCTTTGAAAGCATATTCAAACAAGCATGTAGTTGCAATTAAATCAAATAAGTAGATGTCTTTCCCCAAAAAGGAGTGTATCTATACCAAAAGAGTAAGAGCTTCTAATAGGCGAACAAAACAAATAATCTCCACCCACATACCAACATAAAGATTCAGATTTTACAATTTTTTAATGGATTCTGTAAATGGGTATATAACAAATTTATAACACCTAAATCATACACTAATTCAGAAGACCTAAAAAACCTATGCACAGTCACAACAAAATTACTAAGAAGAAGTGACAAAAACCCAATTTAGTATACTGATTAAGATGAATCATAAAAGACAACAATTACGTTTAATAAGATCTTTAAAAGTATAAGATTGTAATGAAAAATTGAGAGTATATAAGATTCAATACTTAGATCTCATTACTGAAGAAATAGATTGAAATTAAAAAAAATTACCCGTCTGTATATATAAGCTCTCGAATCTTAGATCCAATTTTCTTTTGGCCATAACGACCACCACCAATTTCCGACTTTGTGACTAGTGACGAGTTGGGTTTTCTATGGTGGTGGAAGCTGAATATGGTTGGATGGTGAAAGATTTGAACTTTGTGGCCATTATAGGCCTCTTATGAGATGGTGAGAGAAGGGTATATTTATTGATTTATTTGGTTTAAAGGATTATTTGGAGATGGTGGTGGCGGTAGTGGGTTAATACTGTGAGAGAAGATGGCCACAAAAACCTGCTGTGATTCTCGTTGATGTTTCTTCTCACCGGAAAAGGGTTCATTTGTTTTTGCTTGTTGATTTCGTACGAGAGAGAAGAGGGAGATCAAGAGAGAGTGATAAGAGAGAGAACAGTGAGTAAAGGTAAAAGCAATTACACCCAACGTAGTAAGGAACGAGGGAATAATGATTTCAATCCAAATTTGAATTTCAAAAAAAAAAAAAGAAGCGTAAGAAAGAGAGATAAGAGTGTAAGAGATGGGTCAGGTCTGTCTGTATAGGAGAGAGAAAGGGAGAAGAAGGTGTTAGTTACATTAGGCCTTTAAAAGAACTATTAGGCCTTAAAACAATCAAGATATGAACTAGGCCTTATAATATATCATTGTGGTATGTTTGGGCCGGTCTAAGTAATTTCCTCTAAATAAAAATAGGTAAAGCTCTTGTGTGGCCCTTTAACTTTGCCTAAAGTGCAAGAACCACCTATATCTTCATTTTTATCCTTTTACGCCCCTAATGAACACTTTTTGTGACACCGTTAGCCTTATTTTTATTTCTCTGTTAGTTAACCGTTAGTCAACGCCACATGGCGCCACGTCACTGCCACCTCAGCGCCACCTTCGTCAGCTTCATCTCTAACTTAAAAAAAAAAACTTTGAAGGTTTGAATGCTTCAAACCTTCAACAATGGAGGAACACTAAATCGAAACATCCTAAAATTAATATACTTTCAAGTGTTGATTCTCTTGTATCATCAGCTAGCTATGGAACGTGAATCTTTTTTTTTTGTTCAAACATTTATATAAATATAAGAGTAACACCTACCGGACGGATAAACCAAATCCGGGGCATTTAGAAACATACAGGCAAAATAAAGTAAAAACAATACATAAGGTGAAAACCAAAATACAATACATCCTTGAGGCTCCTTGCTCCGCCATCAAAACCACCCGAGAGCTACCAAAATCCTTTCCCACGAGCCAAAGCAAACTGAAACGAAAAATCGAACAGAAACCAAAGAACCATGCTCGATAGGTACTCACCACCGAGCTGAGGATGGAAAAATCTTCCAGAACAAAGTCACGAGCTAGTCCAAACCTCCAAATAGTATCACCACAATAAAGGGTAAGAAACAAGGCCGAGAAAAGGTGTAACTCTCTTGATGATGCATAAACAGCAAACGCGGCTAAAAACTCAGAAGGTATGTAAAGGTAACACCACAAAAACTGGAATAAAGCCCACTGTCGAAGATCCCAACAACTCAAGAGAAGTAGCTTACCAAGGCAGAACAGAGAACCTGTGTAGAAAAAGCTTGGCAAATACCCGTAAAGAAATGTGACCAGTTTCGAAACCCATACCAGTTTCGGCATCTGCCTCCCCAAATCAACTCCGGGAGGCAGCGAAATGTTACAAGAAACGAAAAGTGGGCCCCACCAGAACACCTTCAAGCGCAAAGTCAACCCGTATGCAATAGCCTCAACTAATCCAAACCAATAGTGCTCGAAAAATTTAAACCATTCATGAACGGCAAACACAAATGACCCAACAAAACAAGCACCATCAAGAATAAAGTAATAATTGCTAAAACAAACGGAAAGGACAGTCGCTGAGCTTGAAAAACAAAAACTTACCATCTCCGATCTAAGAAGTCCAAAAAGCCTCCACGCAAACAAAGTCCTTGCAGTAACGAAAAGCAGGAAACCAAAAGCAGCCCACACCGATTCAGCCCAAAACCAAATTAAAGCCCAAAAACCAAACCGATCAAGCCCAAAACAAACGGATCCAGTCCAAATACCCAAAACGCGAAAGGAACACCCAAACTAATCTTGGCAGATACTGGATCCAACGGCGGCGGCGAAAGGGGGAAAGGGAGAAACGGCGGACGCGGCGGCGGCGCACTCTGCTTGGGAGGTGAAAGGATACAAAACAGGAGAAAAAAGATAATAAGATAATAAAGGAAGACTAAAACCCTAGAAAAACGGAAAAGAAATGCAGGAAAAGAAGCTAACAAAGAGAGGGGTTGCACTTTGTCATTCCACCTAATCATTAACTCTTTTTTTAAAACCCATCATCTTCTTCTTTGAAAATTGGCCATAGCATCTCAGCTGCAAAATGTCAAAGATCCCTAAATTACATACACAAAGGTAAAACATTGGGGGAATAAATTGACACGATCAAAACCTTCTCTCATCTTTGCTTGTAGTTCAAGAAGAGTTGGTTCAATCAACTCGAAACCTTCCGGTACCTTCACACGGTTAGTCCTCACCTTGGGCATATGGTGTCGCCTAGGTTGTTATAAAAATATGATAAATAAACGCTGAAAATAATGCACTAAAACACCCTAGACAAGCATGGTAGTGCAAGTGTTACAGGACGTATGCAAGTTTTTAATGATAAGAAGATTTGTTCTCAGGGACTTAGTGTGTTACACGAATGAGCAATAATTCAGAGTAGGAAGTAAAAAATTAAAAGACATAAAATAAAGAGGAATAATTGAGATATGATTAATTAAACTAATGGAAATTAAAGACAAATAAATAAAATATAAGAAATATGAGATGAGAAATATAGCTTAGGTTTTGCTAGTATGCACTAAGCCTTCTAATTCTTTCTATCAAATTCTAGTTAATAGGGGAGATAATTAGCTCTTAGATACTTAGTCAGGATTCTAAATTCCCATACCTTAGACCTTGAGAGCAACTAGGGGGCTACAGACACAACCACGAGGCAGACTAAACTTAGGGTTATCCTACGCCACTAGGTTCCTAAGCAATTCAATTCCACACATGGTGATCGTGATTAAAACATACCCTAATGACTATCTAGTTAGAATCAGTGTTGTCAAGACCAATATCGGACACTAGACGTTATGTGGTGTTTCAATAATTAGACACCGAATTAAGGTGACCATCTAACTACTATTAAGAAAGCCTAAAGTGATCAGGTTTAGGATAGGCAATAATTCAAAACACATAAACAAATATATGGGTAGGCAGCTAATATCAAATTAAAACATATAATTCCCAAAGAAACTTAGATAGAAAGAAAATAGAATTCATAGATTATACATAATGCAAAACCTAAGCTATGGGAAAATTAGTTCATACCTGAAGGAAATAAACTAAAAGATTAAATAAAAGACTTCATCTTGCTCTCTACAATAATTCTGATGATAATAAACCTAAGGACTAATTAATGGGAGGCAAGGATGATTTACAAGTGATATAAGGGTGTATTTATAGCTGTAAAGAAGCCCTAATTCGTTTTCTTGAAGGAGAAGGTAAGTAATGGACTCCAAGCCCAACTCAAATTCGTAACCCTAAAATATAGAATCAGCCCCGTTTTTGTTTTGGTCATAATAGCTTCAATTCTTATCTGTTTGATGCGTTCCAATAGTCGAAATTCATCGTCTCGAAAAGATCTTTAACTTTGCTCTTGATCATTCTCCAAAATTCCTCACCGATTTTGAGATATAAGCCCATTTGTGGTCATGGGTGGTGAAATTCAGATTTATTTGGCAGATATATCTTTCCATATTCTAGCTTTTGTTTCCTTATCTCCGATTTCCATGTATATCTTCTTTCCTTTATCTCTTAGAATTGACTTGGTATTTAATTAATTTCTATATATATCTTTAAAGCTTCACACTAAATAAATAATTAAACCCAATATGCTCTAAAAATAATATTTCATTAAATCAAGAGTAGAAATAGGAACGTGCACTATATCATGTGAAAATCGAGTAAAAAGACTTCTAAAACACTAAAAATGATGTCTCTAACTGATATTAATTCATGACAAAAGAGGAGACATCAAGACCCCCAACTCAAAGTTGTATCGTCCCGATACAATAAAGGGCGAAGAGGCTGTTACTATGTATGTTGATGGGTTTGTAAAAACGCTACTCACAATTCTTGTATTTTTTGGAAGATACATGAATGGATGGGGTACTTGTGGGTAGAGCTGCAAACGAATCGGGTCGAGTCGAATTTTAGCTATTTTGCGTTTGGTTTGGTAATATTTTAGTGAGTTTGAGTTTAAAACGAACCTCAATATTCAAGTTTGGGTTTAGTCCGTTAGCTTTTTTCCGACTTTGAGTTCGGTTTGGTTTAGTTCGTTACAGAAAATATAAGGTTTTTTTGGAATTCTCGGTAATTCAGAATGATGTTAAGTAAAATTAATATACAACCTATTACATAATTCGATTTGAAGAAACAAAAATATTTACACATTAGATATATAATATTTTAGTTATAATCAATTACATATACAAAAGTTTTGCGTAGTTTCATTATATATATATTTTGATAATTTTTAATGGAATATATCTACCAAGCCTATAAATGAGCTCTTAAAAAATCATTACCAAACTGTTTACGAGGTTAACGAGACGAGTTTATACAAGATTGTGTTCGTCTCGTTTAGTAAACGAGTCGGAATTTAAATTTTGAGTTTGGTTTATCTAACTAACGAGGCAAACTCAAATAAACTCTTAGCAAACTCAACCCGAAAGATTCATGAGAGTATCAGATCATTTGCGTGCCTACTTGTTGTGGGGAATCATTTACCATTTAGTTTATCGATGACTCTATCGCTGAATTCAGAAGTTTTTTATATCTATGGATGCTATTTCCACGCTTATCAACAAAGCAAGTATAGAGGAGTTGACATCCCCTCTTCCTTGGGAAGCCTTGGGGAAGGGGGGGTGAGAAGGGGGAGGGGAGGGACCCCGACCCTCTAGGTCCATCACGTTTTAAGATGCAAAATTGTAGGGTTGACTTCGTTACTATGCTTATCAGGTAGTTACATTAGTTTGTGGACAAGCATTTCAAAAATTGTCCTCTCGGTATATTATTTCTTTCTTTATAGACTGAGAACTTGCTAAACCTATAAGCATAGATCAACATGATTTCCATATGTTTTGAAACCCTAGAACTGATATACAATTAATGACTTTTTATTACGTCTTTGTTTATTTGTCGCGTAATAACATTTTTTTGCACCATAAATGCTTTTTTAGATTTTTATTACATTTCTTCCTAGATTTGCGCAACTGTCTGTTTCTTACGATATATGTCAACTTTTTTTTATGCATCATTAATGTCTCCCAAAATTTTCTATTTCTGCTTAAATTTTGTATAATTGTCGACTTCCCGTGACAACCATTCACTTGATGTATTAGAATCTTCTATGTAAACATCGTAAATGCATTGTGGTAGTTGCATGCTCGTTGTATTAGTAACTTCATGCATCATAAATCTCCTCTTAAATTTCTCAATGCGTTCTTAATTTCGTAAAAATGATGACTCCTTGGAATATACCAGACATCATGGTCAACACATCCAAACGAGATAGCCAACATGATATACAATCTCACTTGAGTCAGGGATAGTAAAGAGAGGCCAAAGAGAGTTTAGTATTCTTAAAAATAATCAAATGGCCGAGACTAATGCTGATGTAATCCAGTGGACTGGTGGAAATGGAATTCCAGTGCATAGGGATTACATGGTGTTGGTAAAAGGAGATAGAGAAAAAGGTAGTCTTTTGATTGTTGTACAGTCGAAAGTTGAGTTGATGGATGGACTTCTTAATGGATTAGAGATTATGAAGTTGAGCAACCTCGATAACTTTCTCGCCTATCCAAACCGGGATTTCTCTCCACAGATTTCCGCATATTCAACCCCAAAGTTTCTCAGCAAAAATGGTATTGCAACCGTTTTAACAATAATCATCACTTTAATAAATATTGTCGTCTATAACTTGAAGAAAATTTTGAAAGCGGAGTTTCCAGAATTGCCAAAGGAATCTAACTATGGTGAAGAGATACTTTTCAATTATGCCGTTACTTTTCAATTGCTGAGATTCAATCAGCCACCCAAAACTTTAATGACTTCGTCATTGGAATGGGAGGATTTGGTAAGGTGTATAAAGGGTTCATTGATAATGGGGCAAATATTGTTGCCATTAAGCGTTTAGCTTCATACTCGAAGCAAGGGGCAGATGAGTTTTGGATAGAGATCGAAACACTATCTAAGCTCCGACATGTTCATCTTGTTTCTTTGATAGGCTACTGTGATGAATCCCAAGAGATGATCCTTGTTTATGAATATATGCCTCGAGGAACTCTTTGTGACCATCTATATGGAACTGCGAGGCACAGGAATGATTATTCTCCTTTCACCTTGAACCAACGACTTAGAATTTGCTTAGATTATCTTCATACTGGCACTGTACACGGAGTTATACATCGTGATATGAAGGCATCAAACATCCTATTAAATGAGAGTTTTACGAGCTGTTAGTGGGACCCACTGGGTTAGTTGGTGTGCATTAAAAGGTGCTGTTTGTAAAGTAGGTACACCTGACCTTCTAGACTATTGCTTAAAAGAACTTGCTGAAAAAGAAACATGTGGAGGATTAGTAGTGAATTCCCGTTGTGTACCTGATTCTGTTTGAGTTGACTTTGATGTTGTTGTAATTGAAATTGGGAAGGAGGAAGAAGATAACCGTTAAAAATAAGATAAGGTTGGGCTTTAGGCCCTAATTGCTGAGTTTTTTTTTTTGTTGCTTTAGCATTAATTTTAAAAGAAATTGGATTTTTTTTTTAATATATGAGAGAGCCACTTTGGATTCGGAGTCATTTTGATTCCAATGAGATTTGATCCTAGTACCTTTTGGTCTCTGCAGAGTAACCTAACCACTAGGCCAACTATCGATCTCAGAAATTGGCACATTTGGCATATATGGCAAAGTAATTTCAGCTTTAATAACGGGGCGGTATCCTGGTTTCCGCCCTTCTTAAAGTGCACTGACTTGGGGGAAGGACGGTCAACGGGAGACCGCCCTTAGCGCGTTAATCAAAAAAATTAAGTTTAAATAAGGGCGGTCTCCCGCGGACCGCCCTTAGTGAAAATTTTGAGGGCTAGGTGGGCGGTATCCTCCCCACCGCCCCTAGTTCAATTTTTTTTTAAAAGAAGGGCGGTCTCCCACTGACCGCCCTTAACAGAATATAACTATCCCCAAAATTTATAAACCCTAATCTGAAAATTGAACACCCCCACCCTCCCCATTTCTCTTCTACACCCAAACCCATCCTAAAATCTACAACTATTTCATCAAATCGTTGGATATCTCACCTTAGAAGTAATTACTCTATCCATTTTGTATTATATGTAATATATATAAGTAAGAAAATTGAGGTTTTTTTTATATATAATAGTAGCTAGTTGTAGGAGTTTGTGTCTTAAATTGATTAGTTTAAACTAGGTTTTATTTATTGTGTTTGATTTAGTATTGATTAGGTTGTGTGTTTTTGGTTTTTAGGTAAAAATGAATTTTATGTGGGTATGTCTTTATCGTGGAGATATTGTTCAAAGTGGTAACGGTGTTGTTGAATATAACGGGGGAGATTGTAAAGCTTTTATGACCGGAGGAGATATTGGGCTAATTGGGTTAAAACAAGCTGTGTGTTCAAATTGCAATTAGAACGAAAATGAAGTGATTTTCGATTTGAAATGGGGATGTCCGGTTTCGGCAAACCCTCCACGGTATCATGTGATAGATGTTGGGGAGGACACGGTCAATGCGATGATAGGTGGAGCGAGGAACGGGCAATACCAAGCTATCGAGATTTATGTTGTGGTTAAAGAAATTCAGAAAACACAAGCGTCCAATTCGCGTGAGAAAGGAAAAAAATTATGAGCGTGGTAATACATCCACACCTCTTGAGCCGATTCGCGAGACAATTCGCGAATTTGATAGTGAAAATGGAAGTGAAAGTGAAACTGAATCGGAGGCATCCGATGAAGAGGGTTTTCATATATATAGTGATGAGGATGAAGTTAGTGGTAAAGACGACGATGATGATTGTTCTAATCCAACTAATTACAATTTTGGTCCTCTTGATATGAGCGAAAGAGTTGAGTGTCATGATTGGGAAAAGAGTCAACCATCTTCCATGGTGAAAGAAGTTAAACTCATATTGGGTGAGCGATACGCTTCTAGGCGTGCTTTTTTGTTGTACGTGAATAGGTGGCACCTTAAAAATCAAAAGGAATGTAAAATGGAAAGGACAACAAATAAATACATTACACGCATTTGTGTACATGCTAAAGACGGGTGTAAATTTTATATTCGCGGTACTTTTAATAGTAGTAATAATGTGTGGCAAATTACTAGGTTAGAAGAACATAAGTGTCAACATGGAATACTTGTAAAAAATCACCGGCAATCGACTTCGGATTTTGTAAGGGATGAAATATTCGCAATGGTGAATACCGATATAGCTATGAAGATTGGATTGATACAAACTCAAATTCATAAGGACTATGGTCATTTCATTTCATATGGTAAGGCATGGCGGGGCAAACAAAAAGTGCTCGAAAAATTATTCAGAACGCATAAACTTTTGAACGCTTTACGAATCACTAACCGAGGAACAATATACGAGTTTGAGTATAAACGTGTGGTCGGTAACCAAGCTACATTTAATATGGTTTTTTGGGCATATGGAGCTAATATCGAAGGTTTCAAGCATATGATGCCTGTGGTTAGCATTGATGCCACCCATTTATATGGAAAGTATAATGGTAAACTACTTATTGTGGTTGGGTACGATGCAAACAATCAACTATTCACGTTAGCTTATGCGCTAGCCGATTAAGAGACGACAAGTTCTTGGACATTTTTTTTGAATTGTTTTAAAAAATATCTTACGAAGGATCGAAAAATATGTTTATTGTCGGATCGACATAAAGGTATATTGTGAAGCGTACGCGATGTACTTCCGGAACCCGAAGGACTTTATCGATTTTGTGCGCGTCACTTAGCAAACAATTTGAATCACAAATTTAAAAACCGTTTGGCGAAAAAGACTTTCATGGATGTTGCGTACATGTCGGATATTCATGAATTCGATAAGTATTACCGAGAATTTTGCGAGTTAAATGACAGAAAATACAAGGGTTGGGTTGAAGGTATCCCTACAGAAAGACGGCCTCTTGCGCATGATGGGGGGGTACCGTTATGGTAATATGACAACAAACTTATTAGAGATTTTTAACAATGTTTTGAAGGGAGATAGGGGGTTGCCTGTAACGGCCATTGTATTGTTAACATTTGAGAAAAGTGCTGGTTACTTTGAGAAAAGGAGACAACTAGGGAAAGATGCATTGGTTGACGGATTGGTGTTCCCACTGAAGGTCACCATTGAGTTACATACAAGTGAGGAATATGCGATTGGTTATCGTGCTCAACTATACGACGCAGATGATGATATTTGGGTAGTTAAGGCATTGGATGGTAGGAGATCAGATAGCGATAGAACAAGTTTCATCGTACACGTAAACGACCAACTGTGTACGTGAGGAAGGTGGAAAATGTTGCACCGTCCATGTGGCCATTTTATTTGTATTACTCAAACGTATGATAAAAATAAAGGATAATATGCGTATGTTCCGAGTATTTAACGCTTTCGAAGTACATGGATTCGTATGCTGGAAAGTTCCGTCCCCTTATGGATGTTCTCGACTACCCAAATATCGAAGGATATGAAGTTGTGGCATGTAAGACTAGGATAATTACGAGAAGTGGTCGAACGAGATCTTCCCGAATTCACAACGAAATAGATGCTAGAGAAGGTCGAGTTACCAATCGGTGGGGTACTTGCAAACAATATGGGCACAACAAAAAGACTTGTGGTAGGCCTCGGAAAAATAAAAAGTAGTTTACTCATGTTTTATTTATTATTTTGCTATAATATTGTCGAATAAAACCGGCTTCGTGTATAATCCAACGTAACAAGTGTTTTTCGATTTGATTTGTGTGTGTTTCTTTTATTGTGGTACACTTTTGATTATGGTTAATTGTTTGAGTGTTCGATCTATATTTTTGTTGTTGATTTTTTATAGGTATAAAACACTTTCTATTAAAAAAGAAAAAAAATTCAAGACAAGGGCGGTGGGCCAAAGACCTCCCTTAAAGTCAGAGAAATTATTTAGCTCTCGCAATGTGCGGGCGGGTAACGGGAAACCGCCCTTCAGGAAAGGGAGGTGGTCTCCATGCCGCCCTTCAAGTCAGATTTTTTTTTTACTGCTTTTCGGGTTAGCAAATCGTCATACGTAATCAACACATCAAATATCCAAGTTAATCAACTCATTAATCAACACATCAAATATCCAAGTTAATCAACACATTAATCAACACATCAAATATCCAAGTTACAATAATAATACGATCACAACTAAAATGACTAACTTCTATTTCCCTATCTCCTCCTTAATGGTCTGCTAGAGGTAGCAATTTCAGGTTCCTCTTGAGTGATATTCAAACCTTTTATTTGATAGATCAATTCTTGTTCCCCGGCAAATACCAGCATTTGTCTCATGTTATCTTTCATATCATTCATAGTAGCACCCGGCTCGCACACACGGTATGCCTCGTTAATAGTAGCTTGTATCTAGCATTATACAAACAAATGAATATATGCAATAAAAAAAATATATAAAAAAGTTTAGATACTTACGAGTTTGTTAAGTTGAGATCCTCGGGGACGGTACTCTTGTCCTTCCTCGTCGGGCGAATTTCGAGCAATAGGAGGGCCAATAAATAATCGAGAATTTTCGCGATACCATCTTTCGTATTCCAGAGTACACCCATACCCTTGTACTAAACCTTCTAGCAAGTAGTCTCGCGCGTTAGTCCATCTTCGGATTTCACTCTCGTACTTTAGTCTCCAATTCTCTCCCGATTTCCCTATTCGATCAACTGTTGAATGATATCGATCTTCCTCTTCATCGATGGATTTGGGAATATCTTGAATGAACCCGAATTGCCTCAACACGCGATCGGGACGGTATCACTCAACATTGTTGAAGTGGATAAGTGGAACGAAAATTAAGGCTCAAGGCCCAATCTTACCTCATTTTTAGCCGTTTCCTTCTTCTTCTTCTTCGTCCTCTCCCTTTCTAATTACAACAACATCAAACTCAAACTCGTTATCCTGCACAATGAAATGATTATCCACCACCATCCCATCAAATAATTCAAGGGTGAATTATATATAGGGTCTTAGAAAACATCTTTCTTTTCTATAGAGTAGTTTCCTAAATGCTATTCTTCTTAGGGACCTCATTTTTTACAATAGTCTTTCCTACCCTTACTAACACTAAAAGACAAACAAGTGTGATGTCACTGTTTCTCTCTCCTCTACCTACCACTTCCCACCACCGACCTCCGACCACCGACCACCGACCACCAACCACCGATCTCCGACCACCGACCTCAGGGCACCAGTCACGGGAAAAAACATAGAGTATCGGAAAAAACTGAGAGTACTCTCTAAAATTGCTGAGTACTCCGACAATTTGTTGAGTACTCCAAGAATTAAAAGAATACTCCAACATTTTAACCGACTACTCTATAAAAAAAGTCGGAGTACTCTATGAAATAGGGAGAGTACTCTATAAAATATTAAGAGTACTCTTTGAAATTAAATAAATACTCTATAAAAATCATATGTATCTATTAAATAACATTTCTATTCAAAATTTAAACCATTTACAATATATAAATAAAAAAAACTAAACTAATTACAAGTTGACCATATCTGAAAAAACAAAAAAAAATACAGTAAAAGCGTACACAGTACGCGAGTAAAACAAAAAAAAAGTTGAGTTCGCTGCCTGCTACTCCGGCGAAGCCACCACCATAACACCTTCTTCACCACACCTTCTTCACCACCGAGAACACCACAACCACCACCCGTTTGCAGCCTTCTAACGCTGGATCTCGGATCTCGAACAAGCTGCGCGAACAGTTGCAGAGCTCCGGCGAGGCTAGCAGCGAGGATCGAGCTCTCTCTTTTGCTGCCATGGTTGCTGTGCAAGGATCTCTTTTGTTGCTGCGCAGAGCTCCGGCGAGGCTAGCAGCGAGGATCGAGCTCTCTCTTATGCTGCGCGAGGATCTCTTTTGTTGCTGCGCAGAGCTCCGGCGAGGCTAGCAGCGAGGTGAGGGGGGATGGAGGTTCACTAGAGCGAGGTGAACTAGCGGCCTGGATCTCGATCTACCACTGCAGGAAGCTTCTCGGTGTGGTGGTGCTTCGCCGGACTTGCACGAGCTCGGTGTGGTGGTTGTAGTGAAGCTCGCCGGATATTGGCCATGAGGTTGCGAGAAGCTTCGTTAACACCGAGCTCGACCGTGGCAGGAAACCACCAGAGCTATGGTGGAGGTTTATGGTGGTGGTGGTGGCGGTTTGGGAGTGGGGTAGGAGAGATAGTTTTTGGAGGAGAGAGGTGTGAGAGAATAGAGATAATAATGAGCTGTGAAATGTAATATTTAGTATATATAGGGGGGGAAACAAAAGAGGGGTAGTCTAGTAATTGGGGTTTTGGTGTTCATGTGTTAAAAAGTTGGTGAGGTCTTTAGTAAGAAGAGGCTCTAGGCCGGGTCCCCATCTTGAAGAGGGGGGTGTGGTCAAGACCCTAAATGTAATTATCTCATAATTCAAAATAAAATTATTAGTTTTTTGGTTTTGATATTCTAAAAAATTGATCACCATCCCCTCCCACATACGCTATTCTCCGCCATCGATCTGAAAAATCAAGTAAAGGTAATAAAATCAAGTTTTTCAGATTGATGTGAGAGATAATCTCTCCAGATTTGAAGAGAGAAAAACAACCTTAAATGCTCATGTTCTCCCATCTTGAATTCCAATAAACTAAGCCATAGTCAAGTTTGAAAGTTTTGCTAAACTTAGTTAACCATTTTCTCCTTCCCAGCCCATAACTTCAAATGTTGGCACACAAAACTCATTTGCAATCATTAGTAGATAATTTTTCTGGAAAAGAAAATACAATTAATGAGATAACAAATGTCCATTAAAGGGAAGAAATTAAGAGTGGAAGCATAAATGTTCAAGTAGAAGACTGTTCAAATCTCCATTACTTTGATTTTTCATATCGATGACGTTCTACTTTTCGAAACTTATCGCAACCTTCTCTGCTTGATTACCATAAGATGTGACCTCAATCTCACCAAATTGTAGTTGAGTAGGGGTATCATGCCCATATCCATTGATGTCTCCCTTTTTTTCTAAATAAAATCCCTTAGAGACATCATTTTAGGTGAATATTAGACTTATTTGATAGACTTTTATGCTTATTTTGATATATTGTAATTCTCATTGTAATTATGTTATTTGCAATTTTAGAGTTTTTGTGCATTGATATTTCGCTAAATCGCGCTTTAATTGATCAAGGAGTGTCATGATGTGCACCTGATTACCTTTGATTTGTGCCACATCTTCGGCCAAGAAGGTTTGAGCTGCTTCAACTTTATTCAATCGCTCCTCTAACTTTTCTCGCCAAATACAATCCTCTTATTTTGTATTATCTTGCTGAGGTTCCTTAATTCCTACTCCTCTCAAAATCGTCTTGATCCAAGTATTGTCGATATTATTGCTCATCTTATACATTAGTTTCTCTTCTTCACCCGGAAGCACATTCTCTTTTCGTACAAGTCACGTGATCTTAATAGGATATTTCACATTAAATAACGTAGTTTGAGAGACCAAAAATCGCATCGCCTCCTCAAAGATAAACTGTACCAGATCTACTTCTTCCCCTTCTAAAATACAATTCTGAAAGATGGCGTTTCTCTTAGTTACATTTGAAGTTCGCGTGTTTCCAAAGGCGTTTAGTGTGAGGAAATTGTGCCAAATTCTTGTATCTTCTTGGAGATATTTGTAAGGTCATGGTGCCTTTAATTCTCCCTTATGTGATTTCACTTTATCTTCATCTAATACATGCTAAAAAAAAAATCGATTACAATAGAAAGTCTTGATATTTTACACCGCTTCTATAAACTTGCATGGTCCAACCAATTTCTTGAACTGGAAGTGGTTTCTAATCTCTGCAACTGTAAAAGGAACTAACTTTCCTCTACCTGGAACACGACCTTCACCATCTCGGCTAAAGAGGCCTAAATAGAACTCGGAAACTAACTCCATACATAAATTTGAACATCTCATCATGAATGTAGACAACTGATATCCCAAATCTAACAATCTCTTGTAATTACCTTCTCCAACTTCTTTTTCGAATACTCCTCGAATACTCTCTCATAAGCGAAGGGAAAGTCCAGTAAGTGTTTTTTTGCGGAAGCTAACAAGGCTCTTGAAGCTTCATTCATCTCGGGCATAGGACTCTTGATTCGTAGAAGTTGTGGTGTCTTCTCATTGAAAGTTGTAATTTTTTTACTCTTTGAATGTACCACTGCATGCTTTCCTCTATTCTCTTGACCTGTTTTACCCTTTTTCTTCATACTAGAACTTGAAACTTTCTCAATTGACTTTTTCTCAATAGAACCCAATACCTTACTTAGTTGCTTCTTTATCTCCCTAACAGTAGATAATGTCTATGTTCTTTTTGTCATCTCAATTGACCTCCAACTCAAAGCTTTGAACACTCTTGATATTTTGTGACCCTTGATTTTAGGTTGAACAAGTGTTGTTTGGGTTAGGAAAGGTGTAAGGATGATGAATCTATATATGGGTAGGATGAACTCTTGCTTGATTGGTATGGATTTAAGAAATTGTTGGTAAGATTTTGAAATTTTAGGTTTTGATTCTTGGATTCTAGGTGTTTTGATATGATTTGGGTGGTTGAATCTTCTTTATAATGATAAGGGGAATGATGTGGATATGAATTTATGGTGTTTGGGTAGTGCTTTGATGTAAGGTGAAGGTTTGTTGAAGCTTTAATAGAGTTAGGAGAGCTTTGGGCAAGAAAGAGAGGCTTAAGGATTAAAAATTCGTAATAGGACTAACCTCTCTCTTCAAACCCT
This sequence comes from Nemophila menziesii, assembly GCA_029959085.1. Classification (NCBI taxonomy): domain Eukaryota; kingdom Viridiplantae; phylum Streptophyta; class Magnoliopsida; order Boraginales; family Hydrophyllaceae; genus Nemophila; species Nemophila menziesii. The sequence goes on from JARWIR010000103.1 coordinate 280,672, forward strand.
TTTATTTCTAAATCTGGCGGCGCCTTGTGTGCACCGGACGTGACCTGTGGTGTTCCGCAACAAAATTTTGTAGGGCCTATGCCACGGTGTTGACGAGACGGTATGGGTAGTGGGCTCTCGTCAAAGAACCTGGTTTACATACCATTGTGAGGGTTTTGGGCTGGTGCGGTGCACCGGACGGATCCTATGCTGTACCGCACGAATCTTCTGTAGGGAACTGTCGCCACTGTCTGGCGCGAATGACGAAACGGTTCTTTTATGATAGACCGTTTTGCTGAACTGTTCCACGGTTTTTCTCCTTGCGATGCACTGGAGCACTTGTGCGGTATACCGCATGAGTGTTCTGGTCTTCGCCATTTTTTTGCGTTTGTTCTCCCTAACTCGATTTCTTAAGTACGTATACATAAAAAACACTAATACCTTCCTCAATACTGCAATATCTACTAAAAAGAACTAATCCAAATATAAATTAAAGACATAAAAACATAAAAATTATGGGTTGTCTCACGTACAACACTTTTGTTTAACGTCTTTCAAATTTAGATGTGTTACCACTATCAAGATTTTCGTATATAGCCTCCCCAGAAACGAGTAAGGCTATGAACTTCCACTAATCGCTGTTTAATTTCCCTCTTGGGCTTGATCTCTATCACCTTAGCCGAAACAACTTCTGTGACTATAAATGGTCCTATCCACGAATCTTTGTGACTTCGTGGCCTATTCTCGAGTTTGCGGGTTTTCCATAAAACTTCATGACCGACCCCAAACTCACTCATTGGTCTAGTATCCACAGGATTTGCGTGGATTTCTTCAGGGACTCTATAATGTGAAAGAGTGTGGATGATAGGAACTGTGGGATCCAACTTTCTTGGTTTCTTACCCCAGACATAGAATATCTCGGATACGTTTTTAGCACGGAGGGTAACTGTTCCCTCCTGGAAGTTGATGATGCTTTGACATGTGGACAAGAACGGCCTTCCAAGTATAATTAGAACCTGCTTATTTGTATCATAATCAAGAATAACAAAGTCAGTAGGGATGGTGATATTACCTATTTGGACGTGAATGTCCTCCACTGTTCCCCATTTCTTTGTCACTAAGCTATCCACAAATTGTAAGTTCATGGGAGCTTTTTCCATCTTCTTGATTCCAAGCCCATCGAACATGGTCTTTGGCATAAGATCACACTCGAACCCACATCACACATCTCTTTTACTTTGATCTTACCACTGATTTGAATAGGAAGATTAAAGCTTCCAGAATCTTTGAGCTTGCATGGTAATTCCTTCTCTCCTCTTCTTGAGACTCTCTCAGTATGAGTCACAATCTCTTTTCTGGCTTCTACACTTGCTTCTTTCTCTAGAATAACTTGCGTGAAAACTTATTGTGGTGCAAGCCCTTTCTTCGCAATATCAAGCATCTGGGCGTTAATATATTCTGGACTATACGCCTTTACAAATGTCTTGAGTTCAATTTCAACCTTTGGATTTGTTTTTGGAATGGATGTGACATTTCTTGAATAATTGGTGGCGAGCCTACTTTCTCTTCTTCCTTCTTTTCTTGCACAACAGGTTCAACTTCTTCCTTCTTCTCTCATGGGGATTCTTCCTCTTTCTCTCTTGCTCTTGTAGCTTGATGCTCAATAATCGATATAATCTCTTCGTGCATGTCCTTGAGAATATTTACAAAATCAGATTCTTTGGAAGAATCGGGATCTTACGCGGCAATTTCTGCAGCATGTGGTACATCCTCTTTCTCTTCTATTTCAAGACAAATTGCCTTACAAGCTTCGAACCCAACATTGGTATCACATCCTTCAATGGCCTTCAAATCTCTTGCTTCCACAATATTCTTTTAATCTTGCGTCAATTGATCTACTTGTGTGCCTAAAATATGAAAAGAGGCTTCTTGTTCTTTGAACTTCTCATTATGTGATTGAATATTACTCGTCATTAAATCCATAAAATTATGTGATTTCTTTTCAGACACTACTACTTCTTGAGGATGTTGTGGTAAACCCTTCTAAGCTAGAGTATCGGTATAAGCACTATTCGCAGGTTGTTGTGGAGGAGCCGATCTATCAAAATTATGATTTCCTTGATAAAGAACTTGACCTCTCGGTTGGTAAGTGTCGTTCTAGGGACGAGGTTGATAATTACCTTGATTTGCAGCCCCTTGAAGATTTGAATACTGCATACCCATATGTTTCCTATTACCAAATTGGTAATTCCCTCTGTTAGATATGAAATATATAGATTATGGATTTCCTTCACACTCTTCCCATGTATGAATTGGTACCTCACACTGTGTACAACCTTGTGCTTCTTGCACTACATTTGTTGTAGCTGAATTCTAACGTTTTTGTTGCATTTCAAGCTTTATCTCTTTGAATTGATTCTCTAATGCTGTTAATTTAGCTGATTGAGCAGTTTTTGCCTTCAATCAAAGCGTATCTTTGGTATTTGTAATAGGAGCTCACGAAAGTGGCCAACTCCTTTCAGTTTCTATAATACGTTTCATACCTTCAGCGGCTTCTGTAGGATCCATGGACACAAATCCTCCTCTTCCAAGATTATCTGCCCTCAATCTGCTTTTTGCATTAATACCTTGATAGAACATAACTAACTGCAAAGCTTGGGTATAACCATGGAATAGACATCTAGCTAACTTATGTTGAAATCTTGTCCATGCTTCTTCTTTTTCTTCATCATTCTCTTGGCGGAAACTAGCAAGCTCCATCTGATATTTCAATCTCATAGTCTTTGGATTAAAACGGTTGAAGAACATGGCTTGTTGATGTCGCCTAGGGTGTGATAAAAATAAGATAAAATTAAGTCAAGAAACCACGCACTCTCACCCTAGACAGGCACAGTACTGCAAGTATTACAGGACGTATGCAAGTTTTAATGATAAGTAGAGTTCGTTCTCAGGGACTTAAGTGTGTTATACGCGTGAGTAGGAATTACGAGTAAGAAGTAAATAATTAAAGACAGAAAATTAAAGCAAGTAAATTCGAAATTCAAGAATTAAAACTAAGAAAAATAAAGACAATAAAATAAAAGATAAGAAATATGAGATGAGAAGTATAGCTCAGGTTTTGCTAGTATGCACTAATCCTTCTAATCCTATCTATAAATCTAGTTAATAAGGGAGAATTTCTATCACCTTGGCTGAAACAACCTTAGTGACAATGAATGGTCCCATCCACGAGTTTTTGAAACTTCGTGGCCTGTTCTCGCGTTTGTGGGATTTCCATAGGACTTCATGGCCAACCCCAAACTCAATGTTTGGCTCAGTATCCACAGGCTTTAAGTGGATCTCCTCAGGAGGGACTTTGTGATGTGAAAGGCTGTGGATGACAGGAACTGTGGCATCTAACTTCCTTGGTTTCTTACCTAAGACATAGAAGGTCTCGGATACATTCTTAGCATGAAGGGTGATGGTCCCTTCTTGGAAGTTGATCACACTTTGACTTGTGGCCATGAAAGGCCGTCCAAGTATGATTGGAACCTACTTATCTGCATCAAACTCAAGAATAACAAATTCAGTACGGATGGCGATATTACCTGCACGGACTAAGACGTCCTCCACTGTTCCCCATGTCCTTTTAACTGAGTTGTCAGCAAACTGCAACTTCACTGGAGTTTTCTCTGATTTCTGAAGTCCAAGTCTTTCGAACACGGACTTAGGCATAAGATTCACACCAGAACCCACATCGTACATAGCTTTCACCTTGAGCATACCATCTAACTGAATAGGAAGGTTGAAACTTCCCGGATCTTTAAGCTTCGGTGGTAGCTCTCTTTCACTTCTTCTTGAAACCCTCAGGTTCTCTCTCAGGATTTCTACACTCGCTTCTTCTCCGGAATAACTTGCGTATAAACTTGTTGCGGTGTAAGTCCTCTCTTCGCAATCTCAAGCATTTGGGCGTTGATATTTTCAGGTTGATACTCCTCTACAAATGTCTTGAGTACAGTGTCATCCTTAGGATTTGTATCAGGAATAGTTGATGACACTGGTTGAATAATAGGTGGTGATTCCATCTTCTCTCTTCTTTCTCTTCATGCACATCAGGTGCAACTTCATCTTCAACTTTTGACTCCTTCTTCGAGTCTTCCTCCTCTTTCTCTTTAGCCAGCTCAGCTGCATACTCCACAACCGATCGAATTTCCTCTTGCATCTTCCTCAGTAGCTGTATAAACTCGGCTTTCTCTTGATCGTCCTCCACATAAATTTCAGTACAGTCAGATTCCACGGGGCTAGACTCGGTTGGTTCTTCTTCAGTACTCGGAACTTCCACGGCACTAACGGCAGCATGTGGTGCTTCCTCTTTTGCTTCTTCAATTTCAAGGCATATAGCCTTGCAAGCTTCGAACCCAACATTGTTTTCACCTCCTTCGATTGCCTTTACTTCCTGCTGTTCTACAAAACTTGTTAAAACTTTGTTCATCTGTTCTACTTGAGTACGTATTATCTGAAGTACGGCATCGTGTCCTCTGATCTTCTCTTCTTGAGCGTTCATATTCGCGGTCAAACGTTCTATGGCTTGTTGATCCAAAGATCCTTCTTGAGGGTACTGAGGTAAGGCTTTTTTATCTAATGAATCGGTATAGGAATCTTGAGCAGGTTGTTGTGGGGGAGCAGGTCTATTCTGATTTTGATACTGACCTCTCTGTTGGAAAGAGTTGTTCTGGGGGCGCTGTTGATAATGACCAGGATTAGCGGCCCCTTGTGGATTTGAATACTGCATACCCGGATGGTTTCGGTTACCCCATTGATAACCCCCGCGATTGGATATATAGTAAACAGATTGCGGATTTGCTTCGCACTCTTCCCATGTATGATCGTTAACACCACATTGTTGACAACCTTGTGCTTCTTGTACTACTTTTGTAGCTGCTAAATTTTTCTCCATCGTGATTTTCAGCTCTTTGATTTGATTTTCTAACGCGGATATTTGAGCTGAATTCGCAGTTTCTGCATCTAAACGAAGCGTTCCTCGGGTCTTTGCTACGGAAGCTCGCGTTGAAGGCCAACTTCTTTCTTGTTCCATAATATTTTCTAACACCTCGGAGGCTTCATTGTGATTCATGGACACAAAATTTCCCTTTCCAATGTTATCCACCTTTTCTCTACCTTTATCATTAAGTCCTTCATAGAATATAGAAAGTTGTAGAGCAGGTGTATAACCATGGAGCGGACATCTAGCTAATTTTTGTTGAAACCTTGTCCATGCTTCTCCTACTGTTTCTCCATCTTCTTGGGAAAATCTTGCAAGCTCGGCTTGATCTTTGAGTCTCATGCTCTTAGGATAAAATCTGTTAAAGAATGCGGCTTGAAGTTCTCTCCAAGAGTGAATGGTTCCATGTGGTTGTCTCTCTAGCCAATCGCTAGCTCTTCCGGTCAAGAAAAACGAAAACATATGACAATACAGTTGCTCGCGTGTAATGCCAGGAGTAATGTAGGCATCACAAATCTGCATGAACTTCTGAATCGATTTTACCGGATCTTGAATAGTTGTGCCAGTATAGAGTCCGAAACTTTGAAATTGACTAAGCATACCCGGATCGGGTCTGAATTTGATATTCGGAATCTCAGGAGGGCGGTAACCAATTGGTTGAACATGGAATGGTACATTAAGGCCAGGTAGGTCTTGTTCAACTCGGTTCTGGTTATTAAGGTTATTCTGCCCATTACCTCCTCCTGCTGGTAGTTGTTGTCCTTCTTGTCCACCGAGTGGTGGATCTTGTTGACCAAGGGGTGGTCCAAGTGGTGGATCTTGGGCTGCCATTACTCTTCTCAAGGCTCTTTCCTCACGAACTCGTTTGTTGTAAGGTCTGAAGCTCCTCTCAGGCTCCGATAAAGGAGGCCAAGAATTAAACACTGTGAAACCTGAAAAAGACTAAAGCAAACCACAAGCGTAAATCTGGAAAAATAAAAACTAAACTAAAACTGAAAAGTAAAAACTAATTAAAAACTACTACTCGAAATAGATAACCCACACGCTAACGAGACACAAGTCCCCGGCAGCGGCGCCAAAAACTTGATGTCGCCTAGGGTGTGATAAAAATAAGATAAAATTAAGTCAAGAAACTACGCACTCTCACCCTAGACAGGCACAGTACTGCAAGTATTACAGGACGTATGCAAGTTTTAATGATAAGTAGAGTTCGTTCTCAGGGACTTAAGTGTGTTATGCGCGTGAGTAGGAATTACGAGTAAGAAGTAAATAATTAAAGACAGAAAATTAAAGCAAGTAAATTCGAGATTTAAGAATTAAAACTAAGAAAAATAAAGACAATAAAATAAAAGATAAGAAATATGAGATGAGAAGTATAGCTCAGGTTTTGCTAGTATGCACTAATCCTTCTAATCCTATCTATAAATCTAGTTAATAAGGGAGAATATTAGCTCTTGGTATACTTAGTCAGGATTCTGAATTCCCCTATCTTAGACCTTGAGAGCGACTAAGGGGGCTACGGCACAACCAAGACGAGGACTCAAATAGGGTTATCAAACGCCACTAAGGCCCTATCCAGCACACTACAATCAATTTGTGATATGGTGATTAAAACAAACCCTAATGACTATCTAGTTAGAAGCATGTTTTGTCAGAACTACTATCGACGCTAGACATTATGTGGTGGTTCAATAGTTAAACACCCTGGTAAGGAGACCATCTAACTACTATTAAAACAATCCTAAAGTTATCAGTTCTAGGAAAGACATTAAATCAAAACACATAAACAAATATTAAGTAAGTAGCTAATATCAGATTAAAACATATAATTCCCAAAGAAACTTAGATAGAAGCATTAGAATTCATAGATTATACATATGCAAAACCCAAGCTATGGGGAGTTTAGTTCATACCTGAAGGAAATAAACTAAAAGAAATTACAAAAGACATCATCTTGCTCTCTACAATAAACTGGAAGAATAAAACCTTAAGAACTAATTACTATGAGGCAAGGATTAATTGGGTCGAATTACAAGTGATATAAGGGTGTATTTATAGGTGTTTAGAAGACCTAATTAGTTTTCTTGAGGAAGAGTTAAGGTAATGGACTTCTAGCCCAACTCAAATTCGTATGGAAATAAAGATAAACACTGCTGGACCGTTTTGAGCGTATCTTCTTCGTTATTGTTCGGATTGAGCTCCATAAGATACCAAAATAATCGCAACAGAATTATCTTGACCGTGTAGAAGGATATCATCAGATTCGGCCTATTTCTTAGGTAAAAACGCCTATCTTTGGACGTGTATGCAGAATCCCAGATTTAGGCAGCTCTTCCTTTTCCATCTTTTTAGCTTTTGTTTCCTTATCTCCAATTACCATGCAAATATCTTTCCATAAATTGTTGTCTTTGACTTGGACTCTAATTAAGCTCCATAATTATCTTTAAAGCTACACACTAAATAAACAATTAAACCCAATATGCTCTAAAAATAATAATTCTACAAATCAAGACTCAAAATAGGAAAGTGCACTAAAACTCAAGAAAATCGACATTATTGACTTCTAAATCACTTAAAATGATGTCTCATCCTAACATTAATCTATCACAAATGAGGAGACATCACTTGTAGTTCATCCCAAGTGTTAATTGTGTTTAGTGGTTATCTATCTAGCCAATCACTAGCACTTTTGGTCAAGAAGAACGTAAACATATGAAAATATAGTTGCTCGCATGTAATGCCAAGAGTAATATAGGCATCACAAATCTGCATAAACTTCAGAATCGCTCTTACCAGATCTTGAACTACTGTACCACTATAATGTCCATAACTCAAAAATTGACTGAGCATACCCGGATCGGGTCTGAACTTGATATTCTGGATCACTGGAGGACGATAACCTAAAGGTTGAACTCGAAAAGGTGCTCCCAATCCTGGGAGATCTTGTTCTTGACGTTGATTTTTTCCTTTATCTCATGGTAGTACTCGAGGAATAGGTGGTGGTACCTGAGGGATAGGTAATCCTTGACGTTGATTATCATTGGGATTAAGATTACCCTTAGGTGGAATTAGAATTTCCTCTTATTGAGACATAACAATTCTTTGTTCTTGTTCTTCTCTCAAGCGTTTTTGTAAGGCTTAGAAATACTCTCGGGATTCTCGAGCATACACTAAAAACCTGAAAGAGACAAAAACAAAAAGAAAGCGTAAATCTGAAAACATAACTAAGAACTACTACACTAAAAATAAAACCCACACGCTAACGAGACAAAAGTCCCCGGCAGCGGCGCCAAAAACTTGGTAGAGGAAAAAGTGTGATAAAATAAACTCTAAGGGTATGATTGGATTAAAGAGGGATAGTATAGTAAAGGATAGGAAAGGGAAGTTTAGTAAAGGATTAGAAAGGAGAGTATTAAATTTTGTTTGGATTAGATAAAAATGGAGGAAAGAATTTTATTAAAGGATTACATATATTTGGCGTTTGGATGGGAAGAATTATGAAAGGAATAGATTATTTTTATAACTAAATGACTTTTATACCCTTACTAATATATCTTATATATAAAGAATAGGGATAATTTAGACATTATGACATAAATAAAAAATCTTTCCCTTTTAATGACACAAAATTGGAGGGATTGAATATATAGTATAATAATGGATTAGAATAATCCTTTAATAAACTTTTCCCTCTACTTATTTCTAATCCAAACAAAGGAGGGGATTATTATTATCCTTTAGTATAATCATATCTCTTCCAATCCCACAATCCAAATAAACCCTAAATAAATAGGAACATGACACTCTAACTTCCACGTTACTCACTGCAAGTATCACATGTCATATGCAAGTTTTAATGATAAGTTGAGATTTGTTCTCAAGTACTTAGTGTGTTATACGAATAGATTAACAGAAAATGTAGTAATAAATAGTGCAATAATTAAAATACAATAAAAGTAAATAGGATGATTGATTTGAGGAAATAATGACTAAACTATAGACAAAACAATATATAAAAAAATGAGAATAAGATGGGAGAGATATAGCTAAGTTTGCTAGTATGCACTTATCCTTCTATTTCTTCTACTAGTTAATAAGGGTAATTAAATCTCTTAGATAAGTAGACAGGATTCTATATTCCTCCTAACCCCCTTCCGGGAGGATTTAGATGGCGACCTTACAATTACCAGGGGACTTGGGTAAGGGGACCCTGCGCAATGGTCGATGGTTAAATCTCAAACCCTAATGATATCTAGCTAGGCAAGCCCTTCCGGATCACTACCACATACTAGACGCTTATGTGATGTTTCAATAATTAGACACCCCTTCCGGGTGACCATCTAACTACTATTAAGACAGTCCTAATGTGATCAAGATTAAGACAGGCAATAAGTCAAAGCACATAAAACAAATATATGGTTAAGAAGTTAGAATCAATTAAAAAGGTTTTACCAAACAAACTTAGATCGAATAAAATAGAATTAAAAGATTATACATATGCAAAACCCAAGCTATGGGAAAATTAGTTCATGCTAACAAGAAATAAACTTAAATAAAGATACATAGTGTCAACTTGCTTCTTTAAAATGACTACGGATTGAACTAAGGTTTAGAACTGAACAAGGATGGGCAAGGACATGTTTATAATGGTAAGAAAGTGTATTTATAGGTGTTAGGAAGACCCTAGGTCGAAATTGTTGAGTAAAACGTAAGTAATTTGAGTCCAAGTCCAACTCAAATTCGTTTCCTAAAATATCGGAGAGGATAAACACTGCTCACTATTTTGATCATATCTTTTTCGTTATTGGTCCGATTTTCTCCTACTTTATATGAAACGACCGAAGCAAAAAGATCTACATTTACTCTTTTGAATGCTCATCCAAATTTCCAGATGATTTGAAGTTATCTTCACTTTATTGGACGTAGCAGCAGAATTTCAGATTTACTTGGCAGCTTTTTGGTGTGGCCTAAGGTGTGATAAAATAATGATATAAATAAGTGCAAATACACACCCTAAACTAACACTGTACTGCAAGTATTACAGGACGTATGCAAGTTTTAATGATAAGAAGATTCGTTCCTCAGGGACTGACGAAAGTTAGAGAGAACTTATGCAAATTATCAAGTGCAGATATTAAAGATAGAAAGATAATACGCAAGTAGAAAGAAGAGAAAGATAGATATTTATTTGGTTTTTTGATAAGAAAACTACTGAATTAAAGACAGAAAATAAATAACAGAAAAGTAAAGAAAATAGTATGAACGATATAACTTAGGTTTTACTAGTATGCACTAATCCTTCTAATTCTATCTATTAAATCTAATTCATAAGGGAGAATATTAGCTCTTGGTATACTTAGTCAGGATTCTAAATTCCACTACCTTAGACCTTGAGAGCGACTAAGGGGGCAACGGCACAACCAAGAAGTGATTTAAAATAGGGTTATCAAACGCCACTAAGGCCCTAAGCAAATACTGCAATCTTGGTGATATGGTGGTTAAAACAAACCTTAATGACTATCTAGTTAGAAGTATGTTTTGTCAGAACTGCTATCGACACTAGACGTTATGTGGTGGTTCAATAGTTAAACACCCTTACAAGGTGACCATATAACTACTATTAAGGTAATCCTATACTCGTGCACTAGCAAGGAAAACAATCATTAAATCAAAACACATAATCAAATATAAGGGTAAGTAGCTAATATCAGATTAAAACATATAATTCCCAAAGAACTTAGATAGAAGAACTAGAATTCATAGATTATACATATGCAAAACTTAAGCTAAGAGAATTAGTTCATACAAAGAAAAGAAGAAGAAAGAATTACAAAATAAGAGGTTGAAGGAGACATGATTGTTGCACAACTCCCTCCAGACTTCTTCTCTTGTGTTGTAGCTTCCTCTTGGCCTTAGGGTCTGGCCAAGGATGATTTAAGAGTGTTAAGAGGCTGTATTTATAGGTTAGAGGTTGACCTAATTCGTTTCTTGGAGATAACTTCAAGTAATGGGCTCCTGGCCCAACCCAAATTCGTAAGATAAACACTGCTGCGTTGTTTTGGTCATAACTTCTTTGTTATTGGTCGGATTTTGCTCCACAAGATACCAAAAGAATCGCAACAGAATTATCTAGGACCTATAGAAGGAAATTACCAAATTCGGCCTATTTCTTAGGTAAAAACACCAATCTTTAGACGTGTTCTGCAGAATCCCAGATTTAGGCAGCTTTTCCTTTTCCTAATTGAACTCAGTTTCCTTCTATCTCCAATTTCCATGCATATCTCTTTCCATAAGTTGTAATCTTTGACTTGGACTCTAATTAATCTCCATAATTATCTTTAAAGCTTCACACTAAATAAACAATTAAACCCAATATGCTCTAAAAATAATAATTCTACAAATCAAGACCCAAAGTAGGAAAGTGCACTAAATTAAGCTAAAATCAACCTATAGACTAATAAATAAGCCTAAAATGATGTCTCAAGAGTGTATTTTACTATCACAAATGAGGAGACATCAAGACCCCCAACTCAAAGTTGTATCGTCCCGATACAATAAAAGTAAAGAACAGTAGGGTAGTCAAATAAACAAGAAGAAGAAGTAGGAGGAGAATAAGAACAGAACACAATGAATGATCCTAGAGCAAAATATCTAAAAAGTCTCATGTAGTAATGATCAAGAAATAATGCACAAATATGCTTAATAAACATGTAATCAACAATCCATAAATTCAAGTTAAGATTAATTTCGCAATGCCAGAAGGAGAGGATGATAACTTAGTTCAGGTTAATGGCTATAGGTTGTTCATAGGTCCCAAATACAGCATCCAATGGTCCACTTACCTACTACCTAATAGCTCAATTGTTTCTCCATCTAGTAGTTAGAAATCCTAAGGTCTTGGGTTATAACTTGGCTTAAGGACGGGTGTGGTATATTTGGATAATGAAAAGTGAGCTTTTGGCTCTCTCCTCACTAGCCATCAACGAATCGCCCTAGAGCTTGAGTTTTCACTCGAAGATGTATCTCTCTCAACCCAATTTATTGATGCTTTTGATTTGCATCCCCAATAATCCCAAATAAAACCTTTTATGATGATATATAAATTCCACTTTGCCGGTCCGAATATATATTCTTTTCATATCAATTTTTTTCTTTTGTATAGCTATGACTCTCTTTTGACGTTGAGATATCACACTATTTTTTTTATATATATATTCTTTCTTTTTAATGCCCTTGTTGGCAAATTTAGCTCGTAGCTTCTTTTCCATTCACTATTACCCCGGCAAAGGGTTACAATAATAACAATTTCATCATCAATAAATTCACAATTACAATTCCAAATCCCAATGTTCCCTAATGATGAAACCCACCACCCCAAACTCAAGCTCAAAAACGAGTGTCTCAGGTTTTGCGATTTGAGTGCGGGTCATATAGATAAGTCCTAAAACTAGGGTAAGGATTATAATGTGTTTCAATAAAAAGGCTTTAGAAAGGCTCAGAGGGGCTAAGACGGATAAATAACAATAATCAAATAAAAGGGTGAGAAAGTATAAAGGCTTCAAGTGTTTTAATCATGAAAGAACTGCCTTATTCATTTTTCTAACTACCGGATTTTGATACTTTTTCATTACTAGTTCATAGACAAGTGGGTTTTCAACTAATTTCAAACCTCACGTTCTACACACCAAATAACTATCCCTAAGTTTCAACATACTTCTTAGCATTGCTCATTAACTTTTCTATCCTTTATTTCCTGTTTTCATACATGCATCTAAACAAACTTGTAACATCTTTCAAAAACATACTACCTACTATCATTAACTTAATAAAATCATGCTCACATAGGTACATTCAAAGATATTCTATGCCTAATTCAACCCAAAAATTTTAAATTTTATGCAAAACACAAAAAGGAAGATGAGGACAACGAATCCCCACCCCCAACTCAAAAATGAGCCATGTCCCCACGACTCTAAAAAGACTCAAGAAAAATAAAATTTAAAATTAGCACACATATTGCACATAAAGAAATGGTAGGGAAGAAAGAAAACATACTCTTCGAGGCTTTTACCTCGCCTTGTTGATACTCGGATTAAATTCTAATGTATCTTCTTCACCCAACTTCTTATTCGCTTTTCGTTCAAGACACATGATCATAGTAGGATATTGCATTATATAACGACATGGGAGAGATCGAAAATCCGTATCACCTCCTCATAGATCAACTGTGCCACATCTTCTTCTTCTCTTCACAAAATACAATTCACAAACAACCCAAAGCATTCCAAATCCCCATGAACCTTCATGTATTCACCTTCAACTTCTTCTTCAAATACTTTCTCATAAGAAAAAGGTAGTTCCTTTAATTGTTGCTTCGGAGAAGCTATCATGGCCATTGAAGCTTTCTCTATTTCTTCTGGGTATAAGGTCTTTGATTTGTAGAGGTTGTGTTGTCTTCTTCACTAAAGTTAGAATCTTTTTGCTCTTTGAATCAAACACAGCATGCTAACCTCTCTTCTCTTGACTTGTTTTACCCTTTGAATTGGAACTATGACTTGTCTCACTTGATTTCTTCTCAATTAGATCCAATACCTTGATTTCTTCATCACCCTTTCAGTAGATAATGTGCATGTTCTCTTAATCATCTCAATTGACCCCCAACTCAAAGCTTTAACCACTCTTGAAATTTGAAACTCTTGATTATTGGTTGTACAAGCTTTATTTGGGTTAGGAAAGGTGATTTGATGATGATTCTCTATGTGGGTAAGATGGATTCTTCATGGATTGGCTTGGATTTAAGAAATTGTAGGATGAAATTCTGAAATTTAAGCTTTTGATTCTTGGATTCAAGGTGTTTTGGGATGATATAGGTGGTTGAATCTTCTTTGTAATGATGTGGAGAATGAATTGGATGTGTTTTCATGGTGATTGGGTAGTGTTTTGATGATTGGGGAAGGTTTCATGAAGCTTTAATGGAGTTAGGAGAGTTGTGGAGAAGAAAAAGAGGGTTTGGGTTTATAAAATTCGGAACTAAAAGCTTAATACCTCCTTTATAATCAAATCCCGTAGGTTTTTCTCTCTCTTGCGGCGCTGCGGACTACCCCTGCGGACCATGGGGTGTACCGCGGGGTATACCGCGCCTCCTACGTCAAAAAACCCGTGGTAGGACCCCGTGGCACGTGTTTGTGCGGTGCATGGCACGGTATAGGGTCCGGTATACCGGACCCATCAGCTATTTTTTTTTTTCGTTTCTGGATAAAACCCGCGGTAGCAACCCGTAGTACGGGGTTTTGACCACGCGGTGCACCGCGGTTGAGGTCCGGTGTACCGCACGTGACAAAAACCTCACCAACAGATAGATCTCGAAAAGTTATGCAGTTTAGGCTCAAAAATCACCTGATTCCGATATCCGAGCGCAAAGATATGGCTTGCCGAAGTTTCTGTCCAACAAAATTTTGCTCGCTTCCCTAACTCGATTTCTCCAATACCTAATCATCAAAAAACACTAATACCTTCCTCAAATATGCAATATCAACTAATCTAAACATACATTAAAAACTAAAAACGTAAAAGCATAAAAGAAATTACGGGTTGTCTCCCGTACAGCACTTTTGTTTAACGTCTTTCAAAGTTAGACGTGTTACCTCGATTAAGGATGACGAAATTTCCACCCTTTGCCTTTAATTCCCACGAACTTTTCAGCTCGATTCTTAATAATCATGGATGGTGCCATCCAAGATTTCGTGGGAATAGGTGGTAACTCAATTCCAAGTGTAGCATTACACTCCTCTAGTAATCCATTCATCTCGAATCTTCGTTTGTTAGAAAGAATGTCCTTCATGAATTGACCGTATTTTGACATTCTTGTGAGAGCTTCTACAAACGGGCTGCTGTTCTTTAATTTGTTCATCATGTCAACGAACTTCTTGAATTCCAGGTCATTGTCCTTTCTGACATGTGAAGGGAATGGTGGAGGAGGACATGTATTGGTTACCACTGGGCTCTCTTTCTTTTCTGGTGTCTTCTCTTGGACACGTTCTTGTTCAACTACCTCTTCGACCTTATCTTCTGTTGCTTCTTCCCCCCTCTGATCTGGAATAGGGACTGATTCTGGTTCTGGTCTTGGTGGAGATAGTTGTTTTCCACTTTCTGATTCAACTGCATGACAAACTTTGTTTTCTGGAGCAGTAGTATCACTTTGGAGTTGCCTTTCTGCAGGGATTAGAGTTTCATTCATCCTTTGTGACATTCTCTGCAACTTCTCCATAAGCGCATTCTGCGAGTCTTGGGATTCTTGATGGCGACTCTCTATATTATCAAGTGTTTGCATCAGTCGAGCCAAACTTGAACTCAAACTCGAAGGTTGTTTTTGTACGGTTTGCTGCATTGAATAAGGAAGTGGTTCTTGATAAGCTTCATTATAAATCGGCGCTTCTTGATAGATAGGTTGTGGAGGATAATAAGCTTGTGGTCGTGGTTGATAATAATCATCATGATAATGGTTATCATAATGACACGGCTGTTGATCTCCGACCCAATTGTAACTCTGTGGGGGTTGATAGTCAGCGTAATTTCCTTGAGATTGATAATAACCATCATGATAATGGTCTCTTTGATAAGGCATGAAGGAAATTGAGGCTGGATTGTTCATGCAACGTCCCCACGAGTGATCTCTTGCTCCACAACTAGGACATGAAGGTGATGTATGTACTAGATTCCTCCGAGCTAGTTCTCGCGATTGTTCTCGTAATTCCTCAAGTTGTCGGCTCAACTCCTTGAGCCTTAGAGATTCCATCATGAATTAGCGTCTTCAGGATCTAATAACACGAAACCTTTATCTCCTAATAAATCTGCTCTCGCCTAAAAAGAATCTGTAAAGACAAAAACTAAAAAGAAAAGCGTAAAATAGAACTAACTAAAATAAAAGCACAAGATAATTGCACAAGGACTAACGATGTAGTCCCCGGCAGCGGCGCCAAAAACTTGGTGTGGCCTAAGGTGTGATAAAATAATGATATAAATAAGTGCAAATACACACCCTAAACTAACACTGTACTGCAAGTATTACAGGACGTATGCAAGTTTTAATGATAAGAAGATTCGTTCCTCAGGGACTGACGAAAGTTAGAGAGAACTTATGCAAATTATCAAGTGCAGATATTAAAGATAGAAAGATAATACGCAAGTAGAAAGAAGAGAAAGATAGATATTTATTTGGTTTTTTGCTCCACAAGATACCAAAAGAATCGCAACAGAATTATCTAGGACCTTTAGAAGGAAATTACCAAATTCGGCCTATTTCTTAGGTAAAAACACCAATCTTTAGACGTGTTCTGCAGAATCCCAGATTTAGGCAGCTTTTCCTTTTCCTAATTGAACTCAGTTTCCTTCTATCTCCAATTTCCATGCATATCTCTTTCCATAAGTTGTAATCTTTGACTTGGACTCTAATTAATCTCCATAATTATCTTTAAAGCTTCACACTAAATAAACAATTAAACCCAATATGCTCTAAAAATAATAATTCTACAAATCAAGACCCAAAGTAGGAAAGTGCACTAAATTAAGCTAAAATCAACCTATAGACTAATAAATAAGCCTAAAATGATGTCTCAAGAGTGTATTTTACTATCACAAATGAGGAGACATCACTTTTGCTTTCCCATTTTATCTTTACTTCCTTTTATCTCTTGATTACTTCCATGTCTTCTTTCCTTATACTTTAGAATTGATTTGACATCTAATTATATTCCATATATCTTTAAAGTTTCACATTAACACACAAATTAAACCAAATATGCTCTAAAAATAATAAATTATCAAATCAAGACAAGAAATAAGAATATATCAAAATACGAATAAAAATCTTAATTAATTACTCAAATACACCTAAAATGATGTCTCCAACTTAGATTATTATATCAAAAATAGGGAGACATCAGTGAACATCACGATTATTATCGACCAATTTTCCAATAGAAACTAATTTGGTAGATAATGCAGGAGACACGAGAACATTTTGACACGAGGGATTCAAATTACCAACAACAGTAATAGGGAGTGTACTGCCATTAGCAATTTGAATCGTTAGTGTACCTTTGTACTTACAAACATCGTGGAGACCCATTGTGTATCCAGTCATATGATTAGAGGCACCCAAATCAACAATCCAAGAAGAGGAAGTACAAATTGTACCTTATAGGCCTAAAGTCGTAAAAGCTAATATAATCAATTGTCGAACCATGGCCAGTATAAGGCAGAATACTCAGAGCTTACATTGGGAGGCATAGACGAAGTGGAAGATTAAACCATAGCTTGAAGGGCTTGAGATTTGCGATTTTGAGGTCGCACAAGATAGTCTTTAATGATATGGACTTCTTTCTTACAATAGTTACAAGCTTTCTTGGGATAGTTGAGAGAAATATGATCGAAATCCTTGCAACTGAAACACCGTAATTTGTTCCTTCCTCTCCCTTTTGTTGCGTAAGAGACATTCACTGTTTCAGAAAATACCTTTTTAGAAGTCATTCCAATTTAAGTGGATAGTCGTTGAACCCCGCGCAATAAATTTCCCAAGCATATATCCAACGAAGAATCCTGATTATGGTTCAATAAACCATCTCGAACAAGTTCAAATTTAGGTCGAAACTTCATTAGAAATTGATTGTGTTGACTCTTATCATGGATCGCTTGAAGAATCTCAAGAGCGATCTTGGGAACCTTAGCATGAACAATAGCAAAATACTCGCTCCAAATATTGATAAAGCCAGAATAAAATAACTCTATTGTTAAGTTACCTTGAGTGTAGTTGCCTTGGACCGCTTGAAGAGCCTCAAGAGCGATCTTAGAAACCTTAGCGTTGTTGGTTTGATGATAAATATGATTTAGATAATTACACATAGCCTGAGTTGTAGTGATACACCGAAGATTGGTGACTAGGTGAGACTCAATCGTTCCCAATAGCCAAAAACCACTTTAGCATCCTTGACCTCCCATTGAGCAAATTCTGATTTGTCCATTAAAAATTGAACATCATCATCAGTATGATCACATAATTCTTTACTTTTCACAAACATCATAAACTAGAATTTCCACATTTATTTTTGATACGTGGGTTCTGGTCTAGCATTCACACACCCGACTAATCCCACAGAGAATATGCCCGCCCTCCCCAAGCATGCCCCCAGGCACGTCAAAACTTGGTTACCCGTGTTCTGAGAGGAATTCGAACCATGTACCTCTTGGTTGAGAGACAGGTCCTGGCCAGTTGAGCGAATAGGAAAATTCTTTCTAGTAAATCGAACCATAGAACTTTCAAAATACATATTCATAAACTCTCCAAAAAAAATTCTTAACACAGCTGATCACCACAAAATAACACTCAAGAAAAAAAAATTATCAATTCTAAATATCATGTCAAAATAGTCTAAAAACCCTTTTCTATGAGTTTTTTCTCCTTTATATAGTAGATTTTTACCATCTATTTACAACCTAGAATGCAAGATAATAAATTTATAACCTTATTCTTTGGCTAATAATTTGTAATATTTATTCTTTGCGTAATATTTCGTCTTTATACCATCTTTAATATCTTTTTAATTATCTTCAATTTATCTCCTAATTATCTCTGTAACAGGTTCAACTCATGAGATTACAAGATTTGAATTAAAAGATATTATGGTATGTTTTATCAGGAGAGTTTAGTTTCTCTTAGTTAATTTAAGAAGAGCTACTTATTAGAACTGCTAAAACTATGGCATGCTATATATTATTGGCTTGTTGTTTATATCAATTTCGTATTATAATTACTCTTGATATGCAATGTAATTACTCACTGCTATAACTTGAAGGATTTTTTTAATTATCAGATTGTGATGTTTACAGAAACTTGAAATCTAATGCCATATGTTTGTTAGTGTTAGATTCTTTGGTAACATTGAGCAGATTAATGGTTGAAAGCAGAAAATTTATAATTTTTTTTTTACCTTTTTTATAAAGTAATAAAAATGTTTAAAAACAAATAATAGCCGAAAAAACATATAGGTGCTCCTGCGAGAAGCGTCTATAAATTAATTAACTTAATCCATAATAAAAAAGGTGCTCCTCAGAAAAATGCCTTTCTTAGACAAAAAATCCGAGTTGAAAGGCTATAAGTTTGATTAGAAGATTAAGAAGATTGTTTGAATAGTGACGGTGGCGGTCAGAGTACCTGGAGGTGAGAGGTTTTGCTTTTATTCGGTAAAGTTGATTATGAGATGCAGATATGTTTTGATATGTAAAAGATGTAATTGTAAAAAAAAACTGTGAAAGATGCTTATCTAGAAAGCATTTTATGATAACTTATTTTATGAAGAAAATGTTCTTTTGGGGAGTGTCTCTACTTAGTTAGGATTAATCAAATAATAATATTTAATTAAAGTGTCAATATTTCTGTCTTGTAATTTTTTTCTCAAACACTTTTTTTGAAATTATTTTTTATAAATAAGTTAAAAATAAATTGGTTGTTTTGAAATAAATTGTGATATAGACTCTATATTTAGGTGTACAAGCAAAATAAATCAAAGCTTCAAAAGATGATTAAAGATGATTTTTGGAAAATCGTGGGGAAGAGGGTATATATTGATTCGTAATTTTTTCAAGGAAGATTTATTTCTATAGAAATAATTAATTAATTAATTAATTATAAAATTAGAACAAATAACATATAGTCACAAACATATTACAGTTTTTGTCTGCTTTGTTCGCCTATTGATGAACCATACACTCAACCTCTAACTATATCTGCTCAAAAGCCTTCCTCAGTCACATCCTCCTACTTATTTTGGTCAAGGTGTTCCCTTTTTAATCCTTCAGTGGCCATTATTTTGTACATCGCTAGACACTCAATCGATTCTTTTACCTGCCATTTGTAACCACATAAAGATCCTATGGATGGGACTTGAGAGTGCTATGCTAAAAGTGCACTCACTATGACTATCACTTAGTTAACATGCTAACTGTTTCAATGAACATATCCAGAAGATTACCAATCATAATCGTATAATCATGGAAATATATATAAAATGGTGGACCATTCTGATATTTTACTCGTAAATCTATTAAATTTGATTCCAATTTTTACCCAATAACCAAATCTTTCTAAATGCCAAACACCTTATAATTGCTACTTCTTGGAATAACATCGGGGTACATTTGCTATATCACATAATACATTCATCCAACTGACCCTTCCTGATTTTGAAGCTGAGTCAAAACCTGTTTTGCAATGTCACATTCGGGTATGGGTACACGGATGGGATATTAGGCGCCTATTAGTGAACTTGCGTATAAAACAAGGGGGCGTTTTGCAATATAGCCGTAAATTATATTCTTCCTTTTACTTCTTTTATAGTTATGAGAACAAAGAAGAGTGCAAACCCCAACCCCAGAAGAGAAGCTTCAGCATGGTTGGTGGTAAATAAAAAAGAAAAAAGAGGAGAAGAGAGAAGAAAAAAAAAAAAGAAGATGAATCAGATTTGTTTTCATATTTTATCATATGAGCCTCAGGCTTTATATCTCTCCCGATCAGTGATGGTGAATATGAAGATATTCAATTAAACGAAGCAATATGTCAAAGAAGAGTCTTCAGAATCATTGTTGTTATAGATATTTTTAGGTTCCATGAAACAAGTTTCTGAATCTCAAATGAGTGATAAAAGTGGCTAATAGCCCTGTGAGAAAGATATGAAATCAGATAAGTTGAACAATTTTCATTCTGTGTTGAATCCATTTCAAGATCTTTCTCAATTGAGATCAGTTAAGGCATACAGAATGAAGAAAAACCGAAAATCAGTTTGGAGCAAGAAAAGAAAACATTATACCTTTTAGTGCAGACCCTAAATTTAAACAGATATATAGTGAGAAAATAAATTTATAAGCGATGCAATGAAAAGGGAAACAAAGTTACAGTTGAACCTAGAAAGACAGCTGGTATGAAGATCAAGAGTTCAAGTTCTGTTTATAATTTGTCTAAAAGCACATGTCTTCAAATAAGGTGCAATAAAGCTACTTTTAGTAGACTTTTTTCAAATAAGCCATAGAGATTCTAATGAAGTCCTCCTTTTTCTGTTTACAGGATGAAGTTACTCCATTCCAGAATCATATTAAAGAAAGTACTGGGGAGTGGTGTAGTTTTATGTTGATTACTTTGAACTACATATTATACCTATATAGTAGTAGTGTAGTAGTGTATAATTTGCGTTGGTTGCAGATAATTTTTTTATGCAATATTGAGATGTTTAAGATGTCAACTAAAACTACTCATAATCTATACATGGAGAACACAAATCTAAATTAATACTCAGGCGTAGAAGAGAATAGAAAATAGATTACATAATTGTAAAAAATAAAAGTGTAAAGAATAATATGTAATGTTTAGAGGTGTAAATCTGAGATACAAACATGTGGTTTCTCCTAGATCCCAGTTCAAGAAACAAGGTATCAAGACAAAAATTAAAAGAAAAAGAAGAAAAGTTGATGGAATGAAACAAATGTAACAGTAACATCCCCATGATCATCATCTACAATTTCCTGTTAAGAGAATGGGGATAATTATAAATTAAATAAAAGCTGTGACTAGTAAAATGTATATTAGCAATCAAATGGAACATGGAATAATAAATAAAAAACTTAAGAGTAGAATTTAGAAGAGTATAAACACACCTGATTAATCTTCATTGAAAAAGAAAGATATTTTGAGTTGATGATGACCCCAACATTTCACATGCTGATATTTTGGGTTGCACTTTGTCATTCCACATTATCATTAACTCTTTTTTTAAAACCCATCATCTTCTTCTTTGAAAATTGGCCATAGCATCTCAGCTGCAAAATGTCAAAGATCCCTAAATTACATACACAAAGGTAAAACATTGGGGGAATAAATTGACACGATCAAAACCTTCTCTCATCTTTGCTTGTAGTTTAAGAAGAGTTGGTTCAATCAACTCGAAACCTTCCGGTACCTTCACACGGTTAGTCCTCACCTTGGGCATATGGTGTCGCCTAGGTTGTTATAAAAATATGATAAATAAACGCTGAAAATAATGCACTAAAGCACCCTAGACAAGCATGGTAGTGCAAGTGTTACAGGACGTATGCAAGTTTTTAATGATAAGAAGATTCGTTCTCAGGGACTTAGTGTGTTACACGAATGAGCAATAATTCAGAGTAGGAAGTAAAAAATTAAAAAACAGAAAATAAAGAGGAATAATTGAGATATGATTAATTAAACTAATGGAAATTAAAGACAAATAAATAAAATATAAGAAATATGAGATGAGAAATATAGCTTAGGTTTTGCTAGTATGCACTAAGCCTTCTAATTCTTTCTATCAAATTCTAGTTAATAGGGGAGATAATTAGCTCTTAGATACTTAGTCAGGATTCTAAATTCCCATACCCTAGACCTTGAGAGCAACTAGGGGGCTACAGACACAACCACGAGGCAGACTAAACTTAGGGTTATCCTACGCCACTAGGTTCCTAAGCAATTCAATTCCACACATGGTGATAGTGATTAAAACATACCCTAATGACTATCTAGTTAGAATCAGTGTCGTCAAGACCAATATCGGACACTAGACGTTATGTGGTGTTTCAATAATTAGACACCGAATTAAGGTGACCATCTAACTACTATTAAGAAAGCCTAAAGTGATCAGGTTTAGGACAGGCAATAATTCAAAACACATAAAACAAATATATGGGTAAGCAGCTAATATCAAATTAAAACATATAATTTCCAAAGAAACTTAGATAGAAAGAAAATAGAATTCATAGATTATACATAATGCAAAACCCAAGCTATGGGAAAATTAGTTCATACCTGAAGGAAATAAACTAAAAGATTAAATAAAAGACTTCATCTTGCTCTCTACAATAATTCTGATGATAATAAACCTAAGGACTAATTAATGGGAGGCAAGGATGATTTACAAGTGATATAAGGGTGTATTTATAGCTGTAAAGAAGCCCTAATTCGTTTTCTTGAAGGAGAAGGTAAGTAATGGACTCCAAGCCAACTCAAATTCGTAACCCTAAAATATAGAATCAGCCCCGTTTTGTTTTGGTCATAATAGCTTCAATTCTTATCTGTTTGATGCGTTCCAATAGTCGAAATTCATCGTCTCGAAAAGATCTTTAACTTTGCTCTTGATCATTCTCCAAAATTCCTCACCGATTTTGAGATATAAGCCCATTTGTGGTCATGGGTGGTGAAATTCAGATTTATTTGGCAGATTTATCTTTCCATATCCTAGCTTTTGTTTCCTTATCTCCGATTTCCATGTATATCTTCTTTCCTTTATCTCTTAGAATTGACTTGGTATTTAATTAATCTCTATATATATCTTTAAAGCTTCACACTAAATAAATAATTAAACCCAATATGCTCTAAAAATAATATTTCATTAAATCAAGAGTAGAAATAGGAACGTGCACTATATCATGTGAAAATCGAGTAAAAAGACTTCTAAAACACTAAAAATGACGTCTCTAACTGATATTAATTCATGACAAATGAGGAGACATCAAGACCCCCAACTCAAAGTTGTATCGTCCCGATACAATAAAGGGCGAAGAGGCTGTTACTATGTATGTTGAAGGGTTTGTAAAAACGCTACTCACAATTCTTGTATTTTTTGGAAGATACATGAATGGATGGGGTACTTGTGGGTAGAGCTGCAAACGAATCGGGTCGAGTCGAATTTTAGCTATTTTGAGTTTGGTTTGGTAATATTTTAGTGAGTTTGAGTTTAAAACGAACCTCAATATTCAAGTTTGGGTTTAGTCCGTTAGATTTTTTCCGACTTTGAGTTCGGTTTGGTTTAGTTCGTTACAGAAAATATAAGGTTTTTTTGGAATTCTCGGTAATTCAGAATGATGTTAAGTAAAATTAATATACAACCTATTACATAATTCGATTTGAAGAAACAAAAATATTTACACATTAGATATATAATATTTTAGTTATAATCAATTACATATACAAAAGTTTTGCGTAGTTTTGATTATATATATATATATATTTTGATAATTTTAATGGAATATATCTATCAAGCCTATAAATGAGCTCTTAAAAAATCATTACCAAACTGTTTACGAGGTTAACGAGACGAGTTTATACAAGATTGTGTTCGTCTCGTTTAGTAAACGAGTCGGAATTTAAATTTTGAGTTTGGTTTATCTAACTAACGAGGCAAACTCAAATAAACTCTTAGCAAACTCAACCCGAAAGATTCATGAGAGTATCAGATCATTTGCGTGCCTACTTGTTGTGGGGAATCATTTACCATTTAGTTTATCGATGACTCTATCGCTGAATTCAGAAGTTTTTTATATCTATGGATGCTATTTCCACGCTTATCAACAAAGAAAGTATAGAGGAGTTGACATCCCCTCTTCCTTGGGAAGCCTTGGGGAAGGGGGGGGGGGTGAGAAGGGGGAGGGGAGGGACCCCGACCCTCTAGGTCCATCATGTTTTAAGATGCAAAATTATAGGGTTGACTTTGTTACTATGCTTATCAGGTAGTTACATTAGTTTGTGGACAAGCATTTCAAAAATTGTCCTCTCGGTATATTATTTCTTTCTTTATAGACTGAGAACTTGCTAAACCTAGAAGCATAGATCAACATGATTTCCATATGTTTTGAAACCCTAGAACTGATATACAATTAATGACTTTTTATTACGTCTTTATTTATTTGTCGCGTAATAACATTTTTTTGCACCATAAATGCTTTTTTTAGATTTTTATTACATTTCTTTCTAGATTTGCGCAACTGTCTGTTTCTTACGATATATGTCAACTTTTTTTTATGCATCATTAATGTCTCCCAAAATTTCCTATTTCTGCTTAAATTTTGTATAATTGTCGACTTCCCGTGACAACCATTCACTCGATGTATTAGAATCTTCTATGTAAACATCGTAAATGCATTGTGGTAGTTGCATGCTCGTTGTATTAGTAACTTCATGCATCATAAATCTCCTCTTAAATTTCTCAATGCGTTCTTAATTTCGTAAAACTGATGACTCCTTGGAATATACCAGACATCATGGTCAACACATCCAAACGAGATAGCCAACACGATATACAATCTCACTTGAGTCAGGGATAGTAAAGAGAAGCCAAAGAGGGTTTAGTGTTCTTAAAAATAATCAAATGGCCGAGACTAATGCTGATGTAATCCAGTGGACTGGTGGAAATGGAATTCCAGTGCATAGGGATTACATGGTGTTGGTAAAAGGAGATAGAGAAAAAGGTAGTCTTTTGATTGTTGTACAGTCGAAAGTTGAGTTGATGGATGGACTTCTTAATGGATTAGAGATTATGAAGTTGAGCAACCTCGATAACTTTCTCGCCTATCCAAACCGGGATTTCTCTCCACAGATTTCCGCATATTCAACCCCAAAGTTTCTCAGCAAAAATGGTATTGCAACTGTTTTAATGATTATGATCACTTTAATAAATATTGTCGTCTAAAACTTGAGGAAAATTTTGAAAGCGGAGTCGCCAGAATTGCCAAAGAAATCTAACTATGGTGAAGAGACATATATACCATCAACATCAACGAAGGATTATACCGTTACTTTTCAATTGCTGAGATCCAATCAGCCACCCAAAACTTTAATGTGGGATGGGAGGATTTGGTAAGGTGTATAAAAGGTTCATTGATAATGGGACCAATATTATTGCCATTAAGTGTTTAGCTTCATACTCGGAGCAAGGGGCAGATGAGTTTTGGATGAAGATCGAAACACTATCTAAGCTCCGACATGTTTATCTTGTTTCTTTGATAGGCTACTGTGATGAATCCCAAGAGATGATCCTTGTTTATGAATATATGCCTCGAGGAACTCTTTGTGACCATTTATATGGAATTGAAAGGACCAGAAATTATTTTCCGCCTTTATCATGGGATCAACACCTTAGGATTTGCATAGGCGTTGCCTGTGGATTACTTTATCTTCACTCTGACATTGTACCTGGAGTCGTACATGGTAATGTGAAGGCCTCGTCCATCCTATTAGGTGAGAAGTTTGTGGCTTAGGTTTCTGGTTTTGGGTTAGTGTCGTACAATTACTGTAAGTCAGATCTTCAACGCTCGATGGGTTATATGGACCCACAATGTTATATAACCGGTAGGCTAAACAAGAAGAGTGATGTTTATGCTTTTGGTGTTGTGATGTTGGTTGTTTTGTCTGGAAGACCGGCAATGAATCATAGCCTCTTAAACGGGCTAGCATTTTGGGCTCAAGAGCGGATCGAAAAGGGAGAAGTTGCTCAGATCATGGACGTGTCTTTAAGGGACAAACTTATCTAAATAGTTTAAATAAATTCTTGGAACTTGCTAAACAATGTTTACATAAAGAACCAAGTGAACATCCTACTATGGATCAAGTTGTTGCAGGCCTTAAGTATGCATGGCATAAAAATGCTCCTTCATTATCAGGAAATGTTGAATCTGTTGGCCAATCTCTTCCTCCCATAGACGAGATAACGATAATAGACATGTGAGTTCACCATATATTACATTCTTAATTTATTGGTTTTCAAGATTATAAGTATGTGTGTTTTTCCCGTCCTTGATTTATAATCTGTTTACCATTTCTTAAAAATCAGCAACAGTTGTTATATACTTTCTAGTTTTTTATATTTGTTTAATAATGCTTCAAGAGAATGCATGTTGTGTGTTTATCTGCTCCGCCTCCAAGGTAATAATTAATTGCACTATAGTCCTTGAACAACCCGATCAAAATTTCACTTTTTATTTTATATTGAGTAAATAACACTTTTGCCCCCTGGGTTTATACGCGATTGACAGGTTGCCCCCTAAGTCTTAAAATGCGCCTCGATGCCCCCTAAAATTTAGTTTTGTGACCCGTTACCCCCTACTGCGTGTTCCGTCCATTTTTACCGTTAAAAGTGACGTGGCATTTCCATGTCACAATTATTTTTTTTTTAATCCAGATGTCAATTAATTATTTAATTAATTTAAACCAAGGGCAAAAATGAAATTTCATTAATAGGTTTTATAATATTAAATATAATTAATATAATAACCACCCCCACCCCACCGCACCCCCTACCCCCCCTCTCTCTTCCCCATTCCTCTTCTTCCCCGTTCTTCTTCTTCCCGTTCATCTGGTTCTTTAAAAAAAAATTCAAAGCTGATGAAATGGCATTGAAATCCATTCTTCTGCCCATGAAGTTATATTCAGTAACCGCATTTCAACATTATTCACCAACCAATACAATTCCACATCAATAACATAAACATAAAAATTCATACCCCATGTAGAAAATAAAATAAAATTCTAAATTAAAATACAGAAGATCAATTTTTCTGATGAACAGCAATCTGATGTATATCCATATCCTTCAACATAACAGCACGTCCACAAGAATCACACGGAGCAGTTCTAGACCCACATAAACTTTCATGTTCCGAAAACCCCCTTAATCTATCTCGAGCATCCAACGCAGTATTCCCAGCTTTTACCATATCTCCACAAAATCTACACGTAATTAACCTCAAATAACACTCCGAAGAATGATGTATCACCTATTAATGAAGAATGGATTTCAATGCCATTTCATCAGCTTTGAATTTTTTTTTTTTTAAAGAACCAGATGAACGGGAAGAAGAAGAACGGGGAAGAAGAGGAATGGGGAAGAGAGAGGGGGGGGGGGTAGGGGGTGCGGTGGGGTGGGGGTGGTTATTATATTAATTATATTTAATATTATAAAACCTATTAATGAAATTTCATTTTTGCCCTTGGTTTAAATTAATTAAATAATTAATTGACATCTGGATTAAAAAAAAAATTGTGACATGGAAATGCCACGTCACTTTTAACGGTAAAAATGGACGGAACACGCAGTAGGGGGTAACGGGTCACAAAACTAAATCTTAGGGGGCATCGAGGCGCATTTTAAGACTTAGGGGGCAACCTGTCAATCGCGTATAAACCCAGGGGGCAAAAGTGTTATTTACTCTTTTATATTTAATTAATTTTTCAATTTCATGCCGAACTGCAATTTAATCGTCCTTTTGATTCATTTAGTAAATTGTGGATTCCATTTCGAAGAGAATGCTTTCTGTTATTGTACTTGTTTTAAATAATAGGGAGGGAGAATCAATCATTTCACTATTCAGATTGGAGAATTTTTGTTATGAATGAGCTTCATTGTATATATATAAATATATAATGATATGAATTACTGATGTAGAATTATCTACGCATTGCTGATTAAGTGTTTTTTCCACTCTTTTGGAAATGAATATTCATAAAGCAAAAAGCATTTGATATAGGGACCTGCAGTTAATTTTCGTACAATATAGGACATATAGAGCAATTTTTGCATAATATAGTGACCCGTAGTGCAAATTTTGCATAATATAAGGACATATGGTGTAATTAACTCAATATTTTAACAGAGAGACCTGCAGTGCAGTGTTTGCATAGTAAAAGGACCTATAGTGCAATTTTTGCGTAAGAAATGGACCTATACTGTAACTCAAGTATAATGTAAGGACTTATAGTGCAATTTTACCTGCAGTGCAACTTTTGCATAGTTATAAGACCTTCTGTGCAAATAACTCAAAAAATAGAGACTTATAGTTCAATTAACTCAAATTTTGCAAAATATAAGGACATATAAAGCAATTTTTGCATAATACAAAGGACCTATAGTGCATGTTTTACATAATATAAGCACCTATAGTTCAATCACCTCAGCCCTGTGATCTTTCTCAATTGAGATCAGTCAAGGCGATACAGAATGAAGAAAAACAGAATATCAGTTTGGAGCAACAAAAGAAAACATTATACCTTTTAGTGCAGAGCCTAAATTTAAACAGATAATGAGAAAACAAATTTGTAAGCAATGTAATGAAAAGGGAAACAAAGTTACAGTTGAACCTAGAAAGACACCTGATATGAAGATCAAGAGTTCAGGTTTTGTTTATAATTTGTCTAAAAGCACATGTCTTCAAATAAGGTGCAATAAGGCTAATTTTAGTAGAATATTTTTCAACCATTACAAGCAAGTGCATAAAGATTCTAATGAAGTCCTCATTTTTCTTTTTACAAGTCAATACACTCCATTCCAGAATCATATTAAAGAAAGTACTGGAGGGGAGTGTATATTAAGAAATAGATTTTATGTTGATTACTTTGTACTATATATTAGAGCCAATTGTTGATTGATGCCTATTAAAAAACTTATTTAGAAAAAGGTGCCTAGAAAAAAATATTTATTGAAAACAGCCCCTTTATAATTAACAATTAAAAAATAAGAAAAAAACTAATAAACACGCGCGCGTCCGTGAAATTTTTTTAAAATCGTCATAACTAATTCAAAAAAAATCCCAGATTTCAAAGAATGAATCCCAGATTCGTGGAGATTGGGGTTCCCCTTTGCTCTTAGAATTAGCTGGGATTTCAAACTCCACCTGTTGAGTAATTAATACGATTCTACTTCCATTGTGAGAATCTGGGAACCATCTTTGTATCATATCCCAATTATGAAAACACCAATCAATATTAAGCACAACAAGGAATCTACTTCCCTCGAGACATAGAAACAGTAGTTTAGCTAGTTCTTCATTATTCATGGACCAAATTTCATCTGAAAGATCAACCAGGTCACCTAAAAGCTTAAACAATGCGTGTGCTATATCATTATGAGAAACAATATATTTAGAGTTCAAATATGCACGAGACTCGAAGTGGCTGATGACAAAAGGAGAATTGTACAATTCTTCAGTGAATGCACTCGATGCAGTTTCATAAGGACAGACGATGGTGATAATGTTAAGTTGCTTATCTCCTCCAAGAAGCATATCCTTTACTATCATTGTATACTTTCCCTTGAGATCCTCCTCCATATCTTCCATTGTCTTTCTTTCTTGCTCTATTTTGAGAAAATCTAGAAAGATATCGTTAAGCCAGCAAATACAACGCCACGAAGGAACATCTCCAACAAGATATGAATCAAGAACATATTCTACATCATATGCCAATTTTGTAATTGTTTCAATTGTCTCCTTCAAAAACAATGGCGGGTTGCTTGAGATTTCTATGAGGTCAGAATACCAGAAACGTAACTCACTTTGCACCCTATGAATGAAAGGGTTGAAAAGAGAAGTTGAACTAGTCGTGTCTTTCAATAACTCCTCAAGATTCTCCAAAAGATGGTTAATGAAGATGAATGGACTTGTTTTTGGATATGTAAGTATAATTGGCCTCTCCATTCTGAAACGTTGGAAATTATGTATATCCTTGAGGCAACGAAAAAATTTGAACAGCTGCCAACAAAGTTGAAGACCCATGTATTCATTCATTTTATTGAGATCAAATGAGTAGAAAAAGGATCCTACATTCCTGACAACAGATCTAGCTACTTGTTGTAAATCACCATCTTCATCTTTAATTAACTCTTGAGGAGGAGGATCTATGAGGATTGATTTGATGATTACAACACCAGTTATAACATCCTCTATCATTTTTGGAGCTACAACAGGGGAATTGATAAGAAATTCAAAGAGAGCATCAAAAGCAGAAAAATCAATCTCAGTACACTCCCCAACTCTATTATCAATAATACTGTTGTTTGCTAATAAAGGATGCATATCGGGAAGATCTTGAAGGGATTCAAAGAAAGCCATAATTCTCCAAATTCAAAGAAGCTGGAAGAGGCGAAGATCCAAGATTGAAACAAAAAGAAATGAGTGGCTAGCAAATTTCTTATCTACCTCCGAAGACTATGTTTTTTCTGGAAAAGGAAAATACAATAAATGAGATAACAAAGATTATATATAAAAAAGAACACTCGAATGTTCATTAAAGGGAAGAAATTTAGAGTGGAAGCATAAATGTTCAAGTAGGAGAATGTTCAAATCTCCATTACTTGATATTTCAGATCGATGGCAGAGATCAACTTTATAGAGTTTTAAAACTAAAAAATTAATTACCTTACTTTGAATTGTTCAATGGAAGCAAACGTGCTGGGTGGGGTGATGAGTTTGAATTTGACTTTTTTGATGTTGTTGTAATTGAAACTGGCGAGGAGGAAGAAGAAAATGGTTAAACATGGCCCTAATTGCTGTACTTAAAGAAATACAGGCCAAATACTTGTGTGGTCTTTGACCATAAATCTGTCATAGTTTAATATTATTATATTAAAAGACAAAGTTGCATGTTACTTTCCCATAAAAGCACATGACAAATAGGGCAGCAAGTTTATAACGATCAACAAAACAAATACATCCAAGAGTATGGTTGATAAACAGCTGTATATAATGGATCTGTGCAGAATTTAAAAGAAACATACGATCAATTGGAAAAGTACAAACAACATCTAACATATGACAATTGGGCGCCATTTTGTTGGGGATATATGGACAAGAGCGCTGCGAAAGTATCACTTTTTGTTGACAATATTCTTGAAATAAACGAGACATGTATCCCGTCTTTCCAAGTCAGAGAGTTTTTTTTGGTTTTAGCTTTTTTTTAAAAAGATATTAGCGTTTTGTCATATGTGATAAAAGAATTGTGGAGTTAGCACCTGGGCGGTATCCCGCTTTCCGCCCCTCTTTAAGGGCGGTCGGCTGGATGCCGACCCTAGTTAATTTTTTAATTAGGAGAAGGGCGGTCAGCGGGAGACCGTCCTTAGCACAGGGATTAAAAAAAATTACGCGTAACTAAAAAATTCTGGCCGCCAGGGCGGTATGCTATATACCACCCTTAGTTCAACGGCGAAAATCGTGTGGCGAAAAAGGCTTTCATGGATCTTGCGTACATGTCGGATATTCATGAATTCGATAAGTATTATCGAGAATTTTGCGAGTTAAACGACGGAAAATATAAGTGGTGTCGCCTAGGGTGTGATAAAAATAAGATAGAATAAAGTCTAGAAAAACTACGCACTCTCACCCTAGACAGGCACAGTACTGCAAGTATTACAGGACGTATGCAAGTTTTAGTTAGTAAGTTGAGTTCGTTCTCAGGGACTTAAGTGTGTTATACGAGTAGGTAGGAATAACGAGTAAGAAGTAAATAATTAAAGACAGAAAGTAAAAGCAAATAGAATTCGAAATTAAGAATTAAACTAAGAAAATAAAGACAATAAATTAAAATACTAAGAATATGAGATGAGAGATATAGCTTAGGTTTTGCTAGTATGCACTAATCCTTCTAATTCTTTCTAATAGATCTAGTTTATAAGGGAGAATATTAGCTCTTGTATACTTAGTAAAGATTCTAAATTCCCATTCCTTAGACCTTGAGTGCGACTAAGGGGGCTACGGCACAACCAAGACGTGGTTTCAAATAGGGTTATCAAGCGCTACCAAGGCCCTAAGCAAACACTTCAATCAATTGGTGATATGGTGATTAAAACAAACCCTAATGACTATCTAGTTAGAATCATGTTTTGTCAGAACTAATATCGACACTAGACGTTATGTGGTGTTTCAATAATTAGACACCCAGCTAAGGTGATCATCTAACTACTATTAAGGTAATCCTATACTCGTGCACTAGCAAGGAAAACAGTCATTAAATCAAAACACATAAACAAATATAAGGGTAAGTAGCTAATATCAATTTAAAACATGTAATTTCCAAAGAAACTTAGATAGAAGAATTAGAATTCATAGTTTATACATGATGCAAAACCCAAGCTATGGGAGGTTTAGTTCATACCTGATGGAAATAAACTAAAAGAAATTACAAAAGACGTCATCTTTCTCTCTACAATAAACTGGAAGAATAAAACCTTAAGAACTAATTACTATGAGGCAAGGATGATTTTACAAGTGATATAAGGGTGTA
This sequence comes from Nemophila menziesii, assembly GCA_029959085.1. Taxonomy (NCBI): domain Eukaryota; kingdom Viridiplantae; phylum Streptophyta; class Magnoliopsida; order Boraginales; family Hydrophyllaceae; genus Nemophila; species Nemophila menziesii. Next base: position 313,515 of record JARWIR010000103.1, read on the forward strand.
TTTATAGGTGTTTAGAAGACCTAATTCGTTTTCTTGAGGGAGAAGCAAAGTAGTAGACTCCAAACCCAACTCAAATTTGTATGGAAATAAAGATAAATTCTGCTGACTTGTTTTGAGCATATCTTCTTCGTTATTGGTCGGTTTTTGCTCCATAATATACCAAAAGAATCCTCAGCGCATTATCTACATCCCTATGAAAGGAAATTACCAAAATCGGCTTCTTTCTTGGAGTTATCACCTCTTCTTTAGGCGTGTGCTGCAGAATTTCAGATTTAGGCAGCTTTTCCTTTTCCATGTTTCTAGCCTTTGTTACCTTTATCTCCAATTTCCATGTAAATCTCTTTCCATATCTTGTAGTCTTTGAATTGGACTCTAATTAATCTCCATAATTATCTTTAAAGCTTCACACTAAATAAAAAATTAAATCCAATATGCTCTAAAAATATTATTTTACTAAATCAAGACTCAAAATAGGAAACTGCACTATTTCTCAAGAAAATCGACATTTATGACTTCTAAAACACTAAAAATGATGTCTCATCCTAATATAAATCTATCACAAATGAGTAGACATCAAGACCCCCAACTCAAAGTTGTATCGTCCTGTTACAATAAAGATAAAAACAAAGGGAAGTCTATAAATACACACTTATAAAATTCTCAATACAATGGGAAAAGCATAGCTGAATATATAAGATAATCCTAAAGCACATAACTCAGAAAATTTCATGCAATAATATTCATAAACTACATACCTGTGCACTTCTCATATCCACAGTCAACAAGGCTTGAATTCAAGATCAGATTAGTTTCGCAATGTAAGAATGATTAGGACTTTACTCAGTTCCCCAAGAAAGCTATAGATTGTTCATCAAACCTCACTAGTATTCAAAGATCCATTCAACTAATCTCTAATGGCTCAATCACTTCTCAATTACATAGCAAAGAATCACAAGGTCTTTTAAGGTTGTAATTTAGGCTTAGGGACGGTATGATAGTATATTTGGATAACTTGGAGTGAGCTTTTGGCTCTCTCCTCACTAGCCATCAACGAATCGCCCTAGAGCTTAAGTTACTCTCATAAAAATGTTTCTCACTCAACCCAATGAATTCCTTGATGCACAATTTAACATCCCCAATTAAAGCATAAGATGTTCACATAAAAATTCCACTTTGCCGGTCCAAATATATATATTTAAATCTTTTCAAATCAATTCTTAAGCTATGACTCTCTTTTAATGTTGAGATATCACGCTAATTTTCTCATATATTTTTTTTTCTTTTAATGCCCTTGTTTAGCTCGATACTTCTTTTTCATTCACTATTACCCCGTCAAAGGGTTACAATAAAAATATGTGAATCATCATCAATATAAGGCACAAAGCACAATTAATAAGCTCAAAAATCTCATCCCAATAACAATTCCTATAATGGTGCACCCACCACCCCAAACTCAAGCTCTAAAACAACTGTCTATGCATCGCGATTCGAGCGCAGGTCATATGGAAAAGTCCTATAATCTAAAGGATATGGCTTATAACGTGTTTCAATAAAAAGCTTTAGAAAGGCTAGAAGGGGCTGAGAAGGATATAGCATATAAACAAAAATCACAAGGTGAGAAGGTATAAAAAGGCTTCAAAGGTTTCAAATATGAAAGACCGCCTTAATCACTTTCTACACTATGTAATTTCGTTATTTTCTTACCTTTAGAACTTTCATAAAATGGTTTGTCAACTAGCTTGGATCTCACGGCTTACACACTTCTCAAGGTTCCCCGTGATCGAACATACTTTCTATCGCATTGCTCACTAATCTTTTCTTTACTATCAACGTGTGTTTTCCTGCAAATACTCAAAGCATACAAATAACACAGCTCATAAACATATTACTTTCTATCATTAATTCATTAAGCTTATGCTTTCAAGCTATTAAACACACTTTACATCTAATTCCCATGTATCAAAATTTTTAATTTCTACCTAAAAACAGAAAAATGGAGATGGGAGACAACGAATCCCCACACCCCCAACTCAAAAATGAGCCGTGTCACCACGACTCGAAACAGAAATTAAAATTAGCAGATAAAACTATTTACAGAATTGGTAAGGAAGAAAGAGAACATACTCTCGAGGCTATTGCCTCGCATCATTGATATCCAAGGTTGGATTTGCCGGACCTTTCGTTAATTGCTCAAGGAGTTTCATGATGTGCACTTGATTAGCATTGATTTGTGCCACATCGTTGACTAAGGAAGAAGTTTGAGCTGCTTCGAATTCTGTTAAACGCTCCTCCATCTTCTCTTGCCAAGTTTGCTCCTTTTCTTCTTTCGAGACTTGCGTAGAACCCGCTCTTCGAAAGATATCCTTAATCCAAGCATTATCAATATAGCTCCCTTTAAATTCGAGTTTCTCTTCTTCACCCAATGTAACATTCTCTTTTCGCACAAGACACGTGATCATAGTAGGAAATTTAACATTATAAACCGATTTAGGAGAGACCAAAAATCGCATCACCTCCTCATAGATCAACTGTGCCACATCAACTTCTTCTCCTCTCAAAATGCAATCCAAAAGTAGAGCATTCTTCATAGTCACATCCAAAGTTCGTGTGTTTCCAAAGATATTAGGGATAAGGAAGTTGTGCCAAATTCTTGCATCCGATTGAAGATATTTGTAAGGCCAAGGTGCCTTCAATTCTCCCTTATGTGATTGCACTTTCTCCTTGTCTAAAACATGCTCAAAAAGTAATTCCTCATCAAATATTTTTCGTTTAGCAATCGCTTAATCAAATTTGCAACAACCTTTCAATTTCTTAAACTTGAAGTGGTTTCTAATCTCATCAACTGTGAAAGGAACTAGCTTTCCTCTAATCGGAACACAACCTTTACTATCTCGGCTAAAGAGGCCTAAATAGAATTCCAAAACTAACTCATGACATAATTCAGAACGTCTTACCATGAACGTAGACCAACCCAATTTCGCACCAAGCTCTAAGAATCTCTTGTATTCTCCTTCACCAACTTCTTCCTTGAATACTTTCTCATAAGTAAAAGGTAGCTCTTTCAATTGTTTCTCTGCAGAAGATTTCAGGGCCCTTGAAGCTTCCTCTTTCTCCTTGGGTGTAGGACCTTGTGGAAGTTGTGTTTTCTCCTTTGCATAAAAGTAAATCTTTTTACCATTACAATCACACAAAGTTATACCTCCATCTTCAACATTGTCTTTAGCCTTTGATTTAGAACTAGAACCTTTGTTATTTGATTTCTTCTTGGCTGGATCCAATACCTTGCTCTTCTTCACCTCCCTCTTGTTAGCTAATATTGTTGTTCTATTAGTCATCCTCAATTAACCCCCAACTCAAAGCTTTAGCAACCCTTGAAATTTGAATTTGTGAATTTTTGGTTGAACAAGCTTGATTTGGCTTAGGAAAGATGAATGGATGATAAATCTCTATGTGGGTGAGGTGGATTCTTGATGGGTAGGCTTGGATTTAAGAAATTGTAGGATGAATTTGTGAAATTTTGAGCTCTTGATTCTTCAATTTGATGGATTTGGTGAGGATTGGGTGCTTGAATCTCTCTTGTAATGATGTGGAGAGAAGATTTGATGTGTTTTCCTTGATGATTGGGTAGTGTTTTGATGATTGGTGAAGGTTTTTATGAGCTTCAATGGAGTTGGGAGAGTTTTGGAGAAGAGAAAGAGGCTTGAGGTTTAAGAAATTCGGAATAATGGCATTATACCTCTTTTATAAGCTTAAACCCGCAACTTTCTCTCTCCAGCGGCGTGGCGCGGTGCATGGCTGCGGTACAGGGGTACACCGCAGCTTCTGTAGCTCGAAAATTTTTTGCTTCGGCAAAATACCCGTGGTAGCACCCCGTGGCACGGGTTTTGGGCGTGCGGTATAGGGCACGGTATAGGGTCCGGTGTACCGGACCCATATGCCCCATTTTTTTCGTCTCGGCACAAAACCCGTGGCTCTAACCCGTGGTATGGGTTTTCTTCCTCTGCGGTGCACCGCGGCTGAGGTGCGGTATACCGCACCGATGCTCCAGCTTTTCCAAATTTTTTTGTTTCTTCCCTAACTCGTTTTCTCCGATTCCTAAACACCAAAAACACTCATACCTTTCTAAAATATGCAATATCAACTAAAAACAACTAACTAAACATAAACTAAAAACGTAAAAGACATAAAAACTAAAAAAAATTGCGGGTTGTCTCCCGTACAGCACTTTTATTTAACGTCTTTCAAAGTTAGACGTGTTACCTCTATCAAGATTTGCGAATATAGCCTCCCCAACAACGAGTTAGGCTATGAACGTCCACTAATCTGCGCTTGATCCTCGTCTTGGGGCGGATTTCTATCACCTTGGCTGAAACAACCTTAGTGAGAATGAATGGTCCCATCCACGAGTCTTTGAAACTACGTGGCCTATTCTCGCGTTTGTGAGCTTTCCATAGAACTTCATGGCCAACCCCAAACTCAATGTTTGACTCAGTATCCACAAGCTTTAAGTGGATCTTCTCAGGAGGGACTTTGTGATGAAAGGCTGTGGATGACAGGAACGGTGGGATCTAACTTCCTTGGTTTCTTACCCAAGACATAGAAGGTCTCAGATACATTCTTTGCATGAAGGGTGATGGTCCCTTCTTGGAAGTTGATGACACTTTGACTTGTGGCCATGAAGGGCCGTCCAAGTATGATTGGAACCTGCTTATCTGCATCAAATTCAAGTATAACAAAGTCAGTAGGGATGGCGATACTACCTGCACGGACTAAGACGTCCTCCACTGTTCCCCATATCCTTGTAACTGAGTTGTCAGCGAACTGCAACTTCATTGGAGTTTTCTCTGATTTCTGAAGTCCAAGTCTCTCGAACACGGACTTAGGCATAAGATTCACACCAAAACCCACATCGTACATAGCTTTCACCTTGAGCATACCATTAATTTGAATAGGAAGGTTAAAACTTCCCGGATCTTTAAGCTTTGTTGGTAGCTCTCGTTCACTTCTTCTTGAAATTCTCAAATTCTCTCTTGGGATCTCTACACTTGCTTCTTTCTCAGGAATAGCTTGCGTAAAAACTTGTTGCGGTGTGAGTCCTTTCTTTGCAATCTCAAGCATTTGGGCGTTGATATTTTCGGGTGTATACGCCTCTACAAATGTCTTGAGTACAGTGTCATCCTTAGGATTTGTATCAGGAATGGTTGATGGCACTGGTTGAACAATAGGTGGCGATTCCACCTTCTCTTCTTCTTTCTCTTCTTGCACAGCAGGTGCAACTTCTTCTTTAACTGTTGATTCCTCCTTGGAGGTTTCTTTCTCTCTATTTAGCTCAGCTTGATAATCCATTACCGATCGAATCTCCTCTTGCATTTTGCTCAGCAGCTGTATAAATTCGGCTTTCTCTTCTGAATCGTCCTCCACATAAACCTCAGAACAGTCAGATTCCACGGGGCTAGACTTGGTTGGTTCTTCTTCGGTACTCGGAACTTCCACGACACTAACGGCAGCATGCGGTACTTCCTCTTTTTCTTCTTCAATTTCAAGGCAAATAGCCTTGCAAGCTTCGAACCCAACATTGTCATCACCTCCTTCGATTGCCTTCACTTCTTTCTGTTCCATTAAGTTTGTTAGAACCTTGTTTAATTGTGCTATTTGAGTACCTAAAATCTGAAGTGCGGCATCTTGTCCTCGGACTTTCTCTTCCTGAGCGTTCATATTTGTGGTCAAACGTTCCAGAGCTTGTATTATCTGTTGTTTATCCATAGATCCTTCTTGAGGATATAGAGGTAAAGCTTTCTGATCTAACGAGTCGGTATATGCATCTTGAACAGGTTGTTGAGGGGGAGCAGGTCTATTTTGATATTGATTTTGATACTGACCTCTAGGTTGGAAAGAGTTGTTCTGGGAGCGCGGTTGATATTGACCAGGATTAGCGGCCCCTTGTGGATTTGAATACTGCATACCCGGATGATTTCGGTTACCCCATTGATAGCCTCCTCGGTTGGATATGAAGTACACAGATTGTGGATTTGTTTCGCACTCCTCCCATGTATGATTATTAACCCCACACTGTTAACAACCTTGTGCTTCTTGTTCAACGTTTGCTGCGGCTAAATTCTTTTGCATCTCTATCTTCAGCTCCTTGATTTGATTTTCTAACGCGGATATTTGAGCTGAGTTCGCAGTTTCTGCGTCTAAACGAAACATTTCTCGGGTCTTTGCAATAGGAGCTCGCGTTGAAGGCCAACTCCTTTCTTGTTCAATAATATTCTCCAAGACAGTGGAAGCTTCATTATGATTCATGGACACAAAATTACCCTTTCCAATGTTATCCACCTTCTCTCTACCTTTATCATTAAGTCCTTCATAGAATATCGCAAGTTGTAGAGCAGGGGTATAACCATGGAGAGGACATCTAGCTAATTTATGTTGAAACCTTGTCCATGACTCTCCTACTGTTTCTCCATCTTCTTGACAAAATCTTGCAAGCTCGGTTTGATCTTTGAGTCTCATGCTCTTCGGATAAAAACGGTTAAAGAATGCGGCTTGAAGTTCTCTCCAAGAATGAATTGTTCTATGTGGTTGTCTTTCTAGCCATTCGCTAGCTCTACCGGTCAAGAAGAACGAAAACATATGACAATACAGTTGCTCGCGTGTAATGCCAGGAGTAATGTAGGCATCACAAATCTGCATGAACTTCTGAATCGATCTTACCGGATCTTGAATTGATGTACCATTGTAGAGTCCAAAACTTTGAAACTGACTAAGCATACCCGGATCGGGACTAAATTTGATATTCTGGATCTCTGGAGGACGGTAACCTATTGGTTGAACATGAAAGGGTACATGAAGACCAGGGAGGTCTTGCTGTACTCGATTCTGTTGCACTATATGTCCGTATATTATGCAAAAATTGCACTACAGGTCCCAATTTTTAAAAAATTGAGTTAATTGCACTATTATATAACAGGTCCCTATACCAAATGTTTTTCTGTTTATGATTCTTTATAATCAACAATGCATAGATAATTCTACATCAGTGATTCATATCATTATATATCTATATATATAATGAAGCACATTCGTAACAAAATTTCACCAATCTGAATAATGAACTGATTGATTCTCCGTCTCTATTATCTAAAACAAGTACAATAACAGAAATCATTCTTTTCGAAATGGAATCCACAATTTACAATGACAAATTTGAATAAATGAATCAAAAGGACGATTAAATTGCAGTATGTGGCATGAAATTAAAAAATTTATTAAATATAAAATAAAAATGAAATGTTGATCGGGTTGTTCAAGGACTATATTGCAATTAATAATTACCTTGGAGGCGGAACAGAGGAAGGTAGTTGAAGCTTGATGGGTATGTTTGCGAAGTTTACTACTCTTCTTCCTAATCTGCTCCCCATTTTATTTCCTCTTCTTCTTTTGATTCTTCTGAAAATTAAATCTGCAACGTGTGAGTGTTGGTGTTTTTTTGTTGCCATATTACAGTGTTCGACTACTTTGTTCGCCCATTGATGAGCCATACACTCAACCTCTAACTGTATCTACTCAAGGCCTTCTTCAGCCACATCCTCTTACTTATTTTGGTCAAATTGTTCCCTTTTTAATCCTTCAGTGGCCAATATCTCGAACATCGCTTAAACACTTGATCGGTGCCATTTGCAACCACACAACAAACACAAAGACCCCATGAATGGTACTTGAGAGTGCTATGCTAAAAGTGCAAAGTACTCGTAAATCTATTATATTTGATTTTATTTTACCAAATAACCAAATCTAACTAAAAGCCAAACACTTTATATTTACTACTTTGAAATAACATCCGGGTACATTTGCTATATCACATTATACATTCATGCAACTGACCCTTCCTGATTTTGAAGCTGAGTCAAAACCTGTTTTGCAATGTCACATTCAGAACACGGATGGGATATTAGCCTATTAGTGAACTTGCGTAAAAAACAAGGGGGCTTATTGCAATATAGCCGTAATTTATATTTTTCCTGTAAACTTTTCTTCCTTTTACTTTTTTTATATTGATGAGAATCAAGAAGAGTGCAAACCCCAACCCCAGAAGAGAAGCTTCAGCATGGTTAAGAAAAAAGAGGAGAAGAAAGAAGTAAAACAAGATGAATCTGATTTGTTTTTATATTCTATCACATGAGGCTCAGGCTTTATATCTCTCCCGATCAGTGATAGATACCATAATTGCAAAAAAAAAACTGATGGTGAATATGAAGATATTCAATTAAAAGAAGCGATTTAAATACTGGTGATACAGAAATGTTGATTATGACAGTTTTGTCAAAGATGAGTCTTCAGAAACAAGATCCCTAAGATTAAATGAGTATTAAACGAGGTTAATAGTCCATTAAAGCCCTGTGATAAAGATATCAAATCCGGAAAGTTGAACTATTTTCATTGTGTACTGAGTCCAGTTTAAGATCTTTCTCAATTGAGATCAATTAAAGCGATACAGAATGAATAAAAACAGAGTATCAGTCTGGAGCAAGAAAACATTATACCTATATTAGTACACAGCCTAAATTTAAACAGGTAGTAATATAACAATTTTGTAGGCAATGTAACTAAAAAAAAAAGACAAAGTTACAGTTGATACTGGTCAATCAAGCTGGCTAGTTGAACCTGGAAAGACACCTAATATAATTCGTCTAAAAACATATGTCTTCAAAAAAGGTGCAAGAAAGGTAGTTTTCGTACAAAAAATTTCAAGCATTACAAGCAAGTATATAGAGATGTTAAGTGTTTAGAGAACACAAATACAAATTAATACTCAGGCATAGAAGAGAATAGAAAATAGATTACATAAAAATAAAATAAAAAAGTGTAAATATATCACAATAAACAAAAGTAATCAATAACATTAAAAGTTTAAGACAAACATTAAAAGAAAAACAAGAAAAGTTGATGGAATGAAACAAATGTAACAGTAACCTTCCCATGATCATCATCTACAAATTCCTGTTAAGAAAATGGAGATCATTATAAACCAAATAAAAGCTGTGACTAGCTAAAAGAAAAACTCAATTTCATTAAAAGTACCAGGAAGTATAATAGGACATGAAATAGAAAATACTGATTTTAATAGTAGAATATAAAGAATATGAAGCTACTTATAAAGAAGTGACAACCAACACACCTGATTATTAATCGCTGTCTGAGTATTCGAAAGATATTTTGAGTTGATGATGACCCCAATATTTCACATGCTGATCTTGAATAAGTCTCACTGATTTTTCAACAGAAGGATTGCAATATTCTACCTCAATCATGTGTATGGAAGAAATATATGCAAAATCTTGAGGGATCTCTACAAGCTTCTCGCACCACATCACGGCCAGATGTTCGAGGCTGGGAAAGTGATTACGAGTGGCATTCCAGTATTCCAGATCTTCCATTCTATACAACTTCAAGTATTTGAGTTTTGTGAACACCTCTTCATCTTCCATATCCCATCTTTCACCTTTAAATGCATTCCAACTTAACTCGAGAGCCTCCAGATTCTTCAGCATCGCAAGTTGTAACATTGCATTACATGGCATTTTAAACTTTGTCAAACTAAGTTTCTTCAGATTGGAAGGGAAATTGAACTTACATGGATATAAACCTGCACCCATGTACTCCACCTTGAGTATTATTAGTTTATTGAGAAACTCTAGCATTGGGAACCGGTTGCATTTCGTATCATCATCCCATGAATCTAGAAATCTACACTTTAGTTCAAGAATGCCTGATAACCTTCTCAACATCTTCTCCGTATTGTCTCCATAACCAATAATGGGTTCCGAAAAGGTTTGTAGATTTTCTAGAATGGAAGAAGAGTTGTCAAGCCTGTGGGGCTCCAAAGCAAAAGAAGAAAAAGTATGTATATGAATATGTCTCAACTTTATCATGTCCCATACACAATCTGCTACTTTTACAACTTCACCTTTCGATTGGCTGAAATGAAAAGTTTCAAGGTTCCAAATATTGGATATGGATGGTGGAATAAATTTTACTGAGCTTGTGACTGACAAGTATCTTAGCAGAACAAGAACGCCAACCTCTATAAAAGAGTCCCCTATGACGATACCTTCAATTTTCAATATCCTAAGAAACTTAAATTTGTTATAAATAAATGAAATATCATATGGATGGTTCCTCGAGATAACATCAGCAAACATAGGTGTAAAAAACAACGACTGTAGAAATTGCCCAGAGGACAGAACAATTGTATCCCAGTTATCAATAACCTGGAGACGGCGTTGATAATATATCGTGGGTGAAGAAGAAGAAGAAGAAGAATATACATCTTCGATCTGCACGAAATTATCTTCCAAAACTTTTCTACTGAGGAAGCTAAGTACCAGATGATCATAAACACAAGCAACCTTGCCATAACCAGGACTGTCTTCATCAAGGTCTATTAAGTCTCTTGAAATAAGATCGGCTACATAATCCTCTCCTGTCTCCTCTAAGCTCTGGGATGCCGTATGTTTTACGAATCCCTCCGCTATCCACAATCGTATCAGTTCTGAAACACCTGTACGTTCAAATACTACCATGTAGAAAAAGCATGATCTTAAATGGTCCGGTAAATAAATGCAAGTCAGATCTAGTATGCGATATAGCTGTGAATCCCTAAGACCAAACACGCGCGACCCTAAAGTTTGTGCAACTTCTTCCCATTGATTCACTGTTTTACGAATGGTACGAAGAAGAGCAACTACAAAAGTCTTTGATTCCGGTTTACATCTTTTAGCGATTTTCATTCCGACTTCCTTCATTTCTTCAGGGCAGCTTACTATTTCAAAGAATGACTCCCAGATTCGTGGAGATTGGGGTTCCCCTATGCTCATAGATTTAGCTGGAAAATCAAACTCGTTCTCTGCAGTAATTAATATGATTCTACTTCCATTGTGAGAATCTGGGAACCATCTTTGTATCATATCCCAATTACGAAAACAAACAACAATATCAAGCACAACAAGGAATCTCTCTCCCTCGAGACATTCAAACAGTAGTTTAGCTAGATCCTCATTATTCTTGGAACGAATGTCATCTGAGAGATCAACCAACTGACGTAAAAGATCCAATAATGCGTTTGTTATATCATCATGAGAATTAATATACATATAGTTCAAATATGCACAAGACTCGAATTGGCTGATGACAAAAGGAGAATTGTACAATTCTTTAACTAATGCAGACTTGTCTATTCCATAAGGACAGACAATGGTGATAATGTTAAGTTGTTTATCTTCTCCAAGAAGCATATCCTTTACTATCATTGTATACTTTCCCTTGAGATCCTCCTCCACATCTTCCATTATCTTTCTTTCTTGCTCTATTTTGAGAAAATCTAGAAAGATATCGTTAAGCCAGCAAATACAGCGCCACGAAGGAATATCTCCAACAAGATATGAATCAAGAACATATTCTACATCATATGCCAATTTTGTAATTGTTTCAATTGTCTCCTTCAAAAACAATGGTGGGTGGCTTGAGATTTCTATGAGGTCAGAATACCAGAAACAAAGCTCACTTTGAACCCTCTGAATGAAATAGTTGAGAGTTGAAGTAGCCGTGTCTTTCAATAACTCCTCAAGATTCTCCAAAAGATGGTTAATGAAGATGAATGGACTTGTTTTTGGATATGTAAGTATAATTGGCCTCTCCATTCTGAAACGTTGGAAATTATATATATCCTTAAGCAAACGAAAATATTTGCATAGCTGCGAACAAAGTTGAAGGCCTATGTATTCATTCATTTTATTGAGATCAAATGAGTAGAAAAAGGATCCTACATTCCTGACAACGGATCTAGCTACTTGTAAATCACCATCTTCTACCAACTCTTGAGTAGGAGGTTCTATCAGGATTGATTTGATGGTTACAACACCCGTTATAACGCCCTCTATCATTTTTGGAGGCACGACAGGGGAACTGGTAAGAAATTCAAGGAGAGCATCAAAAGCAGAAAAATCAATCTTAGTACACTCCACAACGCTCTGATCAATAATACTGTTGTGTGCTAATAAAGGATGCATATAGGGAAGGGATTCAAAGAAAGCCATAATTCTCCAAATTCAAAGAAGCTGGAAGAGGCGAAGATCCAAGATTGAAACAAAAAGAAATCAGTGGCTAGCAATTTTCTTATCTACCTCCGAAGACTATGTTTTTTTCTGGAAAAGAAAATACAATTAATGAGATAACAAAGATTGTATATAAAAAAAAAACACTCACATGTCCATTAAAAGGAAGAAATTGAGAGTGGAAGCATAAATGTTCAAGTAGGAGAATGTTCAAATCTCCATTACTTGATATTTCAGATCGATGGCAGAGATCAACTTTATAGAGTTTTAAAACCAAAAAATTAATTACCTTGAGTTTGATGTTGTTGTAATTGACTTTGAATTCTTCAATGGAAGCAAACGTGCTGCGTGGTGTGATGAGTTTTTTTTTTTTTTTGGACAAAGGGGTGATGAGTTTGAGTTTGACTTTTTTGATGTTGTTGTAATTGAAACTGGGGAGGAAGAAGAAGAAAATGGTTAAACATGAGATAAAGTTGGGCTTTAGGCCCTAATTGCTGTAATTAAAGAAATACAGGACAAATACTTGTGTGGTCCTTGACCATAATTCTGTCATAGTTTAATATTATTGTATTAAAAGACAAAGTTGCATGTTACTTTCCTATAAAAACACATGACAATAGGGCAGCAAGTTTATAACGATCAACAAAACAAACACACCCAAGATTATGGTTGATAAACAGTTGTATATAATGGTTCTACCCAGAATTTAGAAGAAACATACGATCAATTGGAAAAGTACAAACAACATCTAACATATGACAATTCTTACGCTCATCTACGCCATTTTGTTGGGGATATATGGACAAAAGCGCTGCGAAAGTATCACTTTTTGTTGACAATATTCTTGAAATAAACGAGACATGTATCCCGCCTCCCCAAGTCAGACGGTAACATTTCGATACAAATACCTGAAATGTGTCTCAACAAGTGTAACAAAATTTTGAAAGACATAGAACACTTCAACTTTAGAACGAAGGAAATATATTTAATTAAATCATCTCCATAGTCATAGTTTACGAATCGTCGTGAATCGAAATAATATTTTGTTTGTTTTGTGTATTAGTGAACTTGCTTATAAAACAAGGGGGCGTGTTGCAATATAGCCTTAAATTGTATTCTTCCTGTAAATTTTTCTTGTCTTTTACTTCTTTTTTACTTCTTTTATATTGATGAGAATCAAGAAGAGTGCAAACCCCAACCCCAGAAGAGAAGCTTCAGCATGGTTAGTGGTAAATGAAAAGAAAAAAGAGGAGAAGAAACAAGAAAAACAAGATGAATCTGATCTGTTTTCATATTTTGTCACATGAGCCTCAGGCTTTATATCTCTCCGGATCAGTGATAGATACCATAATTGCAAAAAAACTAATGGTGGATATGAATTTATTCAATTAAACGAAGCGATTTAGATACAGAAAGGTGTTGATGAGTCATCCGAATCATTGTTGTTATCGATATATTTAGCAAAGCATTAACGAGTCGACTACTCATTCCATGGAATGATTTAACGCGTGAATTTCGAGGCCGATCTCTTCGAATTTGATGTCTTCGAACAAAAAAACATGTGGCTAATACTGCTGACATGGCAAGCAATGAAATAAAAGAAATAGCCATGATTGACCATGCTGAATTTTCAAAGCCTGCAACTTGTGCTCATCTTGCTTTTTCTTCAAAGCTACATCCTCCTCCTCTAATGATTAAAACAAATGGAGATTTGCTTATATCTTTTGTGGGGTCCACTATGTTAGTCAGTGGTAAACACGCATTACATATAATGTCCCACAATTCCCAGAACTTTTCACTGATGGAGCTGAATCACAAATGATTATATAAATATAAATACCCAGTAATTGAAAGAATTTTATACTTGGAACCATTTCTTTGATATAATTGACATACCCAGTTAGTTAAGTACAATATGAATTGTTTTTTGTGATATCTAGAAATAATGGTCCTTGTGTTATGTGAAATAGCCGAATAGACCCGTGTAATTATTCTAAAGAGTAGGGACATAATACCCAACAAATGGTTAGATTTGCAAAGTCATACTTCATATGTACGTACCCCTCTCTGAAACGTGGGTATATTTGACTTTTTCTGAAAACACAGTAACCAATTGTGCAATTAGCCAGCCCTATTCTGTGAAATAAAATTCACATATTTTTTCATAAGAAACAGACCTAATACTTAAACACCCTACTTTTTTCTTTATATATTAACTAAAAGAGAATTAAGCTGTTTAATCAACGCCAGTAAAATCTTCCTGCTGGAAAATACACTCAACTTTATTCTAGTTTAGCTCATCTATGACAAAATTAAACCAAATTTCACAAAGCAAATTTACAAAATCTATATTAATGATAGACGATATGATTAAAAATGATGAGTCTTCAGAATCATTGTTGTTATCGATATATTTAGATTCCATGAAACAAGATATTGAAGATTAAATGAGTGATAAAAGAGGTTAATAGTCCATTGAAGCCCTGTGATAAAGATATCAGATCCGAAAAGTTGAACCATTTTCATTCTGTATTGAATCCAGTTTAAAATATTTCTCAATTGAGATCAGTTAAGGCGATACAGAATGAAGGAAAACAGAATATCAGTTTGGAGCAAGAAAAGAAAACATCATACCTTTTAGTGCAGAGCCTGAATTTAAACAGATATATAGTGAAAATATAAATTTGTAAGCAATGTAACTATAAGAGAAACGAAGTTACAGTTGAAGAGAATAGAAAATAAATTAATACTCAAGCGTAGAACAGAATAGAAAATAGATTACATCATTTAAAAAAAAAACAGAAGTATAAATATATTATAATAATCAAAAGTAAACAATAAAATGTAAAGTTTAGAGAGGCATATCTGAGATTCAGACATGTGGTTTCTCCTAGATCCCAGTTCAAGACAAAAATTAAAAGAAAAACAAGAAAAGTTGATGGAATCAAACAAATGTAACAGTAACCTCCCCATGATCATCATCTACAAATTCCTGTTAAGAAAATGGAGATCATTATAAACCAAATAAAAGCTGTGACTAGCTAAAAGTATATTAGCAATCAAATGGCGGGACATGGAATAATAAATAAAAAACTTAAGAGTAGAATTTAGAAGAGCATAAACACACCTGATTACTCTTCATCGAAATCGAAAGATATTTTGAGTTGATGATGACCCCAATTTTTCACATGCTGATCTTGAATAAGTCTGACTGATTCTTCAGTAGAACGCTTGCAATATTCTACGTGAATCATGTGTATGGAAGAAATATATGCAAAATCTTGAGGGATCTCTACAAGCTTCCTGCATTCGTACACGAACAGATGCTCGAGGCTGGGAAAGTGATTACGAGTGGCATTCCAGTATTCCAGATCTTCCATTTTTTTTAACTTCAAGTGTTTGAGTTTTGTGAAAACCACGTCATCTTCCATATCCCATCTTTCACCTTCAAATGCATTGACTTTTAACTCAAGAGCCTCCAGATTCTTTAGCATTGCAAGTTGTAACATTGCATTCCATGGCATTTTAAACTTCTTCAAACTAAGTTTCTTCAGATTGGAAGGGAAATTGAACTTACATGGATATAAACCCGCACCCATGTAAATTACCTCGAGTGATATTAGTTTATTGAGAAAATCCAGCATCGGGAACCGGTTGCATTGCGTATGATCATCCCATGAATCTAGAAATCTACACCCTAGTTCAAGAATGCCTGATAACCTTCTCAACATCTTCTCCATATTGTCTCCATAACCAATAATTGGTTCCGAAAATGTTTGTATATTATCTAGAATGGAAGAAGAGTTGTCAAGCCTGTGGGGCTCCAAATCAATAGAAGAAAAAGTACTTATATGAATGTGTCTCAGGTTTATCATGTCCCATATACAATCTGCTACTTTTACAACTTCATCTTTCGATTGTCTGAAATGAAAAGTTTCAAGGTTCCAAAGATTGGATATGGATGGTGGAATAAATTTCAGTGAGCTTCTGACTGCCAAGTATCTTAGCAGAACAAGAACACCAACCTCTATAAAAGAGTCTCCTATAATGAGACGTGGAATATTCAATATCCTAAGAAACTTAAATTTGTTATAAATGAAAGAAATATCACATGTATGGCGCCTCGAGAAATCCTCATATGCAGGTCTAAAAAGCAACGATTGTAGAAATGGCCCAGAGGACATAACAAATATATCCCATTTTTTACAAACCTGGAGACGAAGTTGATAATATATCGTGGGTGAAGAAGAAGAATCCTTTTCGAAATCCCATTCGATCTGCAAGAAATTATCTTCCATAACTTTTCTTTTGAGGAAGTTATATACCAGAGGATTATAAACACAAGCGACCTTGAAAAAAGAATTCCTATCTTTAGAAAGTTCGAGTAGGTCTCTTGAAATAAGATCGGCTAAATAATCCTCTCCTGTCTCCTCTAAGCTCTGGGATGCCGTATGTTTTACAAATCCCTCCGCTATCCACAATCGTATCAGTTCTGAGACTGAAACTTCTGCATAATTAAAATGTACTACCATGTACAAAAAGCATGATCTTAGATGGTCCGGTAAATAGATGCAAGTCAAATCTAGTATGCGATGTACCTGTGAACCCCTAAGACCAAATACGCGCGACCCTAAAGTAGTTGCTACTTCTTCCCACTGATTCACTGTTTTACGAATGGTCTGAAGAAGAGCAACTACAAAAGTCTTTGATTCTGGTTTACATCTTTTAGCGATTTTCATTCCAACTTCCTTCATTTCTTCAGGGCAGCTTACTATTTCAAAGAATGAATCCCAGATTCGTGGAGATTCGGGTTCCCCTGTGCTCTTAGATTTAGCTGGGAAATCAAACTCCTCTTCTGCAGTAAGTAATACGATTCTACTTCCATTGTGAGAATCTGGGAACCAACTTTGTATCATATCCCAAATATGAAAACAACTAGAAATATTAAGCACAACAAGGAATCTCTTTTCCTCGAGACATTCAAACAGTAGTTTACCTTTTTCTTCATCATTCTTGGAACGAATTTCATCTGAAAGATCAACCAGGTCACCTAAAAGCTTCAATAATGCGTTTGTTATATCATCATCATCATGAGAACTAATATATATAGAGTTCAAATACGCACGAGAATCGAAGTGGCTGATGACAAAAGGAGAATTGTACCATTCTTTAGCGAATGCACTCAATGCAGTCTTGTCTGTTCCATAAGGACGACCAACAACGGTTATAATGTTGAGTGGCTCATCTCCTCCAAGAAGCATTTCTTCTATCATTGTCTTCTTCCCCTTGAGATCCTCATCCATATCTTCCTCTATCTTTCTTTCTTGCTCTATTTTGAGAAAATCTAGAAAGATATCGTTAAGCCAGCAAATACAGCGCCACGAAGGAACATCTCCAACAAGATATGAATCAAGGACATACTCTACATCATATGCCAATTTTGTAATTGTTTCAATGGTCTCCTTCAAAAACAATGGTGGGTTGCTCGAGATTTCTATGAGGTCAGAATACCAGAACCAAAGCTCACTTTGAACCCTCTGAATGAAACCGTTGAAAAGGAGAGTTGAACTAGTCGTGTCTTTCAATAACTCCTCAAGATTCTCCAAAAGATGGTTAATGAAGATGAATGGAGTCGTTTTTGGATATGTAAGTATAATTGGCCTCTCCACTCTGAAACGTTGGAAACTATGCGTATCGTCTAGCTCACGAAAGAATATGCATAGCTGCGAACAAAGTTGAAGACCCATGTATTCATTCATTTTATTGAGATCAAATGAGTAGAAAAAGGATCCGACATTCCTGACAACAGATCTAGCTACTTGTAGATCACCATCTTCAACCAACTTTTGAGGAGGAGGAGGATCTATGAGGATTGATTTGATGATTACAACACCAGTTATAACGCCCTCTATCATTTTTGGAGGTACAACAGGGGAATTGATAAGAAATTCAAGGAGAGCATCAAAACCAGAAAAATCAATCTCAGTACTCTCCACAACCCTCTGATCAATAATACTGCTTTGTGCTAATAAAGGATGCATACCGCGAAGGTTTTGAATGGATTTAAAGAAAGCCATAATTCTGTGAGATTATAATTTTTGTTGATTTAATTTTAGTGAGGGTAAGAAGTAAAGTAATATGTAAGAAGCTGGAAGAGGCGAAGATCCAAGATGGAAACAGAAAGAAATGAGTGTATAGCAAATTTCTTGTCTACCTCCGAAGACTTCTGGAAAAGAAAATACAATTAATGAATTAACAAAGATTGTATATAAAAAAGAACACTCAAATGTCCATTAAAGGGAAGAAATTGACAGTGGAAGCATAAATGTTTAAGTAGGAGAATGTTCAAATCTCCATTACTTGATTTTTCAGATCGATGGCAGAGATCAACTTTATAGAGTTTTAAAACCAAAAAATTAATTACCTTACCTTGAATTCTTCAATGGAAGCAAACGTGCTGGGTGGGGTGATGAGTTTGAGTCTGGTTTTAAATTTTTCAATGGAATCAAACGTGCTGGGTAGTGGGTGGGGTGATGAGTTTGAGTTTGACTTTGAATTCTTCAATTGAAGCAAACGTGCTGGGTGGGGTGATGAGTTTGAGTTGACTTTGAAGTTGTTGTAATTGAAATTGGGGAGGAGGAAGTAGAAAACGGTTAAAAATGAGATTAGGTTGGGCTTTAGGCCCGCTGTAATTATCCTCCATATACTAGAATCAATGTTATGAGATGTTCTAGCCATGCTATTACTCTTTTCACTTTCTTTTTTATCACTATTCTCTTTTCGTAGTTGATAGGAATTTTTAACTGAGTAAATACCATCCTTACTTCAGTTCCATGCCTCTATATTTTTACCCCAGTGAAAGAAATGAAAGTACTAATGGGATATATTTAACGGGGAGTTTGTTGAATTTTTTTAGAGTGTAGAAATCCAGGGGTATTCAATTAAGATTTTAAAAAGTCTGTTGAAATTCGGATGTATTCAGTTGGGATTTTAAAAAGTCTTTTAAAATCTCGGTGTATTCAATCAAGATTGTTTTAAATCCTTTAAAATTTTGGAATATTCAAAAATCGGACTCTTCAAGTCACTGGACTTTATAGGAGTTTAAGTTTTAAGTATAAATAAAAAGGTTATTGATGATAACATCCTCATTAAACTATCTAATTGTTTTTTTATGCCTACAATAATTTATTTTATAAAAAAATGCCTAATAAAATAAATATTTATAGAAAACATCTCCTTTATATTTTCTATACCTTTACTACCCTTATTATTAAATATATTATTTTCTTTTAATACAATATTAATTTTTAAATATTAAACAAATAATAGGGTACTTCTTTCTCTTCCACCACCACCACCACCACCACCACAACCACCATGTATGTAACCACCACTACATCCATCACAACCATCACCACCTCCACCACCACAACCACCACCACCACCAACACCACCTACTACTAATTCCATCGCACGCGCGCATCCGTGATTTTTTTTAAAAATCGTCATAACTAATTCAAAAAAAATCAGAAAATTAAAAAAATTGTATTTTTGAATAAAGCAAATTAATATTTACGTCTATGAATTTTTTTTGAATTTTTTGATTTTTTTGAATTTTTTTGATTTTTTTTTTCGCAGACACGGATTTTCATGTTTTAAACATGAAATTCCATGTTTTAAACCGTGAAATAAACATAAAATTCCATGTTTGAAACATGAAGTTCCATGTTTAAAACATGTAATTTCGTGTCTGCGAAAAAAAAAATTAAAAAAAATCAAAAAATTCAGAAAATTCCGAAAAAAATCATACACGTAAATATTAATTTGATTTATCCAAATATATTTTTTTTTTGATTTTTTTAGAATTAGTTATGACGATTTTAAAAAAAAAAATTCACAGACGCGCGCGTGTTAATTAGTTTTTTTTTGTTTTTTAATTTTTTTTTTCTTTTTTTTAATTGTTAATTATAGGGGTAATTTGGGATGGGGCTGTTTTCAATAAAGTATCTTATTCAATGTACCTTTTTCTAAATAAGTTTTTTAATAGGAATCAATCAACAATTGGCTCATAAATAAATTTATCTTTTACAAATCCTTCTGCAAAAACAAAAACAGAGACTTTATAAACTCCAAGCAAAGATAATGACGGACTGAGATAATTTCTTTTTCAATAACCTAATTTAGTTAATCAATTTTTTTTAATCTTCGGCCGTTCATGGCTTTTATTTTTATTCGAAACATGGTCATTCAACTATAGCTGGTCTCGCTGCATTTTTTTCCGGATGTCGAATCATTAGTAGACATCTCCATATAATATGATATTACTATTCACTTTTGATATGATAATATCATCCCTTAATTTTCATGGCCATGGTCAACACATTTAATCAATACTGTTGAATTATGAGTTGAACGATTACAGAGATGATAAGGATTCTTGGTCAATGATAAACAAAGATTGACCTTCCTCCATATTGTTTGGATATGACTCCTATAGCATATCTAAAGTGAAACAAGCAAATAATTATGAACTTCACTAATAATATCTTGTTATATGACCGTGAAAAGCAATCACTTGAAAAAGTTTCTGAAGATAATTATTTGCAGGTAAATTTACTCTTTATTGTTATTATTGCTACATATAACTATGTATATTTCAATATTTAGCATAATTAATTCAATTAAGATTTGATGCATGATCAATGATAAAATTCTGAAATTAAGATTTTATACACACTAAGGAACTCTTCCTTTATGATATTAGTGATGGATTAATAAATCAATTTCGCGTTAACAATGCGGTTAATGTCGATGAGACTTTTATTTCCTTTAGCCTAAGTGTTTGTCGATTCTTTATAGTATGTGAACCGTAATTGTTACCACACTAACACAAGAGATACCTTGTAGTTTGATCATCTGTATGTTCTTTATTGAAATACTTAGATTGTAGTTTAATAGTCACCATGTATCTTTTAGTCTTTTTTTCCTCTCAAAATTCAACAAGCTTTTCAAACAGTATGGAAGATCGCGAAGGATACAATTGAAGCAGGAACTAGCTTCGTCCCGTAAGTTTAGCTATTTGTTTTATAGTTGTATAACTATTCAATTGTTGTATGTATTTTGATGCTTCATCCTTTATATGTTAAAAACTAATGGTCATAATTTTGGTTTGGCTATAGAATTCAGTTTCAAACCAATAGCAAGAGTTTCTCTTGCAGTAGTTGCTGGAATTCTGGGACTTGCTGTGATAAAGTCTTTCATCTCTACTGCCTTTTTTGTGTTGGTATGTTTTCCTACTTTTATTTTTTGTTATAACCTGAACTGAAACTTTCTGAAGGAAACTTTAGCCTTTTTTTTAATCTAATTTAATTTCAACATTTGTAGACACGGATTTTTTTTTGGATGATAGCTTGATGAAATAAATTTGTAGGTTCAAATCAATTCATTATGGAATCTCTTGAGAAGTTTTAACTTCTAATTAAGAATGCTTGCATTCAATTCAGCCTGAAACATATAGGAGGTTATTGTTTGGGTGAGTGATAATAAGATAATTACTGCAAAAGCAGAGAAAATATATTAATACAAGCAGTTCAAGTTCGATGTTGTTTCTGTACATAAAGAGGAATATAATGAACCTCTTTACGAGAATTTGTGAACAAAACTATAGTAAAAAACCAGTTTTCCTATCAAAATGATCATGAACAATGATATAAGAGTTGGAATTGGTGTTTCTAGTCATTACAAAAGTGTATTTATTTTATTGAGAGAGATACATTTTTTTTTGTGTATTATTTAAATGGATGTATATTTACTTTTGAAGATAAAAATCAATTAAAATCTATTAAAATCTTGACATAGGAATCCGTAAAAGTCTATATAGAATTAAAAAGAATATTGTAAACTATATATAGACTTAAAATAATCCGTGGAGTTTGCAAAGTCTATGAATCTTTAAAGTCCAAAAAATTCTAACAAACTCCCAATTGAATACACCCCCCTAAGTATAGTAGAAACAATATCATTATTATAGTTTTGTTTAACCAAATCTATATTCCACCTTCTTTCATTAGGCATCATAAGGTCATATACTCTAGTAATCTCTTTACTTTTAGGTGCAATAATTTTAATATTGTTTATTATCCAAATATCAGTATGTAGTTTAATAGTGTAGCCATTACCAATACTCCAAGATAGGTTTTTAGTAATTATATCTCTTCCTGCTAGTAGACTTTTCCACCCCTAGGAGGCAGAGTTTCCACTTTTTGCCTCAAGGAAGGAGCATATAGGGAAATATTTACCCTTAAGTAGTTTATAAGTGAGTCAGGTTTATTGAGAACATTCAAGGCTTGTTTTTCCAAGAGGGCTAAATTCATTAGGTGGAGGTCCCTGAATCCCAGCACTCCAGTAAATTTACTTTTAGTAAGTGTATTCCAACTACCCCAATGAATCTTTTTATTACCTTTACCCCCCCCACCAAAAGGAAGCAATTTGGGAGGAGATTAAGTCACATATTTTTTTAGGCAGTAAATAAGAGGCCATGTAATAATTAGGAAGGCTCTATAAAACAGCTTTAATAAGTGTTTCCTTACCTGCCTTTGAGAGGTATAAGGTTTTCCAATTATCCATCCTTTTAATGGTTCTCTCAACTAGTAAGTTTAGGTCCCTAACTTTGGATCTACCCCACTCAGTGGGAAGTCCAAGATGGGATCCTAAATTATTAGTTATTTTCATTTGTAGTCTAGAAGAGGTAATTCCTTGTTCGTATAAAGGGGTATTAGGGCTAAATTTAATGTCACGTTTATTAAGATTAAGCTTCATCCCTGTAACGTAACCATATTTATTAATAACATCTTTAAAACTATCATTTTTGAAATGATTAACCTTCATGAAAAAGATACTAACATCGGCAAATAGAAGGTGGGTTATGGTAGGGGCCAGTTTTGCAATTCTAATCCCTTCCATTAACCCTTTATTTTGTTTATCTTTTATTAAGATAGTAAGAATTTGAGTTATAATACAGTAGAAGAAGGGTGATAGGGGGTCTCCCTGTCACAAACCTCTCTTAGGATTATTAAGTTTATGGGGGTTAATAAGCACCAAATATGAATCCGAGTTAAGACATCTCATTATCTTACCTATCCAATCCAAGTGTAAACCAATTTTTGTTAACGTAATTTCTAGAAAGTCCCATGCCACATTCTCGTATGCTTTTTTTATGTCAGTTTTAATAGCCATATAATGAGTTTTAGTATATCTTTGTTCCTTTACAAAGTTTATGATTTCATGGGCTATCATAGTGTTATCTTGGATATAGCTTCCATGATATGAAGGCTGATTGGTTTTCATCAATCAGGTCCTTCATTACCGGTTGCATTTTATTAACCATGATTTTCGCAATTATTTTAAAAATAAAATTCGAGCAACTAATTGGCCTAAAGTCTTTAATGCTCATAGGTTTCTCAATTTTAGGAATAAGCAAAATATAAGTATGATTACTATATTCCAAAGTTCCTTTATTATACCAAAAGTGATTAAGAAGTCGAATAACATCTATTTTTATGATATTCCAATACTTTTAAAAGAAAAACCTGAGTATCCATCAGGTTCAGACGCCTTTTAGAGGCCCAATTCATTAATGGCAGACTCAATTTCCTCAATTCAGGGGGGCTTTATGAGACTATCATTCAAAAAAAAATTAACAGATTAAGGAATTAGCGAAGAAACTCTACCAAGGTCTCTATTCCCTATATTATTAATATAGTTCTTCAATTTCCTAAGAGATTTCAGTCTCATTTTCCATCCAATAATTATTGTCATTCTTGAGTCTAAAAAATTTATTATACTTCCTCCTTTCTTTAGTACTAGTAGGACTATAAACGAACCAAGCCGCTCTCGAGCAGTTCGGCTCGGTAAAAAGCTCGTTCGAACTCGTTGGTTAAAAAACTGAGTTCGTTCGAGCTCGTTCGTAAGCTCGTTAAAATTTAATGATCTGTAAATTAATGTAATAGTTATCAATAAATATATTGTTAAACCTATAAAAAACAAATTATTCGTTAATAACTCGAGATCAGCTTGAAAAAAGCTCGTTTTATATTTTAACAAGCTTGAAAATTTGAGCTCGGCTCGACTCGTTAAAATTTGAGCTCGACTCGACTCGACTCGTAAATATTATCAAACAAGCTTGCACATCTAGTATTCGACTCGACTCGGGTCGTTTACAGCCCTAAGTACTAGCATGAAAAAAGTATGTTTTTTTGTCCCCCCCTTTTTAACCAGTTTACTCTAGACCTAGAGGCCCAGTAGTCTTTTTCAATTTTCCAAAGTTGTTCAATTTTAATGACTAACTCATTATATTCAGACCAATAATGGGTGTTGTTGTCATTATAACTCTCTCGATCACCATTATCATCATTTATGAACATTAACACATCCTTCTCCAAGTTGTTTAGATTAGAATTTTGCAAATTCTCAAAAGCGTCTTTACTTAGAACAGTGTCATTCTCTTTTTGTTCAGCTGGAGAAGATGGATGATCATTCGTATTATTTTCCAATCCTAATTTTTTTTTCTCTTTATTCTTGAGATTTTTATCTAAACCATGTATCTTTTCCTTCCAAGCTTAAATTACATTTCTGCATTATATATCAATATGTCCAAATTTATTACACTTGAAACACACTATAGGCTTCCAATCATATTCTACTATAACTTCTTGAAGTTCATCCTGTCCCATATCAACATAGATCTTATCAGGCAATAGCTCTTTAGTATCAGTTTCTACACAAACTCGAGCATATCCAATCCGTGATTTCGATTCAGTTATAGAAAATGAACTAATAATCCAGGTATTTGGAATAACATATGGAAAATGAACTGTACTCCTAAAATACGAAATTTTATGTGGAAGTGTATTATAGATAAACTTCCTACTAAAGTGAGCTTGTATAATAATAAATTTACAAAAGCAAAAATGTGTAAGTTATGTAATTGTAATGAAGAAACTATTGAACATCTTTTGTTTTCTTGTCCTTAGGACAAAACAGTTTGGTATTCTTCTCCTTTGACCCTTAAAACAATGAACAATAGTACCTATAAGATTGGTAACTGGTTTTAGAAATATTGGACAATATTTTTCCTAAACCCATCATCCCCTCTATTACTAGATTGATGGTGGGTCCTGGGGTGTGATAAAATTAAGCAATAAAATAAAGGATCCACAGACTGCAAGTGTACGGGTCGTTCAAGTAATAAACTGATAGTATTGATTTCGTTCTCAGGGGTTGGAGTGGTATAATCCAAGTGTTCAATAGATAAGTAGTAGATATTGCAAGTACGGAAAATAAAATATAAAAGATATTTGTTTGGTTTTGTTTATAAACTACTGATGTCTCCTCATTTGTGATAGATTTATGTTAAGATGAGACATCATTTTAAGTGATTTAGAAGTCATAAATGTCGATTTTCTTGAGTTTTAGTGCACTTTCCTATTTTGAGTCTTGATTTGTAGAATTATTATTTTTAGAGCATATTGGGTTTAATTGTTTATTTAGTGTGTAGCTTTAAAGATAATTATGGACCTTAATTAGAGTCCAAGTCAAAGACTACAAGATATGGTAAAGAGATATGCATGGTAATTGGAGATAGAAAGAAACAGAGTTCAATTAGGAAAAGGAAAAGCTGCCTAAATCTGGGATTCTGCATACACGTCCAAAGATAGGCGTTTCTACCTAAGAAATAGGCCGAATTTAATGATTTCCTTCTAATGGGTCTAGATAATTCTGTTGCGATTCTTTTGGTATCTTATGGAGCTCAATCCGACCAATAACGAAGGAGATACACTCAAAACGGTCCAGCAGTGTTTATCTTTATCTCCATACGAATTTGGGTTGGGCTAGAATTCCAAGGCTTTACCTCTTCCTCAAGAAAACGATTTAGGTCTTCTAAACACCTATAAATACACCCTTATATCACTTGTAAATCATCCTTGCCTCATAGTAATTAGTTCTTAAGGTTTTATTCTTCCAGTCTATTGTAGATAGCAAGATGATGTCTTTTGTAATTTCTTTTAGTTTATTTCCATCAGGTATGAACTAAACTCCCCATAGCTTGGGTTTTGCATATGTATAATCTATGAATTCTAATTCTTCTATCTAAGTTTCTTTGGGAATTATATGTTTTAAATTGATATTAGCTACTTACTTTATATTTGCTTATGTGTTTTGATTAATTGTCTTTCCTAGAACTGATCACTTTAGGATTGTTTTAATAGTAGTTAGATGGTCTCCTTGACAGGGTGTTTAACTATTGAACCACCACATAATGTCTAGTGTCGATAGCAGTTATGACAAAACATACTTCTAACTAGATAGTCATTAGGGTTTGTTTTAATCACCGTATCACCAAGATTGCAGTATTTGCTTAGGGCCTTAGTGGCGTTTGATAACCCTATTTGAAATCACTTCTTGGTTGTGACGTAGCCCCCTTAGTCGCTCTCAAGGTCTAAGCTTGGGGAATTTAGAATCCTGACTAAGTATTACCAAGAGCTAATATTCTCCCTTATGAACTAGATCTATAGATAGAATTAGAAGGATTAGTGCATACTAGCAAAACCTGAGCTATACTTCTCATCTCATATTCTTTATCTTTTATTTTACTGTCTTTATTTTCTTAGTTTTAATCTTAAATCTCGAAATTTAATTGCTTTTACTTTCTGTCTTCTAATTATTTACTTTTACTCGTTATTTCTATTCACGCGTTTAACACACTTAAGTCCCTGAGAACGAACTCTATTTATCAATAAAACTTGCATACGTCCTGTAATACTTGCAGTACCGTGCCTGTCTAGGGTGAGAGTGCGTAGTTTCTTGGTCTTATTTTGTATTAATTTTATCACACCCTAGGCGACACCAAGTTTTTGGCGCCGCTGCCGGGGACTTGTGTCTCGTTAGCGTGTGGGTTATCTATTTCGAGTTTTATTTTTTAATTAGTTTTTATTTTCAGTTTTAGTTTAGTTTAGTTTTTATTTTTCCAGATTTACGCTTGTGGTTTGCTTTAGTCTTTTTCAGGTTTCACAGTGTTTAATTCTTGGCCTCCTTTATCGGAGCCTGAGAGGAGCTTCAGACCTTACAACAAACGAGTTCGTGAGGAAAGAGCCTTGAGAAGAGTTATGGCAGCCCAACAAGTAGGAGGACAACAATTACCGGGAGGAGGATTACAACAAGATCCTCCCCCTGGTCAACAAGATCCACCACTCGGTGGACAAGAAGGACAACAATTACCAGCAAGAGGAGGTAATGGGCAGAATAACCAGAATCATCAACAGAACCGAGTTGAACAAGACCTTCCTGGCCTTAATGTACCATTCCATGTTCAACCCATCGGTTACCGCCCTCCTGAGATTCCGAATATCAAATTTAGGCCCGATCCGGGTATGCTCAGTCAATTTCAAAGTTTCGGACTCTATACTGGTACTGCGATACAAGATCCGGTAAAAGCGATTCAGAAGTTCATGCAGATTTGTGATGCCTACATTACTCCTGGCATTACACGTGAGCAACTGTATTGTCATATGTTTTCGTTTTTCTTGACCGGAAGAGCTAGCGATTGGCTAGAAAGACAACCACATGGAACCATTCATTCTTGGAGAGAACTTCAAGCCGCATTCTTTAACCGATTTTATCCGAAGAGCATGAGACTTAAAGATCAAACCGAGCTTGCAAGATTTTGCCAAGAAGATGGAGAAACAGTGGGAGAAGCATGGACAAGATTTCAACAAAAATTAACTAGATGTCCACTCCATGGTTATACACCTGCTCTACAACTTGCTATGTTCTATGAAGGTCTTAATGATAGAGGTAGAGAGAAGGTGGATAACATTGGAAAGGGTAACTTTGTGTCCATGAATCACAATGAAGCTTCCGAGGTTTTAGAGAATATTATGGAACAAGAAAGAAGTTGGCCTTCAACGCGAGCAAAAACCAGAGGAACGCTTTGTTTAGACGCAGAAACTGCGAACTCAGCTCAGATATCCTCGTTAGAAAATCAAATCAAGGAGCTGAAGTTAGCAATGGAGAAGAACATAGCCGCTACAAAGGTAGTACAAGAAGCACAAGGTTGTCAACAATGTGGAGTTAACGATCATGCATGGGAAGAGTGCGAAACAAATCCGCAATCTGTTTACTTCATATCCAACCGATGGGGCAACCGCAACCATCCGGGTATGCAGTATTCAAATCCACAAGGGGCTGCGAATCCTAGTCAATATCAACCGCGACCCCAGAACAACTATTACCAACAGAGAGTTCAGTACAAAAATCAATATCAGAATAGACCTGCTCCTCCACAACAACCTGCTCAAGACGCCCATACCGATTCCTTAGATCAGAAAGCTTTACCTCAGTATCTGCAAGAAGGATCTATGGACAATACACAGATAGTACAAGCTCTAGACCGTTTGAACACAACTCTTAACGCTCAAGACGAGAAGGTCAGAGGACATGATGCCATACTTCAGATGCTAACTACTCAAGTGACACAGTTAAACAAAGTGTTAACAAGTGTTGTAGAACAAAAGTAAGTGAAGGCAATCGAAGGAGGTGAAAACAAGGATGAGTTCGAAGCTTGCAAGACTATATGTCTTGAGATTGAGGAAACAAAAGAGGAAGCACCACATGCTGCCATTAGTGTCGTGGAAGTTCCCAGTATTGAAGAAGAACCAACCGAGTCTAGCCCCGAGGAATCTGACTGTTTAGAAGTTTATGTGGAGAACGACCAAGAGAAGGACGAGTTCATAGAGTTAATGAGGAAGATACAAGATGAAATTCGATCTGTTAGGGAGTATGCAGCTGAGTTGGCTAAAGAGGAAGAAGACTCAAAGAAGGAGTCAAAAGTTGAAGATGAAGTGGCACCTGCTGTGCTAGAAGAGAAAGAAAAAGAGAGGGTGGAATCGCCACCAATTGTTCAACCAGTGTCATCAACTATTCCTGATACAAATCCTAAGGATGACACTGTACTCAAGACATTTGTAGAGGCGTACCGACCTGAAAATATCAACGCCCAAATGCTTGAGATTGCGAAGAGAGGACTTACACCGCCACAAGTTTATACGCAAGTTGTTCCTGAGAAAGAGGCGAGTGTAGAGATCCCGAGAGAGAACCTGAGGGTTTCAAGGAGAAGTGAAAGAGAGCTACCTACAAAGCTTAAAGATCCGGGAAGTTTTAACCTTCCTATTCAATTACATGGTATGCTCAAAGTGAAAGCTATGTACGATGTGGGTTCTGGTGTGAATCTTATGCCTAAGTCCGTGTTCGAGAGACTTGGACTTCAGAAATCAGAGAAAACTCCAGTGAAGTTGCAGTTTGCTGACAACTCAGTGAAAAGGACATGGGGAACAGTGGAGGACGTCTTAGTCCGTGCAGGTAATATCGTCATCCCTACTGACTTTGTTATTCTTGAGTTTGATGCAGATAAGCAGGTTCCAATCATACTTGGACGGCCCTTCATGGCCACAAGTCAAAGTGTGATCAACTTCCAAGAAGGGACCATCACCCTTCATGCTAAGAATGTATCCGAGACCTTCTATGTCTTGGGTAAGAAACCGAGGAAGTTGGATCCCACCGTGCCTATCATCCACAGCCTTTCACATCACAAAGTCCCTCCTGAGGAGATCCACTTAAAGCCTGTGGATACTGAGCCAAACATTGAGTTTGGGGTTG
This sequence comes from Nemophila menziesii, assembly GCA_029959085.1. Classification (NCBI taxonomy): domain Eukaryota; kingdom Viridiplantae; phylum Streptophyta; class Magnoliopsida; order Boraginales; family Hydrophyllaceae; genus Nemophila; species Nemophila menziesii. The sequence continues at coordinate 343,340 of JARWIR010000103.1, forward strand.
GCCATGAAGTCTTATGGAAAGCTCACAAACGCGACAATAGGCCACGAAGTTTCAAAGACTCGTGGATGGGACCATTCATTGTCACTAAGGTTGTGTCAGCCAAGGTGATAGAAATTCGCCCCAAAACTGGGGTCAAGCGCAGATTAGTTGACGTTCATAGCCTTACTCGTTGTTGGGGAGGCTATATTCGCAAATCTTGACAGAGGTAACATGTCTAACTTTGAAAGACGTAAAACAAAAGTGCTGTACGGGAGACAACCCGTAGTTTTTTTATGTTTTCATGTCTTTTACGTTTTTAGTTTTTGTTTAGTTTAGTTGTTTTTAGATGATAATGCATATTTGAGAAAGGTATTAGTGTTTTTTGGTGTGTAGGAATTGGAGAAATCGAGTTCGGGAGGCGAAATAAAAATTTTGGAAAATTCTGTTCATCTGGGCGGTATACCGGAGGTTACCACAGTGGCAAAAACCCGTACCACGGGGTGGCTGCCACGTGGTCCTTGCCGAGGCGAATTTTTTTTGAGCTGTAGGGGCGGTATACCGGAGGTTATGCCCGGTATACCGGAGGCCATCACAGGGACGAAAACCCGTGCCACGGGGTGGGTGCCACGTGTTATTTGACGGAGCAAAAATTTTTGAAGCTACAGATGTCCGGTATACCGGAGGAATTGGGCGGTATACCGCGCAGCGCCGCTGGAAAAGGAGAAAAACGGGTTTGAGCTTATAAAAGAGGTATTAAAGCTATTATTCCGAATTTATTCAACCTAAGACCTCTTTCTCTTCTCCAAAACTCTCCCAACTCCATTGAAGCTCATATAAACCTTCACCAAACACCAAAACACTACCCAATCAATCAAAAACACATCCAATCTTCTCTCCATATCATTACAAAAGAGAATCAAACACCCAATCATCACCAAATTGAAGAATCAAAGAGCTCAAATTTAACAAATTCATCCTACAATTTCATAAATCCAAGCCTACCCATTAAAAATCCACCTCACCCACATAGAGATTAATCATCAATTCAACTTTCCTAAGCCAAATCAAGCTTGTTCAACCATTAATTCAAGAGTTAAATTTCAAGGGTTGCTAAAGCTTTGAGTTGGGGGTCAATTGAAGATGACTAATAGAACAACAATTTTAGCTAACAAGAGGGAGGTGAAGAAGAGCAAGGGATTGGATTTAATCAAGAAGAAATCAAGTAACAAAGGTTCTAGTTCTAATTCAAAGGGCAAAGACAAAGTTGAAGATGCTGCAATACCTTTGTTTGATCGTAATGGTAAAAAGCTTTACTTTTATGCAAAGGATAAAACACAGCTTCCACAAGATAAAGATGCAACTTTAAAAGCCACTGCGGAGAAAAAATTGATAGAACTACCCTTTGCTTATGAGAAATTATTCAAAGAGGAAATTGGAACAGGAGAATACGCGAGATTCTTAGAGCTTGGTGAGAAATTGGGTTGGTCTTCGTTCATGGTAAGCCGTTCTGAACTATGTCATGAGTTAGTTTTGGAGTTCTATTTGGGCCTCTTTAGCCGAGATAGTAAAGGTTGTGTTCCGATTAGAGGAAAGCTAGTTCCTTTCACAGTTGAGGAGATTAGGAACCACTTCAAGTTTAAGAAACTGAAAGGTTGTTGCAAATTTGAAGAAGCGGTTGTTAAGCGAAAAATCTTTGATGAGGAATTGCTTTTTGAGCATGTATTAGACAAGGAGAAAGTGCAATCACATAAGGGAGAATTGAAGGCACCTTGGCCTTACAAATATCTTCAAGCGGATGCGAGAATTTGGCACAATTTCCTTATTCCTAATGTCTTTGGAAACACACGAACTTTGGATGTGACTATGAAGAACGCGCTACTATTGGATTGTATTTTGAGAGGAGAAGAAGTAGATGTGGCACAGTTGATCTATGAGGAGGTGATACGATTTTCGGTCTCTCCTAAATCAGTTTATAATGTTAAATTTCCAACTATGATCACGTGTCTTGTGCGAAAAGCGAATGTTACATTGGGTGAAGAGGAGAAACTCGAGTTTAAAGCGAGTTACATTGATAATGCTTGGATCAAGGATATCCTTCGAAGAGCGGGTGTTACGCAAGTCTCGAAGGACGAGAAGGAGCAAAATTGGCAAGAGAAGATAGAGGAGCGTTTAACGAAATTCGAAGTAGCTCAAACTTCCTTAGTCAATGATGTGGCACAAATTAATGCCAATCAAGTGCACATCATGAAACTCCTCGAGCAATTAACAAAAGGTCCAGCAAATCCAACCTTGGATATCAATGATGCGAGGCATTAAGCCTCGAGAGTATGTTCTCTTTCTTCCTTACCATTTCTGTAAATATGTTTATCTGCTAATTTTAATTTCTGTTTTTTCGAGTCTTTTTCGAGTCGTGGGGACACGGCTCATTTTTGAGTTGGGGGTGTGGGGATTCGTTGTCTCTCATCTCCATTTTTCTGTTTTTGGGTGAAATTAAATTTTTTGATACATAGGAATTAGATGTAGAGTGTGTTTAATAGCTTGAAAGCATAAGCTCAGTAGATTGATGATAGTAAGTAATGTGTTTATGAGCTATGTATTTGTATGCTTTGAGTATTTGCAGGAAAACACACGTTGATAGTTAAGAAAAGATTAGTGAGCAATGCGATAGAAAGTATGTTCGATCTCAGGGAACCTTGAGAAGTGTGTAGGCCGTGAGATCCAAGCTAGTTGAAAAACCATTTGATGAAAGTGCTAAAGGTAAGAAATTTTCGAAATTACATAGTGTAGAAAGTGATTAAGGCGGTTACCTTGTGATTTTTTATTTTATATGCTATATCCTTCTCAGCCCCTTCTAGCCTTTCTAAAACCTTTTTATTGAAACACGTTATAAGCCATTTCCCTTTATATTTTAGGACTTTTCCATATGACCCGCACTCGAATCGCGATGCATAGACAGTTGTTTTAGAGCTTGAGTTTGGGGTGGTGGGTCCACCATTATGGGAATTGTTATTGGGTTGGGATTTTTGAGCTTATTAATTGTGCTTTGTGCTTTATATTGATGATGATTCACAGTTTTTATTGTAACCCTTTGCCGGGGTAATAGTGAATGAAAAAGAAGCTACGGGCTAATTTTGCCAACAAGGGCATAAAAAGAAAAAATGTATATATGAAAAAATAGCGTGATATCTCATCATTAAAAGAGAGTCATAGCTATAGGAAAGAATTGATTTGAATAAAAAAGAAAATATATATATTCGGACCGGCAAAGTGGATTTTCATGTGAACATCTTAAGATTTAATTGGGTTATTGGGGATGCTAAATTGTGCATCAAAGAAATCATTGGGTTGAGTGAGAAACGTTTTATGAGAGTAACTCAAGCTCTAGGGTGATTCGTTGATGGCTAGTGAGGAGAGAGCCAAAAGCTCACTACAAATTATCCAAAAATACCATACCGTCCCTAAGCCTACATTACAACCTTAAAGACCTTTTGATTCTTTGCTATGTAATTGAGAAGTGATTGAGCCATTAGAGATTAGTTAAGTGGATCTTTGAAACTAGTGAAAATCAATGAACAATCTATAGCTCTCTTGGGGAACTGAGTAAAGTCCCAATCCTTCTTACATTGCGAAAATAATCTAATCTTGAATTCAAGCCGTGTTGACTGTGAATATGAGAAGTATACAGGTATTTAGTTTATAAACATTATTGCATGAAATTTTCTGAGTTGTTGCTTTAGGTTTATTCTATGTATTCTGCTATGCTTTTTCCCACTGTGTTGAGAATATTAATAAGTGTGTATTTATAGACTTCCCTATGTTTTTATCTTTTATTGTGGTGGGGCCTAGGGTGTGATAAAATAAGATGTAATTAACGTGCAAAAACACCCTAAAGCTACACAATTCTGCAAGTATACAGATCGTATGCAAGTTTTAGATTTAGATTCGTTCCGCAGAGACTACAGAGGTTAGGAGAATCTTATGCAAATATCAAGTGTAAATTATTAAAGCTAGAACAACTAAACGCAAATAAAAGTAAAGACAAATAAAGATGAAATTGATAATTAATTAATTAAACTAAGAATTGAAAGACAGAAAATAAAAACGAAAGAGAAGAATATGAGAATATAGCTTAAGTTGTTAGCATGTAATCCCCACTAGTTTTGCCGTTCTAAACATGTAAGGGTGAATTATGTAGTATTTCCCTAATCGGTCCCAATATGCTATCGGTAGTTTTAAATAGGATTTACCTGTGTCAATAAGGCTTCCAAAGCAAACTTTTCCTGTAATTGGTAAAGAGTCACAAGAACTCAACCATAGTGATTATCTAGCTAGGCTGGGTTGTCAGATCAAACCTAATACTAGACGTTATGTGCTAAACATGTAATTAAACACCGTTGTCAATGGCACCTAATTACTAGATGGTAATTCTAATGGCGGCCGTCCACAAGAACACAGAATATAAAACCAAACACATAAACAGAGAATAAAAACTATAATTCAGATTAAAACATTAAGTTCCCAAATTAGATAGATGTCAATCAAAACTAGGGTTCATACATATATGCTAAAAACTCAAGCTAAAGAAATTTAGTTCATGCAAGAAAAGAAAGAAATTACAAATCTAAAGGTAGAAGAAGACATTGTTGATGACAGCTCCTTCCAGACTTCTCTCTTGTGTTCTAAGCTTCCTCTTGGTTTAAGGTTTCACCAAGGATGATTTAAGAGTGTTAAGAGGCTGTATTTATAGTGTAGAGGTTGACCTAAATCGTTCTTGGAGATAAACCCTAAGTCTTTGACTCCTAGCCCAACTCAAATTCGTAAGGAAAACACTGCTGGACCGTTTTGAGTGTATCTTCTTCGTTATTGGTCGGATTTTGCTCCACAAGATACCAAAAGAATCGCAACAGAATTATCTAGACCCTGTAGAAGGAAATTACCAAATTCGGCCTATTTCTTAGGTAAAAACGCATATCTTTGGACGTCTATGCAGAATCCCAGATTTAGGCAGCTTTTCCTTTTCCATCTTTTTAGCCTTTGTTTCCTTTATCTCCAATTTCCATGTAAATCTCTTTCCATAAGTTGTTGTCTTTGACTTGGACTCTAATTAATCTCCATAATTATCTTTAAAGCTTCACACTAAATAAACAATTAAACCCAATATGCTCTAAAAATATTATGTTACTAAATCAAGACCCAAAATAGGAAAGTACACTAAAATGAGCTAAAATCAACCTATAAACTAATAAATAAGCCTAAAATGATGTCTCGGAAATGTATTTTATTATCACAAATGAGGAGACATCAAGACCCCCAACTCAAAGTTGTATCGTCCCGATACAATAAAATTAAAGAACAGTAGGGTAGTCAAAATAACAAGAAGAAGTCGGAGGAGAACAAGAACAAAATATAATGAATGATCCTAGAGCATAATACCAAAAAAAATCTCATGTAGTAATGTTTAAGAAATAATGCACACAGATGCTTAATATACATGTAATCAACAATCCATAAATTCAAGTTAAGATTAATTTCGCAATGCCAGAAGGAGAGGATGATAACTTAGTTCAGGTTAATGGCTATAGGTTGTTCATAGGTCCCAAATAAAGCATCCAATGGTCCACTTACCTACTACCTAATAGCTCAATTGTTTCTCCATCTAGTAGTTAGAAATCCTAAGGTCTTGGTTATAACTTGGCTTAAGGACGGGTGTGGTATATTTGGATAATGAAAAGTGAGCTTTTGGCTCTCTCCTCACTAGCCATCAACGAATCGCCCTAGAGCTTGAGTTTTCACTCGAAGATGTTCTCACTCAACCCAATTTATCGATGCTTTTGAATTGCATCCCCAATAATCCCAATTAAAACCTTTGATGATATTAAATTCCACTTTGCCGGTCCGAATATATATTTTCTTTTCATATCAATTTTTCTTTTGTATAGTTATGATTCTCTTTTTGATGTTGAATTATCATACTATTTCTTTTTCATATATATATATATATATTCTTTTTATGCCCTTGTTGGCAAAATTAGCTCGTAGCTTCTTTTTCATTCACTATTACCCCGGCAAAGGGTTACAATAATAACAATTCATCATCAATAAAATCACAAATATAATTCCCAAATACCCAAAGTCCCCTAATGATGAAACCCACCACCCCAAACTCAAGCTCTAAAACGAGTGTCTCAGGTTTTGCGATTTGAGTGCGGGTCATATAGATAAGTCCTAAAAACTAGGGTATGGATTATAATGTGTTTCAATAAAGGCTTTAGAAAGGCTCAGAGGGGCTAAGACGGATAAATAATACATAATCAAATAAAAGGGTGAGAAAGTATAAAGGCTTCAAGTGTTTTATCATGAAAGAACTGCCTTAGTCATTTTTCCAACTACCGGATTTCGTTACGTTCTCATTACTAGTTCATAGACAAGCGGGTTTTCAACTAATTTTAAACCTCACGTTCTACACACCAAATAACTATCCCTAAGTTTCAACATACTTCTTAGCATTGCTCATTAACTTTTCTATCCTTTATTTCCTGTTTTCATACATGCATGTAAACAAATTTGTTGCATCTTTCAAAAACATACTACTTACTATCATTGACTTAATTAAAATCATGCTCAAAATAGGACATTCAAAATATTCTATGCCTTAATTCAACCTAAAAATTTTAAATTTTATGCAAAAACGAAAAGAAGATGAGGACAACGAATCCCCACCCCCAACTCAAAAATGAGTCGTGTCCCCACGACTCGAAAAAGACTCAAGAATGGAATAAAATTTAAAATTAAACTAACTAAACTACCTAATGCATACAAGCTATTAAGAAAAATTAGAATGACCTACCTGGCTGGCCATAGAGATCCATCATATCATCCTCGTCATCCGAAGGATCGGTATAATCATCAATATCCTTATACAAGGTCGAATTCTCTACCTGTGTTTCCAACTGTACGACGCTTGCCCAAAGGTCTTTGTTATCTTCACGTAGTCTTTCGACTTCGTTTTGTAACTTGAGAGCCCAAGGAGGAAGATCATAAACAATTTCAGAGGAAGAGGAAGAAGAACCTTGGTCTTGGATTTTTATTTTCTTCAAAGGCCTCCTTGATGGTATGGACATTCTAGCAGTTCTCTTCTTTGGTAGTGGTTGTGCTGGTGCCTTTCCTTTTGATTCTTCAGTAGCCTCATCAATGGTGATAGGCTTTTCAATGGAGGCTCCAGGCAATTTCTTATTCTTCCCAAGGATAGAGCACTTTCTCTTGAATTCCATAGCTTCAGATCTGTTAGTCATGCTTTATTTACCCACAACTCAAGTTATACCAAGGATGGAATAAAAGTGTAAGGACAATTTGGTTTAGCTTGATGTTGTTGCTTGGAATTGATGAAAGAGAAAGGTTATTTGATTGATCTTGGAAGAAATCTTTAAAGCTTGATTGATTTGATGGTGTTTTAATGGTGTAGTGTGATGAATTTGATGAAGAGATTGTGTTTATGAAGGATGGAGGAGAGGATTTGATGAGTTGTTGTGTTAATTGTGAAGGTTTGCACAAGCTTTAAAGTGTTTATATAGGGTTTGGGTCTGAAAAATTCGTATGGGGGAGGCTAGGGTTAATATTGTAAGGTAAGAATTTGATTAGGAAAATAATTCCTTCACAAACCGCCTCCTTGCGGTGCACCGGACATGACCCGCGGTGTACCGCAGCTTCTGTCGCTCTACTTTTTCTACCCACTGGACAATACCCGAGCTAGCACCCCGTGGTACGGGTTTTGTGCCTGCGGACCAGGGGTGCGGTGCCTAGGGTAGTCCGCGCCATGTCCGGCAAAAAACCCGTGGTACACACCCGTGCCACGTGTTTTTGCCTCTGGTCGATCTTGCGTGTTTCCGCGGTGCACCGGACGAAACCCGCGGTGTACCGGACATAGTAGCTCAAAAAAAAATTCGCCTCGGCATAGACCCCGTGGTAGCCACCCCGTGGTACGGGTTTTCTGGGCACGGTGCATCCCTGCGGACCATGGGGTAGTCCGCGGGGTAGTCCGCGCCAGGCTTTGAGTTCCTCCAATTTTTTCCTTTCGACCCCAAACTCGTTTCCTGCACAATAACACACTACCTTTCTCTCCTATTAGCTTGTAAACACAATTAAAAATATACACTAACTTAAAATTAAACACTACAATGCAAAAACAACTAATCTAAAAAGCAATTAAAACAAGGGGTGTCTCCCAAGAGCACTTTTGTTTAACGTCTTTGAGTTAGACGTGTACCTCAGGCTAAGCGCATTCAACAAGGTAGATTTTCTCCCCTTGTCCAAAGTCCTCACTGTCATAGTATCTCTTCAAACGCTGGCCATTCACCATGAATGTCCTGTGCTCGGTTGGATCTTCAATTTCAATCGCTCCATGAGGTGTGACTTTAGTACAATGTAAGGTCCTCCCTAACGGGATTTAAGCTTTCCTGGGTAGTTCGAAAATCGAGAGTTGTATAATAAAACCTTCTGTCCGATCTCGAAATGCTTTGGACGAAGCCTTCTATCATGCCATCGCTTTGTTTTCTCCTTATAGAGACGTGAATTTTCATAGGCAAGATAACGAAGCTCCTCCAACTCGTTCAACTGAAATTAATTTGATTAATAGTGACGAAATTTCCACCCCTTTCCTTTGATTCCCACGAACTTTTCAGCTCGATTCTTCATAAGTATGGATGGTTCCATCCATAATTTCGTGGGAAGGGGCTCTTCTGGTGGTAACTTGATAGCATAACACCCCTCTGGTGATCCACTCATATCTGCGGTTTCTATACTTCGTTTGTTCGAAAGAATGTCCTTCATGAATTTTAGATATTTCGGCATTCTTTTGATAGCTTCAACAAACGGCATTTAAATCTCAACCTTTCTCACCGTGTCATCGAACTTCTTGAATTCCAGGTCATTGTCCTTCTTTCTGACACGTGAAGGGTACGGTGGTGGAGGGCGTGTATTAAGTTCCACTGGTTTTCTTGTCTTCTCAGGTGTCTCGGTTTGTACACTCTTTGGTTTAACTACCTCCTCAACTGTATCTTTGATTGGTTCTTCCCCCCTTTGATCTGGAATAGGGATCGGTTCTGTTTCTGGTCTAGGTGGAGGTAGTTGTTTTCCACTTCGCAACTCAACTGCATGGCAAGAATCGTCTCTAGGAGCAATAGTATCACTTGGGAGTTGCCCTTTCGGCCGATTTTGTAATGAACTCGCCATATGTGATATAGTATGCTCTAGTTGCTTGATAATCTTATCCTGGGTTTGAACTTTCTGTTGGCTATGACTCATTTTCTCAGCTGCTTGTATTAATTTAGCCATACTCGAATTCAAGTCTTGGATTTGTTCGCGTTTTGCCAGTTGCATTGATTGTTTAGGTGGATCTTTCTTTGGTTCTTGACAAGCTTTTTCAACAATGGGTGCCTTTTTCTGAATAGGTTGCGGTGGATTATAAAATTGAAGTTGGGGTTGATGATAAATCTCTTGCTTTCTGACCCAACTCTTTTGTTGTGGAGGTTGTTGATGATTCGTGTAACTTTCTTGAGGACAAGCATAACCATTAGAGTAATAGTTATCTTGCGGATAGGTAACGGAAGCTACTGCTGGATTATTCATGCATCCTTCCCACACATGATTTCTTGATCCACAACCAGGACACGAAGGAATTGCGCGTACCGTATTCACCTGAGCAATTTTTCGGGCTTGTTCCTTAAGTTCTTCGAGTTGTTTAGCCAATTCCTTAAGTTTCAGAGATTCTGAATTGTCTTCCTTTAATGCTCTCTTTGGCCAACTTCTCTCGTTCTCAAGAATTCTTTCCATCCCCAACTCAGCGTCTTCAGGATCTAGCAACACAAAACCTGCGTTTCCCAACGAATCTGCTTTCTCTCTCGATTTTTCATTAAGGCCTCCATAAAACAAGGTTAAATAATATTCCGGCGAGGATTGATGATAAGGACATCTCGCCTTCTGCTCATTAAATCGTAACCATGCTTCACCCAAACTCTCTCTATCTTCCTGTATAAATTGCTCAAGCTCCAACATATGTTTTAAACGTCTACTGACCGGGTAGAAACGGTCTAGAAATCTTGCTTGAAGCTTGTCCCAATTTGGAATATCATGAGGGTATTGGGAATCATACCAAGTACTTGCACATCCGGTCAAGAAGAACTGGAACATCAGGTAATATACTTGCTCCCTAGTAACTCCTCTTACGATATAAGCATCACAGATTTGCATGAATTTCTGAATATATCGGATCGGATCTTGATGTGCATCTCCGCTGAATAATCCATGAGATGCAAACTGAGTTAGCATCCCTGGATCAGGTTTAAATTTTGCGGCTTGAATTTCTGGAGCGCGAATTCCTCGTGGCTCCACTCTAAACTCGATGGGTAGCTCAAGTCTCCTTGGGCTCTCCATCTGTAACTAAATCTGAAAAACAAAAACTAAAAACAAAAAGCGTAAAATAGAACTAACAAAAATAAAAGCACAAGATATATGCACAAGGACTAACGATGTAGTCCCCGGCAGCGGCGCCAAAAACTTGGTGGGGCCTAGGGTGTGATAAAATAAGATGTAATTAACGTAAAAAAACACCCTAAAGCTACACAATTCTGCAAGTATACAGATCGTATGCAAGTTTTAAATTTAGATTCGTTCCGCAGAGACTACAGAGGTTAGGAGAATCTTATGCAAATATCAAGTGTAAATTATTAAAGCTAGAACAACTAAACGCAAATAAAAGTAAAGACAAATAAAGATGAAATTGATAATTAATTAATTAAACTAAGAATTGAAAGACAGAAAATAAAAACGAAAGAGAAGAATATGAGAATATAGCTTAAGTTGTTAGCATGTAATCCCCACTAGTTTTGCCGTTCTAAACATGTAAGGGTGAATTATGTAGTATTTCCCTAATCGGTCCCAATATGCTATCGGTAGTTTTAAATAGGATTTACCAGTGTCAATAAGGCTTCCTAAGCAAACTTTTCCTGTAATTGGTAAAGAGTCACAAGAACTCAACCATAGTGATTATCTAGCTAGGCTGGGTTGTCAGATCAAACCTAATACTAGACGTTATGTGCTAAACATGTAATTAAACACCGTTGTCAATGGCACCTAATTACTAGATGGTAATTCTAATGGCGGCCGTCCACAAGAACACAGAATATAAAACCAAACACATAAACAGAGAATAAAAACTATAATTCAGATAAAAGCATTAAGTTCCCAAATTAGATAGATGTCAATCAAAACTAGGGTTCATACATATATGCTAAAAACTCAAGCTAAAGAAATTTAGTTCATGCAAGAAAAGAAAGAAATTACAAATCTAAAGGTAGAAGAAGACATTGTTGATGACAACTCCTTCCAGACTTCTCTCTTGTGTTCTAAGCTTCCTCTTGGTTTAAGGTTTCACCAAGGATGATTTAAGAGTGTTAAGAGGCTGTATTTATAGTGTAGAGGTTGACCTAAATCGTTCTTGGAGATAACCCCTAAGTATTGGACTCCTAGCCCAACTCAAATTCGTAAGGAAAACACTGCTGGACCGTTTTGAGTGTATCTTCTTCGTTATTGGTCGGATTTTGCTCCACAAGATACCAAAAGAATCGCAACAGGATTATCTAGACCCTTTAGAAGGAAATTACCAAATTCGGCCTATTTCTTAGGTAAAAACGCATATCTTTGGACGTCTATGCAGAATCCCAGATTTAGGCAGCTTTTCCTTTTCCATCTTTTTAGCCTTTGTTTCCTTTATCTCCAATTTCCATGTAAATCTCCTTCCATAAGTTGTTGTCTTTGACTTGGACTCTAATTAATCTCCATAATTATCTTTAAAGCTTCACACTCAATAAACAATTAAACCCAATATGCTCTAAAAATATTATGTTACTAAATCAAGACCCAAAATAGGAAAATACACTAAAATGAGCTAAAATCAACCTATAAACTAATAAATAAGCCTAAAAATGATGTCTCAGAAGTGTATTTTATTATCACAAATAAGGAGACATCATATTGTATCGGGACGATACAACTTTGAGTTGGGGGTCTTGATGTCTCCTCATTTGTGATAGATTTATGTTAGGATGAGACATCATTTTAAGTGATTTAGAAGTCATAAATGTCGATTTTCTTGAGTTTTAGTGCACTTTCCTATTTTGAGTCTTGATTTGTAGAATTATTATTTTTAGAGCATATTGGGTTTAATTGTTTATTTAGTGTGTAGCTTTAAAGATAATTATGGAGCTTAATTAGAGTCCAAGTCAAAGACTACAAGATATGGTAAAGAGATATGCATGGTAATTGGAGATAGAAGGAAACAGAGTTTAATTAGGAAAAGGAAAAGCTGCCTAAATCTGGGATTCTGCATACACGTCCAAAGATAGGCGTTTTTACCTAAGAAATAGACCAAATTTGATGATTTCCTTCTATAGGGGCTAGATAATTCTGTTGCGATTCTTTTGGTATCTTATGGAGCTCAATCCGACCAATAACGAAGGAGATACACTCAAAACGGTCCAGCAGTGTTTATCTTTATTTCCATACGAATTTGGGTTGGGCTAGAAGTCCAAGGCTTTACCTCTTCCTCAAAGAAAACGATTTAGGTCTTCTAAACACCTATAAATACACCCTTATATCACTTGTAAATCATCCTTGCCTCATAGTAATTATTTCTTAAGGTTTTATTCTTCCAGTCTATTGTAGAGAGCAAGATGATGTCTTTTGTAATTTCTTTTAGTTTATTTCCATCAGGTATGAACTAAACTCCCCATAGCTTGGGTTTTGCATATGTATAATCTATGAATTCTAATTCTTCTATCTAAGTTTCTTTGGGAATTATATGTTTTAAATTGATATTAGCTACTTACTTTATATTTGCTTATGTGTTTTGATTAATTGTCTTTCCTAGAACTGATCACTTTAGGATTGTTTTAATAGTAGTTAGATGGTCTCCTTGACAGGGTGTTTAACTATTGAACCACCACATAATGTCTAGTGTCGATAGCAGTTATGACAAAACATACTTCTAACTAGATAGTCATTAGGGTTTGTTTTAATCACCGTATCACCAAGATTGCAATATTTGCTTAGGGCCTTAGTGGCGTTTGATAACCCTATTTGAAATCACTTCTTGGTTGTGACGTAGCCCCCTTAGTCGCTCTCAAGGTCTAAGCTTGGGGAATTTAGAATCCTGACTAAGTATTACCAAGAGCTAATATTCTCCCTTATGAACTAGATCTATAGATAGAATTAGAAGGATTAGTGCATACTAGCAAAACCTGAGCTATACTTCTCATCTCATATTCTTTATCTTTTATTTTACTGTCTTTATTTTCTTAGTTTTAATCTTAAATCTCGAAATTTAATTGCTTTTACTTTCTGTCTTCTAATTATTTACTTTTACTCGTTATTTCTATTCACGCGTTTAACACACTTAAGTCCCTGAGAACGAACTCTATTTATCATTAAAACTTGCATACGTCCTGTAATACTTGCAGTACCGTGCCTGTCTAGGGTGAGAGTGCGTAGTTTCTTGGTCTTATTTTGTATTAATTTTATCACACCCTAGGCGACACCAACTACTAAACGCAAGAAAATAAAGTAAAGACTAAACGATTAGAGGCAGCTAAAAGGTATACTTGAGTCTCGTTGGGGAATTACCTAAATTAACAATCTAATGCATTCGTTTTAAGGATAAAGCGGGTAATTAATATTAATCGGGACTCTACAATCTCCTAACTCCCGTCAGGGTAGACTTAGAAGCTATCCTACCGTATTACAAACCCCGTCAGGGTGATTATAAGCTACGTTCAGATGATTAAGATCTATACCCAATTGGATACATGGTTAGTCAAGCCCGTTAGGATCATTGACAAACACCACGCGTTTTTATCCTAGTTCCATAATTAAACCCCCCCATCAAGGTGATCACCGCCACTAGTGAATTGCCTAATTACTACTACCTACCCTTGATTCGCGACGTCAATGATAGTAAATAAATATAAAGATAGAATCAATATGTAATTACGCGACTTAATTTAAATCAAACATAATCCAAAATTAGATAGACATTAAATTAGAAATTAGAGTTCATCCCCAAAATATGAGTCTCAAGTAATTTAAATTTTAGCTCATAATTAAATACAGAAAGGAAAAGAAATTAGAATTATACAAGTTTCCTAAAAACATAAATAAAAAATAGGAAGAACCTAATTAGGAGGATGCCTTGAGTTATTATTAGAAGAATAAGATTCTCCAGCTCCCGTTTTTGCTTCCGCCGATTGACACCCTCTCTAAGGATGTTTTAATTTGAAGAATAAATGAGAGGTGCTGAATAATGAGGTCTAAGAGGGCTTATATAGATGGTAAAAACGGATTAGGTCTAATCTTGGTCTTAATTAAGTAATTAAAAGCCCAAGTCCAATTGGTAATTCCCGTAACTGCTGTAAATCTGTTAGTAACACGGCCGTAACTTTTGCATTTCAACTCCAAATCACCTAATTTTAGTCCCCAAATCTTCCTAACTCAAAAACGCAACTTCCTTATTTCGGGGCTCCAAGACTGAATCAGTGGCTAAGTGGCTCAAAATCAGCATTTAGTAACAACCTTCCAGATTTGCAGCTCTTTTAGTCAACTTTTCGTGAAATCTTTTCTTTCCTTTGACTTCTCCACTAGATCTAATACTTTAATTCTCATTTATCCTCTTTATCTTGGTGCTACATAGAATCCATGAACCTAATAACTTTATACTCAAAACAAACAAATTAACGCACAAAAGCTCTAAAAATGCAGATAGTCTAATTCCAAGGGGAGAAAGTGTAATATGACGAAATAAGCACAAAATTCTATTTAATAAGTCCAATTTCTATCCAAAATGATGTCTCCTAATGGAATATATTTAGAACAAAAAGGGATACATCAATTGCAAATTTTTGAAACTGATCAAGAAGACAAATTTATTTGGCCTTTCTCTAAGGAAGGGTTGTACAATACTAAAACTAGATATAAGATACTTATTGAAGAAAAGGTCGTTAATCGGCCTCAATCTATTAAATATCCAGAGAAGTATAATTCAAAAAAATTCGAAAATCATATGGATTTTAAATATACCAAAAAAAATTAAGATCTTTGTGTGGAAAGCCTGTAACAAAGCAATCGCTACGAAAAAGAACTATACAATAAAAAATGCTCGGAAATTTATGAATGTGTTTGGTGCCTAAATTCACCTGATACACTGGAACACATGTTGTTAACATGTCACATCTGCAAAGAAATTTGGGCAGGCACATCATTTCAGATCAGAATTGAAGAAGAGAATATAATAAAGCTTTCCGATTGAATCATAAAAACAGTAGAAGTCTTTTTGGAAGGGGAATATGATAATAAAGTAGTGGTCGATTACATTATGATTTGTATCTGAAATATTTGGAAAGGAAAGATCAAATCTCATCACAAAAACACAAAACTTGAAGGAGATAGTATTATATATAATACAAACAAACTAAGGAGGGATATATATAGAATAGACTGGAAGAATGTAAAGTTAATAGGACTATGTTACACAATAGTAGAGGAGAAAATCAAAACACACATGAAGAAAATGATATAGATATCATACTAAGATATGACGCTTCTTTTGGCAATAAATATGATCAGACAAGAATCGGGATTGTGGTGGATCACAAAAGATTAGGAAATATTGAGAACGTTAAGATGGACATCAAGTGTGACACAGCTTTGGATGGGGAAGCTTTGGCAGTATTGAAAGCAATGGAAAAGTGTGAAACTTTTCCCTTTGAAAGGAAACTAATCCTTTCAAACAACCTTGAGGTAATTCAAGGTATCAAGCAGGTGTCAGCTGCGAGCTGGAGAATCCAACCAATCATCAAAAGGATCATCAGTATAGATGCTGAATTCGGTCCTATTTCGTTTGAATATCTTAATAGAAAGTTCAACAACCTAGCAGATAAACTAGCAAAAAAAGTTAGACACGAGGAAGGGTCTTACCCGTTGAACGATTGCTCAGTTTATGAGTTAGCTTGTAATTTTAGGAGGACAGGTATTGGTTAGCAATAAACTTAGCTTGTAATTTTAGGAGGAAGGGTATTGGTTAGCAATGTCGGGTCCTTTTATTGTTAGGTTCTAATTTCTTTTCTTGTTATTTGCTTTTTGGTGCCTTAGGAATTTTCAAATGTCAAAAAAGAAAGTGGGTACGGACCACCTATTTTTCAAAATAAAATTATGTTTGACATGCATGTAAGACTTTCATAGTACACCTTCTAATAAAAATCTTAATCCTTAATTTAAATAATAAATATGTGGTATTACTTATTATAAGTAGTAGTTTTTTTTTTTGGAAGGGAGATCCATCAAGGGATCGTGGGTTAAAATCAACAAGAACGACTAGTCTAGTACATTATTAACTAAACCTGAACTATGAATCAGCCGTGGGATCTTCCACCCCATTCTATCCCGCGCGAGGGTACTCCATATACCCCTAGGTGGATCATTATGTCTATAATATTAAGCTAGCCAGTCCGCACACGAATTGTTTTCTCTGAAGATTCCCCGAACACTGAGGATGTGTTGTTGCAAAGAAATTGACGAATCCTTTGAACTCATACCGCCGTCGGACTCATGTCATAGTCTACATGTCAGATAATATCCTAAGCTTTCTAAGAGTCTTTCTCGGGCACCACTTCCTTCAAACCCAACTCTTTCGCCATACGAAACCCCTGATTAAGTGCAACAAGTTCAATTAGAGTTGTCATCTCCTAATCATTTTGCACCGAAAAACCACAAATCCAATTGCTTTCTACGTCCCGAATTACGCCTCCGCCGTCTCCATATTTCCGTCATTTGTTAAAGCTTCCGTACGTATTAAGCTTAAAACCCAGTTTGCTTTAGTCCACCCAAAAAAATTAAGTCGTTGAGTACCAGGTGTCGCTCTATAAGTAGTAGTTACACATATAATATTTGTATATTTTTTTGGGTATTTGCTAAAATATGCCTAATAAAAGTACTTAATTATTAAATTAAACCTTCGAAAATTATTTTTAAAAAAATGCCCAATTGAACAATTATTTATAGAAAACATTTCCTTTACATTTTTTATACCTTTACTACCCTTATTATTAAATATATTATTTTATTTTTAATACAATATTTATTTTTTAATATTAAACAAATAATAGGGTACTTCCACCACCACCACCACCGCCCCCTACTACTAATACCATCACCCACGCGCGTCCGTGATTTTTTTTTTAAATCGTCATAACTAATTCTGAACAAATCAGAAAAATAAAAAATTTGCATTTTTTGATAAAACAAATTAATAATTACGTCTATGATTTTTTGATTTTTTTTAATTTTTTTCCGCTGATAGGGATTTTCATGTGTACGAAGAAAAAATTCAAAAAATTTAAAAACTCTAATAAAATCATAGACGTAAATATTAATTCGATTTATCCAAATATATAAATTTTTTATTTTTTTATTTTTTTAGAATTAGTTATGGCGATTTTAGAAAATTTCACGGACTCGCGCGTGTGTTTATTAGTTTTTGTTTTGTTTTTTTTTTCAGATTTTTTTTTCTTTTTTAATTATTATTTGTATGGGTATTTTAGGTTGAGGTGCTGTTTTTAAGAGTCTTATTTTAGGTACTTTTTTATTAATAATTTTTTAATAGATATTTTTTTATTGGTGCCTTTTTATTGGACAAGGAATATGGTATTTGTATATCATCCCATCTTTTTTTTTAGGATGTAAAATTTTCCTTTGAGAAATATATATGGTCCTCACTACTCAGAGTGTGTGAACCATGATTTCAGTCAACTATCAAGAAAAAGGCACTACCATCTCTCTTTTCTCATTACAAGGACTGAGAAAGATAATCTTTCACTTAGCTTCCCTTGTTAATCTGTTATATTTCTTCTTCATCCATCATCTAATACTTACTTTTGCTTCGAATCCTTATTACTTCATTCGTGATGTTTCTATTAACTGTAGCTCCATTGGAAACTCCACAGAACTCGATGGTCGCGAATGGATTGGAGATACATACTCAAAATCGATTTATTTCCATGCCGATCATGTACCGTTTCTGAATGCAAGAATTTCATCAACTCAATTTGTCGGTGAATCCAGGTCAGATATTCATTCGCCTTCACTTCTACCCTGCTCGGTATAGAGGATTCGAAAAGTCGTATGATTTATTCTCTGTTAAAGCTGGTCCCTTCACTCTCCTTAGCAACTTTAGTGCTTCTCATACTAGTCATATTTTAGGCGTAAAGTATTTAGTTAAGGAGTATTGTATGAATGTGGACGAAGATGAAGTATTGACCATTCTGTTTTCGACTTCCAAACCTGGAGATTTGGAGAAAACATATGCTTTCATCAATGGAATTGAGATCATATCTATGGCCACTGGCCTTTACTATACACTTGATGGTGATCTAGGTGCCTCTGTAGTCGGTTAGAAGAACCGATTTTACTTTATAGATAACAAAACGTGATAAGAGTTGTAAAGCTTGAGGTTTATAATGTCAAGCTTCCATTGAAGAGTAAAGTAGAAGAAGAAGAAGATGAGTGTTAACACAGAGAGAAGAGAGAAGAGAATAGAAAACGTGTTTATTTCATCTGATCAACTTAAGCTCAATTGAGCTCAATACATAGTTTAAATAGTTGTTATAACTAACTAACAAACTATCTATAATTACAATGTAGTCCCTATAGTATTGTTTTACTAACAAACTAACCTATAGACAATTCTTATATATCAAGAGCCCCCCTCAAGCGCAACATGTATGTTAGATATGTTAAGCTTGGATAAATTGTTGTGAAACTCAACTGATCCAAGTGGTTTGGTAAACATATCTGCAAGTTGTAAATTGGAAGGAATATGAAACAATTTGATTAATCCAGCTTGAATTTTCTCGCGCGTTATTTTGCAGTCAATGACAACATGTTTCGTTCTTTCATGATGCACCGGATTTGTAGACATTGCAATAGCAGATTTGCTGTCTGAATACACAAGTGCTGGAATACAATGATCAACACCATAATCTTTTAACGCATAGACTAACCATTGAATTTCACATGTTGAAGCAGCTAGTGCTCTATACTCTGCTTCAGCTGATGAACGGCTTATAGTTGTTTGTTTTTTGCTTTTCCATGAAATTAAAGAATCTCCAAGAAAGATACAAAATCCTGTTATGCTTCTTCTTGTGTCAAGACATCCAGCCCAATCTCTATCACAATAGGCTTTGATTTTGAGTTCAGAAGCTGAAGAGAGGAATAGGCCCTGTCCTGGTGTTTTCTTAATGTAGCGTAAGACTCTTTGAGAAGCTTTCCAATGGCTATTACATGGTTTTGCTAAGAATTGACTGAGTGAGTTTACAGAGTAAGATAAATCGGGTATTGTGATTGTTAAGTATAACAATCTTCCAATTAACCGTCGATAAGAAGAAGGATCTTCAAACTCTTGATCATCTTCTTGTCTTAGTTTTAATGTTGTTTCAATTGGAAAATTTGTGGGTTTTGCAGCCATAACTCCACATTCATTTAAAATGTCGAGTGCAAATTTTCTCTGGCATAAAGTAATTCCAGTTGATTTTCGAGCTACTTCTATGCCTAAGAAATACTTTAGTTCACCTAAATCTTTAATTGTGAACTCAGAGTGTAGATGATTCTTTAAATTCTTTATCTCATCCATACTATTACTTGCAAGTATAATGTCATCAACATATACTAATAGTGCTATGAATGTAGAAGTTGATTTCTTAATGAAGAGGCTGAAGTCACTTGATGAGTGTACAAATCCATAACCTATTAAGGAAGAGGATAATTTTGCGAACCATTGTCGTGAAGCTTGTTTTAGACCATACAAGCTTTTATTCAATTTACAAATTGTGCCTTTCTGAGCTTGAAGACCTTGTGGTATAGTCATATACACTTCTTCATCTAACTCACCATGTAGAAACGCATTATTAACATCAAGTTGATGTAAGAACCATTTATTGATTGAGGCTAAAGCAAGTATAATTCTTATTGAGACAAGTTTTGCCACAGGAGAGAATGTATCAAAGAAATCAAGTCCCTCTTGTTGGTTGTAACCCTTTGCAACTAATCTGGCTTTATGCCTTTCTAATGAACCATCTGCCTTATATTTTAGTTTAAAAACCCATTTGCATCCAATAGGTTTCATTGAGGATGTTTGAGGAACAATTGTCCAAGTATTGTTGTCTTGAAGAGCTTTAAGCTCCTTTTGAATTGCAGAAATCCATTCATTAGAAGTTGAGGCTTGTTTATAAGTCTTTGGCTCTATTTGAGATGATATATTCTCAATGTAGTTGGCATATTTTGATGTAAGTCTTGAGGTACTAATGTAATCTTGTATTGGATAAAGTGGTTGAGGTTTTGAGTTACAATGAGAAGTTGAATGGTATATATAGTCCTTCAAATATGAAGGTGGTTGTCTAGTTCATGTTGGTCGAGTTTGTTGAGATGTTGAAGGTTGAGTGGCTGAATTTTGTGTGTTATTTTGATCAATGATAATGTTAGGATTAAGAGGTTCTATATATGAGTCAGAAGGAGGGAAAAGAAATGTGTGAAGGTTCTCTATAGGTTCAATTTCTGAGAAGGGAAAAACTGTTTCATGAAAGATCACATTTCTTGAGATTATTATCTTGTTGTTTGATATGTCAAGAACTTTGTAACCTTTAGTAGATGGGGGATACCCTAAGAACACACACTTTGTAGCTCTTGTATCAAACTTTGATCTATTTTGTTGAAGTGTTGAAACATAACAAAGTGATCCAAATACTCTTAGATGATGTAATGTAGGTGGTTTGTTGTATAGCTTTTGATAAGGGGTAAGGTTATTCAATAATGGAGTAGGCAACCTATTGATTATATAGGCAGCTGCAAGTATTGACTCAGACCAAAATTGTAGGGGAAGGTTTGATTGAAACATGATAGCTCTTGCAGTAGTTAATAGGTGTTGATGTTTTCTTTCCACCAACCCATTCTGTTGTGGAGTTTCAATACAACTCAGTTGATGGATTATTCCATTAGATGTATAGAAAGTTTGAAGATTAAACTCAGGTCCATTATCTGACCTTAACACTTTGATTTTTAAACCAAACTGAGTTAATATCATTTGATAAAAATTGTTTAAGTGTATATGAACTTCTGACTTAGCATTCATTAAGTAAATCCAAGTACCACTTGAAAAATCATCAACTATGGTTAAGAAGTATCTATGTCCTGAGTGAGAGACTTGTTTGAAGGGACCCCATATGTCACAATGGCTTAAATCAAAACAAGACTTTGAAGTAGAAGTAGATACAGGAAAAGAGAGTTTTCTTTGTTTAGCAAAATGACATGGTTCACATACACTATCTTGTAAAAAAGTAATAGAAGGATCAATCTTTTTAAGGGAAGGCAATTTAGCTCTTGATGGATGGCCTAATCTTGAATGCCATATATCACTCTTTCTTGTTGAAACAGCTAAGACTTTATGCGGTGTTGATGAAGACTTCATGTAGTATAATCCATTTCTTTCATAAGCAATCCCAATCATTCTCTTGCATAGATGATCCTGTATAGTGCAATAAGAAGAAAAGAAAGCAACTGTAACAGCTGAATCTTGTGTTAACTTTGATATTGAAAGTAAATTGCACTTGAAATTTGGAACACATAACACATTTTCTAGAGTAATGTGATTATTTAAGCTAATATTTCCTTTATGTGTTGCAAATATAATCTCTCCATTTGGTAATGTGACTGGAATATGAACATTTTGTGGCTTGTTTATGTACATAGAAGCTGAATATATCAAGTGATCAGTAGCTCCTGTGTCTAAGATCCAAGATGAGGTGCAAGAATTACCTTCATTGATTGTGACTTGATGCACAGCCGAATTGTTCATCTTCTCTGTATGTGCAAGAGCCATGAGTTTGCTTATCTCCTCAGGTGTGAATTCATAGCTATTGAGAGGCTTTAGTTCTTGTTCAACAGGTGTGAATTCTTCTTGAGCATCAACAAGATGTGCAGAATGTTGTTGGTTCTGAGCAAACCTTTTGCCTTTAGGTCCTCCCCATCTAATTGGATAGCCATGTAATTGGTAACATTTGTCAACTGTATGACCATAATACCCACAATGTGTGCAAATAACTCGCTTCTTCTCTGTGTAATTGTTTGATTTTTTATTGTTCTTTGAGTAAAACGCATGAGTTGGTGCAGAGAAAGATGAATTTGACAACAACCTTTGGCTTTCTTCTTGGATGAGCATTGCAAAGACCGAGTTAATTTGTGGTAAAGGAGTCATTAACAGGATTTGACTTCTTACTGCAGCAAAAGAATCATTCAATCCAATCAAGAACTTGATCACGAAATCGCTATTTTGTCGCTCAATCAATGTATCAAGAATTTTGCAGCTGCATTGATTCATACTTCCACAAGAACATATAGGCATAGGCCTAAAGTGAACATATTCATCCCAAAGCGTTTTGATCTTTGCGAAATACTCTGAAATCGAGCTTAATGATTTCTCAAGAACAAAGACCCTTGTACCATCACTTTTTCCAAAACGTGTTTTAAGCTCATTATATAGATCATGAGCTGAGTTTACGTATAATAGAATTCCTCTGATGTCTTTAGAAATGGAATTAAGCAACCACGATAAAACTAGATTATTAGCTCTGTTCCAAGCTGAGAAGAGAGTTAAATCTGTGAGAGGAGGTTGAACAATTTCTCCATTGATGAAGCCAAGTTTATTTTTAACTGATAATCAATCTCAATTGCACGAGTCCAAGATAAGAAGTTATCATTGTTAAGAACTTCCTAAACTAACTAAGCACCTGTGTTTTCACTAGGGTGGATATAGAACGGCGATGAGAAATTCTCTGTTACAGAGTTAGCCGCCATTGATGGAGTCTATTTGAAGCTCTTGATTTCTTGATCTAAAGCAAAAATTAGTGTCTTAATTGCGGAATTAAGCTAGTTTACATCTGATACCATGATAAGAGTTGTAAAGCTTGAGGTTTATAATGTCAAGCTTCCATTGAAGAGTAAAGTAGAAGAAGAAGAAGATGAGTGTTAACACAGAGAGAAGAGAGAAGAGAATAGAAAACGTGTTTATTTCATCTGATCAACTTAAGCTCAATTGAGCTCAATACATAGTTTAAATAGTTGTTATAACTAACTAACTAACTATCTATAATTACAATGTAGTCCCTCTAGTATTGTTTTACTAACAAACTAACCTATAGACTATTCTTATATATCAAGAAAACGACACTTGAGATGGTTCAACGGTTAAATATTGGAGGAGAAGTTGATCAAATCATTGACGTGGCTCTAAGAGGACAAATTTATCCAAATAGTTTAAATAAATTCTTGGAACTTGCTAAACAATGTTTGCATAAAGAACCAAGTGAACGTCCTACTATGGATCAAGTTGTTGCAGGCCTTAAGTATGCATGGCATAAAAATGCTCCTTCATTATCAGGAGATGTTGAATCTGTTGGCCGATCTCTTCCTCCCATGTGAGTTCAGAGTCCTTCCACATTGCTCACCATATATTACATTCTTAATTTATTGGTTTTCAAGATTATAATTAAGAATGTGTGTTTTTCCCGTCCTTGATTTAAATTTGTTTACCATTTCTTAAAAATCAGCAACATTTGTTAGATACTTTCTAGTTTTTTATATTTGTTTGATAATGCTTCAATAGAATGCATGTTGTGTGTTTATCTGTTCCGCCTCCAAGGTAATAATTAATTGCACTATAGTCGTTGAACAACCCGATCAAAATTTCACTTTTTATTTTATATTTAATTAATTTTTCAATTTCATGCCGCACTGCAATTTAATCGTCCTTTTAATTCATTTAGTAAATTGTGGATTCCATTTCAAAGAGAATGCTTTCTGTTATTGTAGTTATTTTAGATAATAGGGAGGGAGAATCAATCATTTCACTATTCAGATTGGAGAATTTTGCTATGAATGAGCTTCATTGTATATATATAGATATATAATGATATAAATTACTGATGTAGAATTATCTATGCATTGCTGATTAAGTGTTGTTTCCACTCTTTTGGAAATGAACATTCATAAACCAAAAAGCATTTGATATAGGGACCTGTAATATATAGTGCAATTAACTTTATTTTTTTAAAATAGGGACCTGCAGTTAATTTTCGTACAATATAGGGACATATAGAGCAATTTTTGCATAATATAGGGACCCATAGTGCAATTTTTGCATAATATATGGACATATTGTGTAATTAACTCAACTTTTTAACAGAGAGACATGCAGTGCAGTGTTTGCATAGTAAAAGGACCTATAGTGCAATTTTTGCGTAAGAAATGGACTTATACTGTAACTTAAGTATAATGTAGGGACATATAGTGCAATTTTACCTGAATTGCAACTTCTGCATAGTTATAGGACCTTCTGTGCAATTAACTCAAAAAATAGAGACTTATAGTTCAATTAACTCAATTTTTGCAAAATATAAGGACATATAAGGCAATTTTTGCATAATAAAAAGGACCAATAGTGCATCTTTTACATAATATAAGCACCTATAGTTCAATCACCTCAGCGAACGTATAATATAAGAACCGATCAACTCGCAAAAAGCACTAGACATGGAGCCGAACATCAAGCATCAAAAACTACTATAGTAGGACAACTATGATACTAGTATATAGAAATAAATAACCTTATCTATATTAATTAAAAAGGAAACAATATTAAATATTCATTCTAACATTTATGCACCAGAGAAGTGAACAAATAAATAGATCATGATTCTAATTGCCTGGACTATATATATCCTTAACATTTCCGCATCAACAAGAGTTAACATCCGTAATATTTGAACAAATAATGTGTAAGAGATTTCTCAAGTAAGTTATAAAATTCATACTAGTAGTTAAGCTCCGAATCATAATCCTAATATGAAACGTAATCAAGAACAAATACCATAATTCTTGAAATCAATCCCATCATAACATAACAGTAATAAAAAATAAAAGAGCAAACTCGTTTCATATTCTACATTATTTTCCAACATTTTAAACCAACATAAGAAAGAAGAAAAACAAGATGAATCAGATTTGTTTTCATATTCTAAATCATGAGCCTCAGGCTTTATATCTCTCCCCTGTCAGTTATAGACACCATAAGTGCAAAAAAAACTGATGGTGAATATGAAGATATTCAATTAAACGAAGGATACTGGTGATACAGAAAATGTTGATTATGACAGTTTTGTCAAAGAAGATTCTTCAGAATCATTGTTGTTATCGATATATTTAGATTCCATGAAACAAGATTGTGAAGATTAAATGAGTGATAAAAGAGGTTATTAGTCCATTGAAGCCCTGTGATAAAGATATCAAATCCAGTTCAAGATCTTTCTCAGTTGAGATCCGTTAAGATGATACAGAATGAAGAAAAACAGGGAGTTCAGGTTCTGTTTATAATTTGTCTAAAAGCACATGTCTTCAAATAAGGTGCAATAAATCTAATTTAGGCCATTCTAATGAAGTCCTCATTTTTCTTTTTACAGGGTGAAGTTACAAGTCAATACACTCCATTCCAAAATCATATTAAAGAAAGTACTGGGGAGTGGTGTAGTTTGAAAAATAGATTTTATGTTGATTACTTTGTACTATATATATTATACCTATATAGTACTAGTGTATAATTTGCGTTGGTTGCAGATAATTTTTTTATGCAATATTGAGATGTTTAAGATGTCAACTAAAACTACTCATAATCTATACATGGAAGATCACAAATCTAAATTAATACTCAGGCATAGAAGAGAATAGAAAATAGATTACATAATTGTAAAAAATAAAAGTGTTAATCAAAAGTAAACAATAATATGTAATGTTTGGAGGTGTAAATCTGAGATATAAACATGTGGTTTCTCCTAGATCCCAGTTCAAGAAACAAGGTATCAAGACAAACATTAAAAGAAAAACAAGAAAAGTAGATCAAATGAAACAAATGTAACAGTAACCTCCCCATGATCATCATCTACAAACTCCTGTTAAGAGAAATGAGATCATTATAAGCCAAATAAAAGTTGTGACTAGTAAAAAGTATATTAGCAATCAAATGGGACATGGAATAATAAATAAAAACTTAAATGTAGAATTTAGAAGAGTATAAACACACCTGATTACTTTTTATTGAAATCGCATGATATTTTGAGTTGATGATGACCCCAACATTTCACATGCTGATCTTGAATAATTCTGACGGATTTTTCAGCAGAAAGCTTGCAAAATTCCACCTGAATCATGTGTATAGAAGCAATATATGCAAAATCTGGAGGGATCTCTACAAGCTTCTTGCAACTGAACACAACCAGATGTTCGAGGCTGGGAAAGTGATTACGAGTGGCATTCCAGTATTCCAGATCATCCATGTGATTCAACTTCAAGTATTTGAGTTTTGGGAACACTAAGTCATCTTCCATGTCCCATCTTTCACCTTCAAATGCATTCAATTTTATCTTGAGAGCCTCGAGATTCTTTAGCATCACAAGTTGTAACATTGCATTCCATGGCATTTTAAACTTCATCAAACTAAGTTTCTTCAGATTGGAAGGGAAATTAAACTTACATGGATATTTACCTGCACCCATGTACTCCACCTTGAGTATTATTAGTTTATTGAGAAACTCTAGCATTGGGAACCGGTTACATTTCGTATCATCATCCCATGAATTTAGAAATCTACACTTTAGTTCCACAATGCCTGATAACCTTCTCAACATCTTCTCCATATTGTCTCCATAAGCAATAATGGGTTTCGAAAAGGTTTGTAGATTTTCTAGAATGGAAGAGGAATTCTCAAGTCTGTGGGGCTCCAAATCAAAAGAAGAAAGAGTACTTATATGAATGTGTCTCAGCTTTATCATGTCCCATATACAATCTGCTACTTTTACAACTTTACCTTTCGATTGTCTGAAATCAAAAGTTTCAAGGTTCCAAATAGTCGATATGGATGGTGGAATAAATTTCACTGAGCTTGTGACGGACAAGTATCTTAGCAGAACAAGAACGCCAACCTCTATAAAAGAATCCCCTATAATCAGACCTTCAATTTTCAATATCCTAAGAAACTTAAATTTGTTATAAATGAACGAAATATCATATGTATGTTTCCTCGAGATATCATCATAAAATATAGGTGTAAAAAACAACGATTGTACAAATGGCCCAGAGGACATAACAAATATATCCCATTTTTTAATAACCTTGAGACGACGCTGACAATATATCGTGGGTGAAGAAGAAGAATCCCTTGCAAAATACACGAAATTATCTTCCATAACTTTTCTATTGAGGAAGTCAAATACTAGAGGATTATAAACACAAGCGAACTTGCCATACTCATGAGTGTCTTTAGCAAGGTTCAGTAGGTCTCTTGAAATAAGATCGGCTAAATAATCCTCTCCTGTCTCCTCTAAGCTCTGGGATGCCGTATGTTTTACAAATCCCTCCGCTATCCACAACCGTATCAGTTCCGAGACTGAAACATCTCCATCTAAAAATACTCCCATGTATAAAAAGCATGATCTTAAATGGTCCGGTAAATAGATGCAAGTCAAATCTAGTATTCGATGTAACTGTGAATCCCTAAGACCAAATACGCGCGACCCTAAAGTTTGTGCAACTTCTTCCCACTGATTCACTGTTTTACGAATGGTCCGAAGAAGAGCAACTACAAAAGTCTTTGATTCCGGTTTACATCTTTTAGCGATTTTCATTCCGACTTCCTTCATTTCTTCAGGGCAGCTTACTATTTCAAAGAATGAATCCCAGATTCGTGGAGATTGGGGTTCCCCTATGCTCTTAGAATTAGCTGGAAAATAAAACTCCTTCTCTTCAGTAATTAATACGACTCTACTTCCCTTGTAAGAATCTGGGAACCATCTTTGTATCATATCCCAATAATCGAAACACCGACGGGTATTAATCACAACAAGGAATCTCTCTCCCTCGAGACATTCAAACAGTAGTTTAGCTAGTTCTTCATTATTCTTGGAACGAATGTCATCTGAAAGATCAATCAGGTCACCTAAAAGCTCCAATAATCCGATTGTTATATCATCATGAGAATCAATAAATATAGATTTAAAATATGCACGAGACTTGAAGTGGCTGATGACAAAAGGAGAATTGTACAATTCTTTAGCGTTAGCTCTCGATGCAGTTCCATAAGGACAGACAATGGTGATAATGTTGAGTGGCTCATCTCCTCCAAGAAGCATATCTTTTACTATCATTGTATACTTTCCGTTGAGATCCTCCTCCACATCTTTAATTGTCTTTCTTTCTTGCTCTATTTTGAGAAAATCTAGAAAGATATCGTTAAGCCAGCAAATACAGCGCCACGAAGGAACATCTCCAACAAGATATGAATCAAGGACATACTCTACATCATATGCCAATTTTGTAATTGTTTCAATGGTCTCCTTCAAAAACAATGGAGGGTTGCTTGAGATTTCTATGAGGTCAGAATACCAGAAAAGAAGCTCACTTTGCACCCTCTGAATGAAACAGTTGAAAAGAGAAGTTGAAGTAGTCGTGTCTTTCAATAACTCCTCAAGACTCTCCAAAAGATGGTTAATGAAGATGAATGGAGTCGTTTTTGGATATGTAAGTATAATTGGCCTCTCCACTCTGAAACGTTGGAGATTATGTATATCCTCGAGCTGACGAAAAAATTTGCAGAGCTGCTAACAAAGTTGAATGGCCTTGTATTCATTCATTTTATTGAGATCAAATGAGTAGAAAAAGGATCCAACATTCTGTTGGAATTTTTTAAATAAAGATAATTTATTTTATTAATTCTTTCATATTTTTGGAAGAAGTGGAAAATACCATTTGTGTATAATAGTCCCACTTTATTATTTGGGGAAAAAAACCATTAGAATTATTTCTTATTCTTCATTATGGATTAATGGTTCTTTATGTATTAGTTGTTATGGGAGTTACAAAAGCAAGACAAGAAAACCGTCACATTAATGCTCATATTAAAGTCGTCCGTTTTTTCTTTATCAAGTTTTTGTAACTCCCATAACAACTAATACATAAAGAACCATTAATCCATAATGAAGAATAAGAAATAATTCTAATGGTTTTTTTCCCCAAATAATAAAGTGGGACTATTATACACAAATGGTATTTTCCACTTCTTCCAAAAATATGAAAGAATTAATAAAATAAATTATCTTTATTTAAAAAATTCCAACAATCCCCCACTCATGTTCTTTGGGAAAGAAGGTGAACAGGTTTCCATAAATGCTAGCATTTGGGTGAATTGTACTTAAGTGGCAATATCTTTCGATTTGAATTGACACGTAGTGAAGTGAGGCAACCACCAAAAACATATCAAGTGAACGTACTCTTGAACTTGATAGTTTTCGATCGAGACTCTCACAGCACATACTCTACCCGGCTGATAGTTACAGATTCCTCAAACATCACCCTTTCCATGCACATAGGTGATCTCCAAGAGCGTCTAGCCTCATTAGCCGACCCTCTCGGATTTCGAGATCATTAAGAGCAATAAAGCTCAGCCTCATTATGTATCTCTCTAATTCATCAAGTCCTTTCTCTTTAGGACCACCCTTACGGGCTATGAATTTTGTGGTGATTCTAACAACTCATCCCTTGGGAACATCAAGGACGTCTCCTTGTAATCATATTATGAGCAATATACAACAACCTCAACGGTGAATTCTTCAAATCCGTCTCAAAAAGACCACCACGCATGGCTATGAATTCATTAAGTATGAGGAATATATAACAACCTAAACGGTGAATTCATCAAGTCCGTCTCAATAGGACCACCACACATGGCTATGAATTCATTAAGTTTTAATTTGCTCATGTATGCACAATTTACATTATATGGATGAGAAGTTAGTGAATCATATAGATCAATAGTACATCTCTCGTACTTTATTAAATAAAAATAATAATAACCCAATGGTCACCACTTGAGTCGATTTACAATATGGACAATACCAAGTTGGGTTTTATTCATTTAGAGCATCATAATCATTATAATTATTGTATATCCTCTAAGGGGTACACACCCCCCACAATTCTCTTATTTATGAATACTAGTATTATACAGATTTTTTTTACTAGATATTATATCAATGGAGTCAAACCTTTCCAACAAAGTGAGACTAACTAAGGTAAATTCTATAATTGACTCTAACGAATTTTTCCCTTAGGCTCATCTTTCCCCACATATTTTATTCACAAATAGAAGAATAAAAGAAGTTAGTCCCATGAATGAAAGTACCAAAAGTGGATCATGTCGTACACAATTAATAAAAGTGTAGCACAAACCGATCCATCTTTTATTAGGATTCTATTTCATTAACACGGTGCCCGTTTAAAAAAAACACAAAACAATTTCCTTAGTTTTCATACTTTATTCCCTTAATCCAAAACCACCAACCCTTCATGTTGCACCATATAGATCTCTTCACATAGATCTTCATTCAAACATATATTTAATATCCAGTTGATATATATATTCATGTTTGTGAATGAAATTTAGGGCAACAAGAGTTAAAAAGTGGTAATATAAGGGGCCAAAGTAATCCTTAAACTCATAAAAACGTGGAAACTTAAGGACTTATCCATGAGTCAATTCACTTTTTGACTTGTATGAGACTAATAGATCTTGTTGGGTCATTTCCCAGTGACGTACTTATTCTCATCAGAATCATCACCCGCATGCCTTTTCTGAACCGTTTCACAGATAGTCTTTCTTGACTTCTCAACGGTACACAAATAAAAGGTGGGGTTCGTCATATTATCCAAGATCCATCCTCTAACCACTGAATTAGCTTTCTTGAACCAACTTTTAAATCCAGAAACCTAGCATGTAGTTCTTTGGTATATTCCCCATTGACCTCAATGGCAGGGAGTACCTTGAGAACGGCAAGGTCTAGTTTATGTTGTTCAAGACATATCAGTGGATTTGTACCCAACGTTTGTAGTTTGAACCATTGAAAGGCTCCAACATAGTCACGTCGGGAAAAGGCCTTTGCATTCAATTATGAAGCAACTGCCGAGATAGGAAAAACCATTTCTAAAAAAACAACAACCAGTGATATTACAAGAGCGTCGGCTAATGAGGCTAGACGCTCTTGGAGATCACCTATGTGCATGGAAAGGGTGATGTTTGAGGAATCTGTAACTATCAGCCGGGTAGAGTATGTGCTGTGAGAGTCTCGATCGAAAACTATCAAGTTCAAGAGTACGTTCACTTGATATGTTTTTGGTGGTTGCCTCACTTCACTACGTGTCAATTCAAATCGAAAGATATTGACACTTAAGTACAATTCACCCAAATGCTGATATTTATGGAAACCTGTTCACCTTCTTTCCCAAAGAACATGAGTGGGGGATTGTTGGAATTTTTTAAATAAAGATAATTTATTTTATTAATTCTTTCATATTTTTGGAAGAAGTGGAAAATACCATTTGTGTATAATAGTCCCACTTTATTATTTGGGGAAAAAAACCATTAGAATTATTTCTTATTCTTCATTATGGATTAATGGTTCTTTATGTATTAGTTGTTATGGGAGTTACAAAAACTTGATAAAGAAAAAACGGACGACTTTAATATGAGCATTAATGTGACGGTTTTCTTGTCTTGCTTTTTCTTCTATAAATAGTGACTTTGTCACTTTCATTTCAAGAGGAGAAGAAAAAAGATTATTCTTGAGAGATTGGAAAAATCTAGAGAGAAGAGAAGAGAAAAGAAAATATTCTAGAGAGAATGGAAAAATTATCCTAGAGAGAATAGGAAAAAGCTATTCTATAGATAATAGAATATAGAATAGTATGTAGACGAAAATTAAGAACAAGAAAAGACTACTCTACTTCTCTCTCAAATTTCTTATATAATTTAGAGTAGAATTTGTTAGAGATAACCGGCATGACCGGAATATCTTTTTAACGCAAGTTATATACTGTGTAATCTTTTCTTTATTCCGTGTGAGTTTTTGTTATTTTCAATTTATTGTAATAGTGTAATGTTACTTTAATTGAAAATTATCTTTTGTTTTTCTTTTGGAACTCCATTTTTCTATTTGAAAACCAGTGATATTGTTATTTTTCCAACACATTCCTGACAACAGATCTAGCTACTTGTAGATCACCATCTTCATCTTCAACCAACTCTTGAGGAGGAGGAGGATCTATGAGGATTGATTTGATGATTACAACACCAGTTATAACGTCTTCTATCATTTTTGGAGGTACAACAGGGGAATTGATAAGAAATTCAAGGAGAGCATCAAAAGCAGAAAAATCAATCTCATTACACTCCACAACCCTCTGATCAATAATACTGCTTTGTGCTAATAAAGGATGCATACCGTGAAGATTTTGAAGGGATTTAAAGAAAGCCATAATTCTCTGAGATTTTAATTTTTGTTGATATAATTTTAGTGAGGGTAAGAAGTAAAGTAATATGTAAGAAGCTGTAAGAGGCGAAGATCCAAGATTGAAACAAAAAGAAATGAGAGGCTAGCAAAATTCTTATCTACCTCCGAAGACTTATGTTTTTTTAAGTCATAAGTCGTCTTTTTTTATTGTTGGCCTATTGGAAAGTAATTAGAAGACAAGCATAGGATCAAAAGTAGACACTATAACGGTACCTCAACTCCTCAAGGACCGCCTTTCTTTAATTACAAGAATAAAGGCCTAAGGCCCAATCTTACCTCAGTTTTAGCCGTTTTCTTTTTTTTCTTCTTCGTCCTCTCCAATTCCAATTATAATAATCATTGCTCCGTATTATTAGGAAACCCTAATAACAAAAAACTTCACTAGATCGATGCAACCGCCGCAACATCCACCACCGGCGCTGCCGGATGATCAACCACCGCTTCAAACCAATGCTACGCAACACATAACAGAAAACACAAGCACTGAAAACATGCAAACCGATGAACCTCTTACAGAAACGTTACCAACAGAAGAATTTCCCACGTTGAAGGATGCTGTTGAATCCATGAGACATGGGAAAAGGCAAAGGGCTTCAGACGCCACAGTGGAGAGAGGAACAGTAGGTTTAAACGCCACACAATCAGCGGCAAAAGGTGGCTCTAGTAAACCGTTTGCTTCGCAAGTGTATCCTACAAAAGCTACTGTACAAAACAAGGTGAACTTTAATCCAAACTTGAAGTTGGGAGGATGGAAGGGTTCTTTAACAGGAAGCAACGTTGTGATCCCGATAATAATTGATGATGCGGAAGAAAGTGGTAAAAAAGCTATGTGTGATGAGGAAATTTCTGAATTGGAGGCATTGGTCGAAGATGATGTTCTAGAAGTGGAGGATGCTATTCTGACAGTGTTACGAACAAGAGAAGAAATAAGAGAGGGAATTAGGCTTTGGAGAAACACTGTGGTCGTGAGATTACTCGGAAGGGAAGTTGGCTTTACATATCTTTCAACCAAACTCCGTCAAATTTGGAATCCGGTAGGTAACATTGAACTAGTAGATGTGGGGAATGGCTACTATATGGTAAAATTTGAGAATAGGGATGATTTCAATTTTTCTCTTTCTGGAGGACCATGGATGGTTTTAGATCATTATCTGATTGTACGGGAATGGACACCATCCTTTAATGCGCTTACCAATTCAATTACTACAACAACAGCTTGGGTAAGAATATCTAACGTAAGAATGCAGAATTATACAGCAAAAATTCTGAGGAAAATCATTCTAAAGCCCAATATGGGCTGGACCTTACTACACACGCCCAAAAAAATGAATTCTAAAGCCCAATATGGCCTGGACCTTACTACACACGCCCAAAAAAAGAACCATTGACAGTCTGGACCTAAAGGGGCTGAGCCCACGTATATGAACGAGACCACGCTAGGCCACGAACAGAGCGGAGACGTGGTGGTGGTGCTGCGCATCACTGATAGATCTTCACAGCAGCAGCAGTGCAGTGATGGAGGTCTTCACAGCAGCAGCAGTAATGGAGGTCTTCACAGCAGCAGTAATGGAGGTCTTCACAGCAGCAGCAGTGCAGCGTCGCGGAGAAGGTTGGCTCTGGAACGGCGGAGGCAGGGTAGATCTCGAACGGCGGAGAAGGTTGAGATCTGCAGCAGTGGCGTCGCGTTCGTGGTTGTTGGTGTCGAGATCTGGCGGTGTTGTTCTCGTCGGTGGAGATCCTCATCGTCACAGCAGCAGTGGTGTTCTCGAGCGCTCTGGTGCATCGAACTGGAGGAGAACCCAAAAGCTGCAGCGGCTTTTTTCTTGTGCAGCGGTTGTTATGGTGGTTCTGTTATGGCGTCGTGGTGGTGGTGGTGCTGTTACATGGAGAAGGTCGAGATCTGGTGGTGGTGCTGTTACAGGGACCATGCTTCTTCGTCTTCTTATGGTGGCAGATCTGGTGCAGGGAGAAGGTCGGGATCTGCAGCGGTGGTGTGGCTCTGCTCCGGCGTCTTCACAACGTCGTGGTGGCGCAGCATCTCAACGAAGAGAGGGGAGGCCATGCTGGGTTCTGTAGGAAGGTGAGGAGGTACGTGGGAAGGGAAAGAGTGAGGGGGAAGAGAGCTGTGGTGGTGGGGTGCAGTTTTACCAGAGAGGGAGAGATGGGGGAGGGGGCGGTTAGAGAGAGTAGGAAGGTGGGCATTGCTATTAGGGTAAAATGTTTTGGTTTGGGTAAAATATCCGTGTATATGAGAAGAGAAGGGAAGAGGTGTTTTTGGGTTTTTGCCTCTTTCTAGTTTGATTCTAATGGGATTTTTGGACTAGGCTTATCTTTATTAACCCACATTTCGTTGGGCCTTATATAAGAGATGTCCCTTTCAGAAGTGACCCGATTTAGACGGCCGTATAGCTACAAAAATATTTAAAAAATCTACTTTTTATATAAAAAAAATTAACACTAAAAATTATAAAATCTATTTTAAGAATTATATAAACCTAAAAAAATATTTAAATAAATATCAAAACCGCCTAGCAAGGAAACACTTAGACTCCGCCTAGGCGCTCGAAAATGGTTGAACGTCCGCCTAGCACCTAACGCTTTTAGAACACTTTTTTTATCATATGCTCATCTTCTAATAATTTCTTTTCAGAATATCAACAAATAAAAAAACTCCATAACCATAGTTCACGAATTATCGTGAATCGTAAATTTTTTTTTGTATTGTGTATTGTATCGAATCGTAAATCGTAACGATTCAGATATTATTTAAAAATATGATATATTTAATATATATTATATTTGATATCGTGTTTATGAATACAAATGTAAAAAGCTATTATTACGATCTACACCCCAACTCTAACAATAATATCCCTCTCCCATCCCCTAGTTTATAGTTGTCTTTTTTACCCCCTCTTTATTTTCATTTCCTTTTATTATTTCCCTCCTTTTTCTTTAATCTAGTTTTATTTTTATGTCTCTTTCCCTCTCCTATACCTACGCTCTCTTCTCTCGTCTCCACTCTTTTCTCTCTGTGGATTTGTGTCTCGTTCTATCACTGAAATACTTTGATTTTTTGCTGCAATTCAAGCTCGTTTGATCATCTTATCAGCTAAGTAATGTCGAAACTTCTTTTTTATCTTTATTTCGTTTTAAATTATATATATATATATAAGGATTTTTATGATGCAAGCTACCTCTCTAAAAAACTAGAGAAAGGAGAAAAAGTACTTCTAATATTAGAAATTTATATGTTTCTCTTATCGAAATTTCATCCAAAAGATACGTTTTCTTTTGTTTATCTACTTCTTCACTTTATAAACAATAATAGTGATAGTTATTTAATCATTAAAAATTAAACAAAGGCTTATCATTTTTTTATTTGAATATCTTATACCATGAAGTTTGGATCCTCAACTTCCCTCATATAGGATTTAATCAAACACACCCCCTCCCATCCCTAATACGTTGTAATGGTCACCTTGTAGAAAAATAAGGAAACTATTTTTGTTTTATCATGCTTGGATTTCTAAATATTCTTGTGTATATGTTATATATTTCTAAGACTAATGAGTCTATCTACTTTGTTGTTCCCTCCCACTTAGGATTTCCAAAGATGCTAGGTAAATGCAGAACAACAATACTGAAATAAACAACATTTTCTTAATACCATTACTGAAAGAATTAGAAGGCCTAATGAGATAAAATCCTCCAGATTAAGTCAACCCCTCTCTTACCAATTCTCAATTATATCTTTTGAAATAGGGAAATTATGGATCTTCGAGGAGAAATACATACTGATCTATACACTACTATACGCATGGTCATTCGCGACCACGCCTCTGGCGAGGACATCTATATCCTCGCTAAAGATATACTCATTTGAAAGAAAGGATATTAAAAAGGATGATTGTTTTCGCCTATGTAGATTTGTTTTTTCGGGAATTAAAAAGAAATTAAAATTAAAATCAGTTCTCGCCATTGTACTTATCTTCGGGGATGACGTTTTTGTACTCGTCGTTTAGTATCATTTGAGAGGACATATTAGGTCTTTATCGGACAAATGTCATCGCTAAATGACGAGTAAATAGCTGTCAGCGAGCAGAATACCATTAATGGTGATATTTACCTTAAAAAACTCTTATCGTTAAATGCTTCCATTTTTTCCAATCTACAAGTTGTGATCAGTCCCATAATTAACAAAACTTTCCTAATACATCATACATGTGTGAGTCCCACTTTAAAACCAAAAAATCCATCAAATTCTCCAAATTAGGTATTTACAAAAAATTAATCTTTTTTATTTCTTGTTTAAAGTAAGTAATTTTTGTATTACACTTTGATTATAGAAATACAATATGTATTGTTGGGCGTATTTAAGGTGATGTCATGTATGTTTTTTGGATATAATTGTTATTTTTTAAACTTATTTAATTATTTTTATGCGGTTACAGTTATACTTTAATGTTTAATATTAAATAATGGATATGGTTATGGACAAGAGTTAGATTAAATCAAATAATATCGTTATAAGGGAATATTTGTCGGGTGTGGGAAATTTTATTAATTTTGCAAAAGAAGATATGAATATATCTTGTAAAATATTTTGTCAGTGTAATCATTGTTTTAAAATTGAAAATTTCATATTGTCGATGTTAGAGCATATCTTTATAATTGGGAGATTATGGTCATCGTATTAGGTTTGGACAAAACACGGGGAAGAAGAAGTGATTTTCATGAATGACCCAATTGTAGATAATGAAATGTTGAATATGTTGGATGATACAAGACCCACTATTGAAGTTGGGGGCCACTCCCGTGACACGGATGTGGGTGACGAGAATCTTACTGGACGGGATCGTGGGTGTTTCAACGCATTATTAGAAGATATGGAGACATAGAGTTACCCCGGTTCTACTACGATGGGTTTCTTGATTTTCATAGGCAAGTTAATGCATGTAAAAGTGAAGACCAAGTGGACAAACACCTTTTTTACCGAACTTCTTCAGTTGTTGTGTCGTGTTTTGCCATAATGTCATACTTTACCGTCTTCTTATGAGGATTGCAGCAAAAAGCTGAAAAGTTTGGGCATGTGATACATCACAATCGATGTGTGTTTGAATGATTGTGCTTTGTATTATAAAGAGAATAAAAAATTGATAAAGTGTCTAGTATTTCGTGAATCAAGGTAGGATCTGAAGATGAGAAAGAAAGTGTCACATAAGAAAATGTATTATTATTCAATTGCGCCAAGGTTGTAGAGAATGTATGCTTCGAGGCACCATACCGGTGTACAGACGAAGATGTGTTGCGTCATCCAGTTGATGGTACTGGTTGGAAAATATTTGACGAGATAAATTCCGAGTATCCTAGTGAACCACGTAATGTACACCTTGGTTTGGGCATCGATAGGTTTTGTCCTTTCTCCATGCAAAATAACTCATATAGCATGTGGACCGTTATATTGATAATCTACAACTTTCCGTCTTGGTTATGCATGAAATAATCTACTCGTATGAGTACCTTGTTGATTTCGGGTCCTTATTCACCTGGGAAAGTTATGGATGTAATTCCCCTTCCTATTATAGATCAGTTGGAAACATTGTGGGGCACGGGGACTGTTACATACGATGCACATATGAGGGGGGAATTCGTAATGAAGGTTTATTTGTTGTTCATGATTAATGATTACCCGGCTAATCGTACACTTCAGGATGGTCGGGTCAATGTTACTTAGCGTGCCCAGAATGTATGGATTCTACACCGTTAATGAAGGTAAATAAATGCATTGTTCATTTTGGTCACATACGGTGGTTATCTATTAGGCATCGGTTTAGGAAGACGTATCTTCGTACATGAAAGTCGAGCATAGGGTCCCTCCTAGGAAACATAGTCTCACCGATATTCAGACACAATTAGATGGGTTGCCTATTGTGTTTCCCGATAAACACCAAGATTTTGGTGGCAAGGTGACAAAGAAAAAAGGTACTCATGAGTTTAATTGGA
Source organism: Nemophila menziesii (assembly GCA_029959085.1). Classification (NCBI taxonomy): domain Eukaryota; kingdom Viridiplantae; phylum Streptophyta; class Magnoliopsida; order Boraginales; family Hydrophyllaceae; genus Nemophila; species Nemophila menziesii. The sequence goes on from JARWIR010000103.1 coordinate 381,862, forward strand.
AGAAAAAGAGTTGAAACATAACATTTATGTTATGCATTGTGAGAAGAATGTGTGTTATAGTTTGATCGATACAATGGTTGGTTTAGATGGGAATAACAACAAAGATAACGTAAAAGCGAGAAAAGATCTGAAAGATATGGGTATCAAGTTAGATTCATGGTTGTTCGATGACCGAGGAAAAACGATACTACCAGAGACAAAGTATGCGAAAGTTACGTGTATTTCTGGATTGGTTGAAGGCGTAGAAATTTCCAGACATATTCGCTTCTAGTTTGTGAAGAAAACGTTCAGAGTGATTTGGGGAAGATCATTGGTATGAAATCTGCAATTGTCATATATTGATGCAATTTATTTTCGTGGCTAGGATTTTTGAGCTAATTGACAATAAATTGATTAGCAATCTGCCGGTCACCGGTAGTCGTTGTAAGATCCGATTATTGGGTTGTGTAACGTGTTCTTAAATATTTGTAAAAAGAACCTAAGTAAGAAAAAACTAGAATCAGGAAAATATGAAGTGGTCTAGCTTTTGTTCAAGTTGGAGATGATTTTTCCTCTTGGTTTTTTTTACTGTCCTACACTTGTATAAGGAAACTAAGTTAGGAGGTCAGGTTCAAATGCATTGGACGTACCCATTCGAAAAGTACTTAAAGAAAATTAAAGAATATATATAGAATCCAGCCAGGCTTGAGGGTTGAATTGCCGAGGGATATATTGTAGAGGAAACATTGACTTTTATATCTTGGTACCTTCAAGAAGAAAGAATGAAATTCAACAATTAGGTAGATACTGTGAGACGATTATTGACCCCAAATAAATTACCGTGTTTAAGAGTCAATGCCACCCGATTAATGAAATTGAGTTTGGTAATTTATCATTCAAAGAGAGGAAACATATCGATTGGTACATCCTTCTTAATTGCGATGATATCCAATGCCCTATCCTTTTCTTGTTAGGTTTTAATTGCTTTTCTTGTTATTAACTTTTTGGTTCCTTAGACATTTTCAAATGTAAAAATAAAGTGGGTATAGACCACCTATTTTTCGAAATAAAATTATGTTTGACGTGCATGTAAGACTTTCATAGTACACCATCTAATAAAATCATAATAATTAATTTAAATAATAAATATGTGGTATTAAATTACTTATTATAAGTAGTATTTTTTTTTGTTAGAAGGGCGATCCATCAAGGAATCGTGGGATAAAACCAACAAGAACGACTAGTCTAGTACATTATTAATTAAATCTGGACTATGAATCAGTCGTGGGATCTTCCACCCCAGTCTATCCCGCGTGAGGGTACTCCATATACCCTGAAGTGGATCATTGTGTCTATAATATTGCTCCTCTTGTGACACTCCATATTAAGCTAGCCATTCCGCACACGAATTATTTTCTCTGAAGATTCCATGAACACTGAGGATGTGTTGTTGCGAAGAGATTGACGAATCCTTTGAACTCATATCGTCGCCGGACTCCTGTCATAATCTACCTGTCTGATAATATCCAAAGCTTCCCAAGATCTTTCTCGGCCACTATTTTCTTCAAACCCAACTCTTCCGCCATACGAAGCCCCTGACTAAGTGCAACAAGTTCAATTAAAGTTGTCATCTTCTAATCAATTTGCATCGAAAAACCACAAATCCAATTGCTTTCTACGACCCGAATTAAGCCTCCGCTGTCTCTATATTTCCGCCATTTATTGAAGCTTCCGTACGTATTAAGATTAAAACCCCAAATTTGGTTTAGTCCACCCAACAAAATTAAGTCGTTGAGTACCAGGTGTCGCTCTATAAGTAGTAGTTACACATATGGTATTTGTATTTTTTTTGGACAAAGAATATGGTATTTGTATATCACCCCATCTTTATAGGATGTAAAATTTTACTTTGCCAAATATATATGGTACTCACTACTCAGAGTGTGTGACCGTGATTTCAGTCAACTATCAAGTAAACGGTACTACCATCTCTCTTTTCTCATTACAAGGCCTGAGAAAGATGATCTTCCACTCAGCTTCCCTTGTTAATCAGTTATGTTTCTTCTTCATCCATCATCTAATACTTACTTTTGCTTCGAATCCTTATTACTTCCTTCGTGATGTTGCTATAACTGTGGCTCCATTGGAAACTCCACAGAAGTCGATGGTCGCGAATGGATTGGAGATACGTACTCAAAATCGATTTACTTTCTGCATCCAATAGGTAAATCAAGAAGTTCAATGGCCGTTGACAAATCCTTCCATGCCGATCATGTACTGTTTCTCTGAATGCAAGAATGTCATCAACTCAATTTCTCTATACATTTCCCATAAATCCAGATCAGATATTCATTCGCCTTCACTTTTACCCTGCTCAGTATAGAGGATTCAAAAAGTCATATGACTTATTCTCTGTTAAAGCTAGTCCCATCACTCTCCTTAGCAACTTTAGTGCTTCTCATACTAGTAATTCTTTAGGCGTAAAGTATTTAATCAAGGAGTATTGTATGTGGACGAAGATGAAGTATTGACCATTCCGTTTTCGACTTCCAACCCTGGAGACTCAGAGAAAACATATGCTTTCATCAATGGAATTAAGATCATATCTATGGCCACTGGCCTTTTCTATACACTTAATGGTGACGGTCAGAAGAATCAGTTTTACTTTATAGATAACAAAACGACACTTGAGATGTTTCAACGGTTAAATATTGGAGGAGAGTCCATGTCACCACAAGGTGATTCTGATCTACATCGTAGATGGTATAATGATGTAATTTACTTAATAGAATCTGAAAGTTTAAACAAACTTGAAAATCGTTGGCCACTCACTTGAGTAATTGTATTAATTTTTTTTTTACTATGCCATTTTTTGGGGTAAGATTTTGGGAATAATCTTTGTATCAAGGAAGATAAAAAAAAATTGATTATGATTAATTACTATTGTATCAAAGCATGTTGAAATTTACTTATTAATTTGATTATGATTCATACGTAGACATAATTGTGATATGTTTTTCCAAAATGAAATGTTAATTGTGATATGTTTATCCAAAATGAAATATTATATTTTTCTGATAGTATGAATTAAAACGTATTTCCGGTACAACCTGATACAGATGTAAACTTCTAGGCTATGTTTATCTTCAAGTTATATGTTGTATCATACATAGACTTGATACGTGAATTACTTTTTGATATTAAGTAATTCTTTTATGCATGATTTGTTTATATAGTAAACTCTGTGTTATTTGTATGGATGAGTTTTGTGTCCATAAATACTAAACCATGCGGGTGTAGTATGATCCATCAAAATTGATTTTATTAGAATAGTGAGAGTTCTATAGTGATAGAACTTAAGATTGTCAAATGAAATTGAGTTAGTAAAGAAAAGACAAAAGTATGTGATTCATGATTGGGAACATAGTGAACTTTCTTTATCACTTCTTTTGTTGATTCTTTATCAATTAAATTTACATTTGACAATCATATTATTAAATATATGTGTAGACTAGTTGATGTCTATAGAACTGTTAGAAAAATGACCTTGAGAGTGATCATTTTTCAATCTAAACAAAGGTTTTATTTAGATAAAGTGATTGATGATAACTATAACCTATGGAACCTTAAACTACCTTATGTAGTTGATGAGAAAGATACTCTCGAAACTGTTAACAATTTGATGCATGTGTTTGAAAAAGGAAACAAAACTCATCAAATGGAAAAGCAAGGATTCATTGCTCGGAGAATGTCTTTTATTAATTCCATGCATGATGAATAGTGTGGTGGTGTGATCAGTTCTCTTCCACATGACTTGGAGCATAAAAAGTATTTTTGTATACACAATGACATCATTAAGATTTGTATGATGAAACTCGCCATGTTTCCATTGAAGATGAGTTCCTTGAGTTATATGAAACCTCAAGGTCAATCCTATGTGGGTGAGTCGAACTCTCGAGGTGTATCGCTTAATCAGCATTAGAGACACTAGAAGATAAAGAATGTTAGAAAGTTTGGTGAAAAGAAGAACAAAAAATGGATAAGATTGGGGGGGTAAATGAACCTACAATAATAAATATAAAAGAAAGATTAAATGCTACAATTGTGACAAAACAGGTAACTTTGCTTGCAAGTGCAGCAAACCCAAGAATGTAGCAGATTTTTTTCTTGTGTTTTTTTGCTTGTGTAGCTAGCATTGTCTTACTTGATTATCCTAATCCTTTGTGGACTATTTATTTAGGAGTATTGACCATGTAGCTAAGGACTAAAGGGTCTATGCAAAATATTGTTGAATTCCTGGCAAAACCAGTTGGATATATGTGGGTTACAATAACTGAGTTCAAGTTAAAGGGGTTAGTACATGCAATTTGAACTTGATAGATGCTCAAACCTTGTACTTGCATGATGTTACATATACCATTGCCATTCACCAAAATTTAGTCTCGGTCAATGTTCTTCTAGAGTTTGGTTTTAGTTTGGAATTCATGACAAAGCAGTAGATATTTTCAGTGGCACTAAGTATTATGTTTTGAGTTTAATCTCGAATAGTTTTATGGTAACGGATAATAATAAATTTACTGTAAGTAATTGTAATAGTCGATATTTTTTTGAATGCTTCTTCTAGTAATTCTAATGTAGAAGGAAATGTGTAGCATGCTAAGTTAGGACATATCTATAAAGACTGCATGCGCATGTTGACAAAAGAGAACTATCTAGGTTCACTTTTCACTTATTAAGGTAAGTCTGCCAACATAAGAATATTTTCTAGCTAGCAAGACAACAAGAATTTACTTGGAAAGGCCAAAAGGGTCAATCTTCCATTTCATCAAGTTCATTAAGACATTTGTGGACAAGTGAATGGTCACACGAGACATAGAAAGTGTTATTTCATCATTTTTATAGATAATGTCACCTTATTTGGTTATGTCGATATGATTTTCCCCAAAATTCAAGGCATTGGATCCTTTGTTAAATTTATCAAGAAAGTGGAAAATTAGTTTAAGGATTTGAGAACTGATTGAGGATGTGAATATCTATCTGATCAATTTGGAATATTGTGTGATGAAAAGGGAATAGTAAGGCAACTTACAACCCTCGGAACACCATATTAAGATGGAGTGGTTGAATGGAGAAATATATTACTCCTTGAAATGGTTAAGTATATGACGGAACAAGTTATTCTACCAATTTTGTATTGGGAGGATGCTTATTAATTATTGCTTACATACTTAATCACGTTTCTACAAAACCAGTTCCATCAACGCCTTTGGAAAGGTCAGAAACCTAGTCTATCATATTTGCGTCCCTGGAGGTCGGCAACTTATGATCATGATCCAACTCACAAATATGGATGGTTAGGCCATAGAGGCAAGAAGTGTATCTTTCTAAGATATCATTGACACTCTAAAGGATATGTGTTCATTGGTGAAATTAATGATAGAGGCATGGAAAAGATCAATTCTCGAGATGTCAATTTTTAGAGAATGGATTTCCAAAGGAAGGTGAAGTGTAAAAGGACCTCTCACTATATGAATAGAGTGAGACTATATAAGATGATATGTAAACAAAGGTATTGGAACCCATTTTGCCTTAAACTAATGAGTTAAAGAATATAATATCATCATCTAGTCAACCTATTCTACGTGATCTTTATCTTAGAAGGAATGAATGAGGGTATATTCCTTGTCTTTGTTTTATTATCAAAGGAAAAGTCTTCATGATAACTCATCACATCAACGAGGAACATCATGTAGTGTGTAATTCATTTTCATCTCCTAATTGGAAAAGGCTACGAAGAATAATAGAGTCCATAAAAAGAGAACTATGTTTGTGAACTAGTTAATTTTTAAAAGATGCAAGGGTACTAGGAATAAATGTGTTCTTAAGATAAAGCGAAAGGAGTGTAATTTGATTGGGAGGTAGCAAAAAGGCTATACTCAATAGGAAGGGATTGCCTATGAGACTTTCTCACTTATTGTGAGTCTTACCTTTGTTCATCTTATCTTGGCTATTGAAGTATACTTTGATTTAGCTTTACATCAGAGGGATGTTAAAGCTATTTTTCTAGAATGGAGTTTAGATGAAGAGGTATACATATGGAACAACTTGTATTCTTTGTTGTAAAAGTCCAAGAACAAAAGGTTTATGGATTGAAGAAGGCGATCTATAACTTTTAACACACCTCTAGTTAGTGGAACATGAACTGTCATGGTGTGATATCATAGAATCATCTGGAGATGATAAATGAGTACCACTAAGTATATTTGTGATGTTCCAAAGAGAAAATTATAATTCTATTTTTTTATGTAGATGACATCTTGTTGGCCGAGAATAATAAGAAGTTTTGTCAAGACTAATAAACAATGGTTGTTCACACATTTTGATATGAAAGATTTGGGTAAACAGAGTATATTCATGTTGTTAAAATATATAGAGAAAGTTCGAAGAGGTTGTTATCTCTATCAGAAGGGCCTTACACCAAGAAGATACTTGAATGCTTTAAGATGGCTATTGTAAATTCGTTGACACTCCATTAGAAAAAGACATGACTCTAAACAGAAGCATGTGTCAGTCGGACTTTAGAAGAAAAGAAATGAATATCCTCGATACCATACCAAAGTGCCATAAGAAGTATTATATATGTCATGTTATGTACTATACCAGAAATTCGTTACGTTACAGGTTTAGTTGGTCATTGTTTATTGAATCCAGGACAAGAGAATTGAAAAGCTACTAAGGGGATCATGCGATACTTGATGTGGATTGAAGATCAGGTCCTTTGCTTTCAATGATATGATTTACTCCTCAAGAGATATATCGATGCCAACTGGGCTGGTGATTATATATGTGTAAATCTACTCCAGGATATATGTTTCTACTTAGTAATGTTGTTATATTTTGGTGTAACAAGAAACAATCATGTATTGATTTGTCCATTATGAAAGCTGAATTTTTTTCATGTTCAGCAGCAGTTCAATAAGGTGTTTGGTTAAGAAATGTTCCGTAAAAATTTAGGATTCTCAAATCGTAGTGGGAGTCCAGTTGTAATACATTGTGATAGTCATGTGACAATGGGTAAAAGGAAAGGCCCACAGTATCACAGTTTGACCAAACACGCAAATATAAAGTATAACTATATAAGAGATATCATTGCACAAAAGAGAATATCTTTGCAGTTTATATCCACACACATGATACATGTAGATTCTTTTGTGTAACCCATCGCTAAAGTCGTGTTACTGGGTTATCTTAAATCTATATTGAAAGAAATAGTTTTGGGCCTGGCCCATATTATGGGTGCCCATAATGGGTTACCCCGACCCATATTATGTCAGTTACTATATGGAAAAGTTATAAATAACTTTAAGAAAAGTTATTACAGAACAATATATCAGAAATCATTTTTCCAGCCATATGTTTCTTTCTGTTCTCTTCCTTATACTTGAGAAATAAAATATTATAAATTGTCTCAAGATCTCTTCTACATATTAGATTCAGTGGCATTTATGTTGTGGAATAGCAATCTTCTTCGTCATGTAAGTAAATTCAATACCAGAGAATTTCAATTTGTAATTCCGCCTAAAAGGTTTGTCTAGAACTCTTTAAATTTCTTACAAATGGTATCAGAGTCATGTTTTCGTTTTTTGAAATGCCTTCTTTTTATAGTATATGTTTATTTGCATATGAAAATATTAGATCAGATATGTATTTAATTTTATATGATTTTATGAAAGCATATAAATTGAATCAGATATATGACTTATATTATAGAGTAAATATCACTTTTGCCTCCTGATTTTTCACGCGTTTGACAGTTTGCCGCCCATTGTTTAAAATGCGACTGGATACCCCTTAATTTTTGTTTTCGTGACTCGTTGCCCCCTACTAACGTTTTCCGTCCAATTCTGCCGTTAAGTGTGACGTGGAACATCCATGTCAGCATTTTTATTAATTTTTTTATTCCTAATCCTAATTAATCAATTAATTAAAGGGTAAAATAGGTTTTTATTAATTCTTTTAATATTATTAATAAAAATAATAAAATAAAACACCCCCCACCCCACCCGGAACCCCCCCTTCCCCATCTTCTTCTTCTTCCCCGACTTCTTCTGTTTCTTCCAAAAAAAAAAACTCAAGCCTTGAATTGTATATCTCTTGTAAATTTTTCTACTTTTTAATTCTTTTATATTGATGAGAATCAAGAGGAGTGCAAACCTGAGCCCCAGAAGAGAAGCGCCTGGATGGTTAGTGGAAGATGAAAAGAAAAAAGAGGAGAAGAACTAAAACATGAGCCTCAAGCTTTATATCTCTCCCGGTCAGTTATAGATACCATAATTGCAAAAAAAGTGATGGTGAATATGAAGATATTCAATTAAACGAAGCGATTGAGATACAGAAAGGTGTTGATGAGTCTTCAGAATCATTGTTGTTATCAATATATTTAGTAAAAGCATTAACGAGCAGACTACTCATTCCCTGGAATGATCTTGATAAGAGTTGAATAGCTTGAGGTTTATGATGTCAAGCTTCCATTGAAGATTAAAGAGGAAGAAGAAGAAGATGAGCTAAAACAGAGAGAGGAGAAAGAAGAATAATATTGTGTTTATTTCATCTGATCAACTTAAGCTCAATTGAGCTCAATACATAGTTTAAATAGTTGTTACAACTAACTAACAAACTTTGTAATAATTACAATATAGTCCCTATAGTTTTGTTTAACTAACAAGCTAACCTATAGACTATACTTATATATCAAGAGCCCCCCTCAAGCGCAACATGTATATTAGATATGTTAAGCTTGGATAAATTGTTGTGAAACTCAACTGATCCAAGTGGTTTTGTAAACATATCTTCAAGTTGTAAATTTGAAGGGATATGAAATAATTTGATCAAACCAACTTGAATTTTCTCGCGCGTTATTTTGCAGTCGATGTCAACATGCTTTGTCCTTTCATGATGCACCGGATTTGTGGACATTGCAATAGCTGATTTGCTGTCTGAATACACAAGTGCTGGAATACAATTATCAATACCATAATCTTTTAGCGCATAAATCAACCATTGAATTTCACATGTTAAAGCAGCTAGTGCTCTATACTCTGCTTTAGCTGATGAACGGCTTATAGTTGTTTGTTTTTTGCTTTTCCATGAAATCAACGAATCTCCAAGAAAAATACAGAATCCTGTGATGCTTCTTCTTGTATCAAGGCATCCAGCCCAATCGCTATCACAATAAGCTTTGATTTTGAGTTCAGAAGCTGAGGAGAGAAATAGGCCCTGTCCGGGTGTTTTCTTGATGTAGCGTAAGACTCTTTGAGCAGCTTTCCAATGACTATTACATGGTTTAGCTAAGAATTGACTTAGAGAGTTTACAGAGTAAGATAAGTCTGGTCTTGTGATTGTTAAGTATAATAATCTCCCAATTAACCTTCGATAAGAAGAAGGATCTTCATACTCTTGATCATCTTCTTGTCTTAGTTTCAAAGTTGTTTCCAATGGAAAATTTGTGGGTTTTGCAGCCATAAATCCACATTCATTTAAAATGTCAAGTGCAAATTTTCTTTGACATAAAGTAATACCAGTTGATTTTCGAGCTACTTCTATACCTAAGAAATACTGTAGTTCACCTAAATCTTTTATTGTGAACTCAGAGTGTAAATGATTCTTTAGATTCTTTATCTCATCCATACTATTGCTTGCAAGTATAATGTCATCAACATATACTAAGAGTGCTATGAATGTAGAGGTTGATTTCTTAATGAAGAGGCTGAAGTCACTTGATGAATGTACAAATCCATAAGCTATTAAAGAGGAAGATAATTTTGCGAACCATTGGCGAGAAGCTTGTTTTAAACCATACAAGCTTTTGTTCAACTTACAAACTGTTCCTTTCTGAGCTTAAAGGCCTTGTGGTATATTCATATAAACTTCTTCATTTAACTCACCATGTAAAAATGCATTGTTTACATCAAGTTGATGTAAGAACCGTTTATTTATTGAGGCTAAAGCAAGTATAATTCTTATTGAGACAAGCTTTGCCACAGGAGAGAATGTGTCAAAGAAATCAAGTCCCTCTTGTTGATTGTACCCCTTTGCAACTAACCTAGCTTTATGCCTTTCTAATGAACCATCTGCCTTATATTTTAGTTTAAAAACCCATTTGCATCCAATAGGTTTCATTGAAGAAGTTTGAGGAACAATTGTCCATGTATTGTTGTCTTGAAGGGCTTTAAGTTCCTTTTGAATTGCAGAAATCCATTCATTTGATGTTGATGCTTGTTTATAAGTCTTTGGTTCTATTTGAGAAGATATATTCTCAATGTAGTTGGCATATTTTGATGTAAGTCTTGAGGTACTAATATAATCTTGTATAGGATAAAGTGGTTGAGGTTTTGAATTACAATGAGAAGTTGAATGGTATATATAATCCTTCAAATATGAAGGTGGTTGTCTATTTCTTGATGGTCGAGTTTGTTGAGATGTTGTAGGTTGATTGGCTGAGTTTTGTGTGTTGTTTTGATCAATGATAATGTGAAGATTAAGAGGTTCTATATATGAGTTAGAAGGGGGAAAAAGAAAGGTGTGAAGGTTTTCTATAGGTTCAATTTCTGAGAAGGGAAAAACAGTCTCATGAAAGATTACATTTCTTGAGATTATTATCTTGTTGTTTGATATGTCAAGAACTTTGTACCCTTTAGTAGATGGAGGATACCCTAAGAATACACACTTTGTGGCTCTTGTATCAAACTTTGATCTATTTTGTTGAAGTGTGGAAACATAACAAAGTGATCCAAACACTCTTAAATGATGTAATGTAGGTGCTTTGTTGTAAAGCTTTTGATAAGGGGTAAGATTATCCAATAATGGAGTAGGAAATCTATTTATCATATAGGCAGCTGTAAGTATTGACTCAGACCAAAATTGTAGGGGAAGATTTGATTGAAACATGATAGCTCTTGCAGTAGTTAAGAGGTGTTGATGTTTTCTTTCCACCAACCCATTCTGTTGTGGAGTTTCAACACAACTTAATTGATGGATTATTCCATTAGTTGTATAGATGTTTTGGAGATTAAACTCAGGTCCATTATCTAACCTTAACACTTTGATTTTCAAGCTAAACTGAGTTAATATCATTTGATAAAAATTGTTTAAATGTAGATGAACTTCTGACTTAGCACACATTAAGTAAATCCAAGTGCCTCTTGAAAAATCATCAACTATGGTTAAGAAGTATCTATGACCTGTGTGAGAAACTTGTTTGAAGGGACCCCCTATGTCACAATGGATTAAATCAAAACAAGCTTTTGAAGTAGAAGTAGATACAGGAAATGAAAGTTTTCTTTGTTTAGCAAAATGACATGGTTCACATATACTATCTTGTAAAAAAGTAATAGAAGAATCAATCCTTTTAAGGGCAGGTTATTTAGCTCTAGATGGATGTCCTAATCTTGAATGCCATATGTCACTTTTTCTTGTTGAAACAGCTAAGACTTTATGAGATGTTGATGAAGACTTCATATAGTACAGCCCATTTCTTTCATAAGCAATCCCAATCATCCTTTTGCATTGATGATCCTGTATAGTGCAATAAGAGGAAAAGAAAGCAACTGTAACAGCTGAATATTGTGTTAATTTTGATATTGAAAGTAAATTGCACTTGAAATTTGGAACACATAACACATTTTCTAAGGTAATGTGATCATTTAAGCTAATATTTCCTTTATGTGTTGCAAATATAGTCTCTCCATTGGGTAATGTGACTGGAATATGAACATTTTGTGGCTTGTTTATGTACATAGAAGCTGAATATATCAAATGATCAGTAGCTCCTGTGTCTAAGATCCAAGATGAGGTGCAAGAATTACCTTCATTGATTATAACTTGATGTACAGCCGAATTGTTCATGTTTTCTGTATGTGCAAGAGCCATTAGCTTGCTTATCTCCTCAGGTGTGAATTCATAGTTGTTAAGAGGCTTTAGTTCTTGTTCATTCTTGAATTCTTCTTGAGCATCAACAAGATGTGCAGAATGTTGTTGATTTTGAGCAAACCTTTTGCCTTTAGGTCCTCCCCATCCAATTGGATAACCATGTAATTGATAACATTTGTCAACTGTGTGACCATTATACCCACAATGTGTACAAATAACTCTCTTCTTCTCTGCGTAATTGTTTGGTTTTTTATTGTTCTTTGAGTAAAACGCATGAGTTGGAGCAGAAAAAGATGAATTTGACAACAACCTTTGGCTTTCTTCTTGGATGAGCATTGCAAAGACTGAGTTGATTTGAGGTAGAGGAGTCATTAACAGAATTTGACTTCTTACTGCAGCAAAGGAATCATTCAATCCAATTAAGAATTTTATCACGAAATCACTATTTTGTCGCTCAATCAATGTGTCAAGAATTTTACAGCTACATTGATTCATATTTCCACAAGAACATATAGGCATAGGCCTAAAGTGAACATATTCATCCCAAAGCGTTTTGATCTTTGCGAAATACTCTGAAATCGAGCTTGAATTTTGAGAAATCGAGCTTAATGATTTCTCAAGAACAAAGACTCTTGTACCATCACTTTTTCCAATCGCGTTTTAAGCTCATTATAGAGATCATGAGCTGAGTTTACATACAATAGACTACCTCTGATTTCTTTAGAAATCGAATTAAGCAGCCACGATAGAACTAGATTATTAGCTCTGTTCCAAGCGGAGAAAAGAGTTAAATATGTGAGAGGAGGTTGAACAATTTCTCCATTAATGAAGCCGAGTTTATTTTTAACCGATAATGCAATCTCAATTGCACGAGTCCATGATAAGAAGTTATCATTGGTAAGAACTTCAGAAACTAACGAAGCACCTGTGTTTTCACTAGGGTGGATATAGAATGGCGATGAGAAATTCTCTGTTGCAGAGTTAGCCGCCATTGAAGATGTTATTCGAAGCTCTTGATTTCTTGATCTAAAGCAAGAATTAGTGTTGTAATCGCGGAATTAAACTAGTTTACATCTGATACCATGATAAGAGTTGAATAGCTTGAGGTTTATGATGTCAAGCTTCCATTGAAGATTAAAGAGGAAGAAGAAGAAGATGAGCTAAAACAGAGAGAGGAGAAAGAAGAAGAATATCGTGTTTATTTCATCTGATCAACTTAAGCTCAATTGAGCTCAATACATAGTTTAAATAGTTGTTAAAACTAACTAACAAACTTTATAATAATTACAATATAGTCCTTATAGTTTTGTTTAACTAACAAGCTAACCTATAGACTATACTTATATATCAAGAGATCTAACGCGTGAATTTCGAGGCCGGTATCTTCGAATTTGATGTCTTCGAACAAAAAACATGTGGCTAATACTGCTGACATGGCAGGCAATGAAATAAAAGAAATAGCCATGATTGACCATGCTGAATTTTCAAAGCTTGGTATTACCCGTATTTCTGTGTCGTTTTTATTAGCGTATTTTATCAGTGTTTTTCCTGAGTCTTTTGAGATAAATAGTGCGGGTATTTTTATACCAACAGCATTTTCTGCCACTGTATTGTTTTAAATGTTTAGTAAGTTAAATGTTGATATTTTGTAAAAAGTTAGGTACTTAATTGCTACTAAATTACCATATTCATTGTCATAAACAATGACTGCTTTGAAACCTGCAACTTGTGCTTTTCTTGCTTTTTCTTCAAAGCTACATCCTCCTCTAATGATTAAATCAAATGGAGATTTGTTATATCTTTTTGTGGGGTCCACTATGTTAGTCAGTGGTAAACACGCATCTAAAGGCTCTGCCTTATATAATGTCCCACAATTCCCAGAACTTTTCACTGATGGAGCTGAATCACAAATGATTATATAAAGAATTTTAACAACACTAAATTTTATACGAGGAACCATTTCTTTGATACAATCGACGTACAATCTGAATTATTTTTTGTGATAGCTAGAAATAATGGTCCTTGTGTTATGTGAAATTGCCGAATATATCCGTGTAATTATTCTAAAGAGTAGGGACATAATACCCAACAAATGGTTAGATTTGCAAAGTCATACTTTATATGTACCCCTCTCTGAAACGTGGGTATATTTGACTTTTTCTCAAAACACAGTAACCAATTCTGCAATTAGCCAGCCCTATTCTGTGAAATAAAATTTCACATATTTTCATAGAAACAGACCTAATACTTAAACTCCCTACTTTTTTCGTTATATACTAATTAAAATTAAGCTGTTTAATCAACGCCAGTAAAATCTTCCAGCTGAAAAATACTAAAACCGCTCAACATTATTCTAGTTTAGCTCATCTATGACAAAATTAAACCAATTTTCACAAATCCAATTTACAAAATCTATATTAATGATAGACGATATGATTAAAAATGTTGATCATGACAGTTTTGTCAAAGAAGAGTCTTCAGAATCATGTTGTTATCGATATATTTAGATTCCATGAAACAAGATTCTGAAGATTAAATGAGTGATAAAAGAGGTTAATAATAGTCAATTGAAGCCCTGTGATAAAAGATATCAAATCCGAAAAGTAGAACAATTTTTCATTCTGTATTGAATCCACTTCAATATCTTTCTCAATTGAGTCAGTTAAGGCGATACAGAATGAAGAAAAACAGAATATCAGTTTGGAGCAAGAAAAGAAAACATTATACCTTTTAGTGCAGACCCTAAATTTAAACAGATAATGAGAAAACAAATTTGTAAGCAATGTAACAATAAGAGAAACGAAGTTACAGTTGAAGAGAATAGAAAATAGTTTACATAATTAAAAATAAATAAAAGTGTAAATATATCACAATAAACAAAAGTAATAATTAACATTTAAAGTTTAAAGAGGCATATCTGAGATTCAGACATGTGGTTTCTCCTAGATTCCAGTTCAAGACAAACATTAAAAGAAAAACAAGAAAAGTTGATGGAATGAAACAAATGTAACAGTAACCTCCCCATGATCATCATCTACAAATTCCTGTTAAGAAAATGGAGATCATTATAAGCCAAATAAAAGCTGTGACTAGCTAAAAGTATATTAGCACTCAAATGGGACATGGAATAATAAATAAAAAACTTAAGAGTAGAATTTAGAAGAGTATAAACACACCTGATTACATTGTATTGAATGTAAAAGATATTTTGAGTTGATGATGACCCCAACATTTCACATGCTGATCTTGAATAAGTCTGATTGATTTATCAGCAGAAGGATTGCACATTCCCATCTGAATCATGCGTATGGAAGTAATATATGAAAAATCTTGAGGGATCTCTACTAGCTTCTTGCAATAGAACACGACCAGATCTTCGAGGCTGGGAAAGTGATTACGAGTGGCATTCCAGTATTCCAGATCTTCCATGTATTCCAACTTCAAGTATTTGAGTTTTGTGAACACCTCTTCATCTTCCATATCCCATCTTTCACCTTCAAATGCATTTAAATTTAACTCAAGAACCTCCAGATTCTTTAGCATCACAAGTTGTAACATTGCATTCCATGGCATTTTAAACTTCATCAAACTAAGTTTCTTCAGATTGGAAGGGAAATTGAACTTACATGGATATAAACCTGCACCCATGTACTCCACCTTGAGTATTATTAGTTTATTGAGAAACTCTAGCATTGGGAACCGGTTGCATTTCGTATCATCATCCCATGAATCTAGAAATCTACACCCTAGTTCAAGAATGCCTGATAACCTTCTCAACATCTTCTCCATATTGTCTCCATAAGCAATAATTGGTTCTGAAAAGCTTTGTAGATTTTCTGGAATGGAAGAAGAGTTCTCAAGTCTGTGGGGCTCCAAATCAAAAGAAGAAAAAGTATGTATATGAATATGTCTCAACTTCATCATGTCCCATATACAATCTGCTACTTTTACAACTTTACCTGTCGATTGTCTGAAATGAAAAGTTTCAAGGTTCCAAATATTGGATATGGATGGTGGAATAAATATCACAGAGCTTTTAACTGCCAAATATCTTAGCAGAACAAGAACGCCAACCTCTATAAAAGAGTCTCCTATAATGAGATCTTCAATTTTCAAAATCCTAAGAAACTTAAATTTTTTATAAATGAACGAAATATCATATGAATGGTTCCTCAAGATATCATTATAAAACCTAGGTGTAAAAAACAACGATTGTACAATTGGCCCAGAGGACATAACTAATTTATCCCATTTACCAGTAACCTGGAGACGACGTTGATTATATATAGTGGGTGAAGAAGAAGAATCATTATGTACGAAATTATCTTCCATAACTTTGCTTGTGAGGAAGTTATGTACTGCATGATTATAAACACGAGCGTTCTTCCCAAACCCATGACTCTCTTTAGAAAGTTTCAGTAGGTTTCTTGAAATAAGATCAGCTAAATAGTCCTCTCCTGTCTCCTCTAAGCTCTGGGATGCCGTATGTTTTACAAATCCCTCCGCTATCCACAATCGTATCAGTTCTGAGACTGAAACACCTTCATCTAAAAATACTCCCATGTAGAAAAAGCATGATCTTAGATGGTCCGGTAAATAGATGCAAGTCAAATCTAGTATGCGACTTACCTGTGAACCCCTAAGACCAAATACGCGCGACCCTAAAGTTTGTGCAACTTCTTCCCACTGATTCACAGTTTTACGAATGGTACGAAGAAGAGCAACTACAAAAGTCTTTGATTCTGGTTTACATCTTTTAGCGATTTTCATTCCGACTTCCTTCATTTCTTCAGGGCAGCTTACTATTTCAAAGAATGACTCCCAGATTCGTGGAGATTGGGGTTCCCCTATGCTCTTAGATTTAGCTGGGATTTCAAACTCCTCCTCTTCAGTAATTAATACGATTCTACTTCCATTGTGAGAATCTGGGAACCATCTTTGTATTATATCCCAACAATCGGAACACCAACTGGTATCAATCACAACAAGGAATCTCTCTTCCTCGAGACATTCAAACAACAGTTTAGTTAGTTCCTCAATATTCTTGGAACGAATTTCATCGGAAAGATCAACCAGCTGACCTAAAAGCCATAGTAATGCTCTTTTCACATCTTCAAGAAAAACACCATATAGAGAGACAGAATATGTACGAGACTCGAAGTGGCTGATGACAAAAGGAGAATTGTACAATTCCTTAGCCAATACCTCCTTGCCTGTTCCAAGTGGACCAACAATGGTGATAATGTTAAGTTGCTTATCTCCTCCAAGAAGCATTTCTTCTATCATTGTCTTCTTCCCCTTGAGATCCTCCTTCATATCTTCCCATGTCTTTCTTTCTTGCTCTATTTTGAGAAAATCTAGAAAGATATCGTTAAGCCAGCAAATACAGCGCCACAAAGGAACATCTCCAACAAGATATGAATCAAGAACATATTCTACATCATATGCCAATTTTGTAATTGTTTCAATGGTCTCCTTCAAAAACAATGGCGGGTTGCTTGAGATTTCTATGAGGTCAGAATACCAGAAACAAAGTTCACTTTGCACCCTCTGAATGAAACAGTTGAAAAGAGAAGTTGAAGTAGTCGTGTCTTTCAATAACTCCTCAAGATTCTCCATAAGATGGTTAATGAAGATGAATGGACTCGTTTTTGGATAGGTAAGTATAATTGGCCTCTCCACTCTGAAACGTTGGAGATTATGTATATCCTCGAGCTGACGAAAAAATTTGCAGAGCTGCGAACAAAGTTGAATGGCCCTGTATTCATTCATTTTATTGAGATCAAATCAGTAGAAAAAGGATCCAACATTCCTGACAACAGATCTAGCTACTTGTAAATCACCATCTTCGTCTTCAACCAACTCTTGAGGAGGAGGATCTATGAGGATTGCTTTGATGATTACAATACCCATTATAACATCCTCTATCATTTTTGGAGGCACAACAGGGGAATTGATAAGAAATTCAAGGAGAGCATCAAAAGCAGAAAAATCAATCTCAGTACCGGGAAGATCTTGAAGGGATTCAAAGAAAGCCATAATTCTCCAAATTCAAAGAAGCTGGAAGAGGCGAAGATCCAAGATTGAAACAAAAAGAAATGAGTGGCTAGCAATTTTCTTATCTACCTCCGAAGACTATGTTTTTTTCTGGAAAAGAAAATACAATTAATGAGATAAAAAAGATTGTATATAAAAAAGAACACTCAAACACTACAAAAAATTCTATTATACGTAGCACTTATTTGGTGGCATTAAAGTCAACCGCAAGGAAAAATATAATCTTTAAAAAATATATGTGGCACTCTTTATAAATACTGCTACCATATGGTCATTTCTTATTGGACTATGCTGTTTTGACTAAGTCAAAACTTGATGCTGCTCTTTTTCTTTTAAAACTTGATTGTTGTTCCGTTCATTTCATTCCTTTTATACATTTTCAATATTTATTTCTCAAAGACTAACATTCTTTTCTTCTCTCCACACGATCGGTTAAAAACCCTAAACCTAACTTTTCTTCTTCCCTCGCGGTATCGCTCATCTTCTCCGATGAAGGGCTCTCCTTCTTCACGGCGACGGCCCTCATTCTTCACGGCGATGACTCTCATTCTTCACGGCGACGGCAACGGCAACGGCAAAAACCATAGGTAGCTAATAATATAACCTCTTTTCTTGTAAGTTTTTTAGGTTTTGGTGTGATTTGCTCCGCCGCTGAATCTCCGGCGTTTAAGCGGTCTAGTGTTTCTCATTTATATTTGTCCTTTCTCTGCTTTTTTCCACTTCTATTTCACCTCTCGTTTGTTCCCTTTCGATTCTTCTCCACCGTAGTAGTGATACCCTCCCACTCCTTGGCAATTTGTCGTATTGTTTAAAGCATAAGTTTTTAATTAAATGTTGCGACTGAAGGTGTTTCCTTGGGCATAGTCATTGAATCATATAGTAATTAGGTTCTCTAATAATTAGGCCAGTTAATTCGGAGCAATTGAATATAACAAGTGTTAGAGCTTTCCAAAGGTTTAGCAATAAAGTAATTATTGTGTCTAATACGTTTGTATACTGATTCTTGAAAAAAATTGGGGACTTTGAAGTTAGCTGAGATGTTCCAGAAGCGGCAACATGGTGGTGGTGGTACAGGTACATTATGCTATTTCTAAATAACACAGGGACCAGTAATGCAATTAACTCGTTTTTTAACTACAGTAAACTTGGTGTTCCAATAAAAACTACAGTATCAGCTACTGTATTAGTGGAGGCATTAAATGGTATGGTTTAATTCAACCTCTACTTTTAGATCAGCCTTTATCCAGAAAGGTTTAAATCTAATTCCTCTACTAAAATATCGAATATTATTTAATATAATATCTTCAAACAAACTGCTCATTTCTATTCTATTACAGTAACATAAAATGAAGCAGAAGAAGGCATAGTTTGCTGAGATAAAGCAAATTTAAGGTAATGCTTGAATTATTGCAGCTTTTAAGCCTTAAATAAGCATTTTTTTTAGTCTCACGGGTGTGTATAGGAGGATAGTGCAAAACAGGAAAAATAACATCAAGTGGAATATATTTTCTTCGATTCCCTGTTTTTCGTATGGATCATTTACATAACGCTGTGAGTAAAACCATTTAAATATTTTATCAATCTTTAATTTAATATTTATTTCGAATGATTTAGATGGTTGCTGCAAAAGATCAAGATGCTGCGTTTTTCAAAAAGTTAGATGGTTTTCAGCCTTGCGAAATAACGGAATTAAAAGCCGGGACTCATGTTTTTGCTGTTTATGGTATATTATTTATTATATTCTTTAACTTGTAAGCCCTTTCAATAATCTAATGTTTTAATGAGGAAACATTTTCCGAAAAAAGCTTAAAAGTCCATTTAACCTTGTATTGCAGATTTTAAATCCTTTTGCAATAATTTAAAAAGATAATTCAACCAATTCCAAACCAGGCGATGATATGTTAATCAAAATGGTTAGTAAAATGTAATTTCAATTGTTTTAATGTTACAAAGAATGAGTAATAATTGTTTTCTACAGGTTGATAATTATTGTCACATCAAATAATTCAGGTTACTCTTATATAACATTTTTTTGATTATATAATCATCTAAAAAACGTTAAAATGTGCAGGTTCAAGCAAATGTGGTGTAGTTATATCATAGTTGTAGTAGTTGGATATGGATATATTTGGTGGAAAGGTAATTTTTTTTCCCTTTTTTCCTTCATTTTTACAATTAATAATAAATATTTATGATTTTTTCAGGGTTATAAAGTTTCAAATATGATGTTCACTACAAAATGTGGTATATCCGATGCTTGTGTTGGTGTTTCAAAGCAACCCAGGGTGTTTATTCTTCAATAGCAGTAAGTACCCTATAGCTTCAAAAAGTGACAAATATACCCCTGACACATAATCTTTTACAGGTTACTAAAAGGCATTTATCTTCTAGACTTGATAATGTGGACTGTAAAATCGACGAATCTATGGAACATACAACTATCACTAGAGAAGAGGTGAGATATAAAAATTTAAATGCTTTTTTTTAAAATTTTATGTTATAAACTGGTTGATTTTTAAGGAATTGGATTACGTGGAAAAATAAATTTAATCGGAACAGATGTGCAAATAGTAGTCATGCAGTGAAAACTTTGGAGACTAAAATTGGAAGAATAGAAGGGAAACAGGTAAATAATAACTAACATATTATTTAAATTAATTATTCTATTAATAACATATTATTCTATTGATAAAATTACTGTTTGTACTTACATTATGTGTGTAATGTGTAATTTACAGGGGCTTGAAGATCCAACAAGGAGTAAATACAAGCTTATTTTAAGCTGTTCATTGATTATTACTTCAGTAATTCCTCCTGAATTACCTTTGGAATTATCTATAGCTGTTAATACTTCTTTTATTGCTTTGGCTCGTCTTGGAATATTCTGTACTGAACCTTTTTGTATCCCTTTTGCTGGAAAGGTGAACTTTTGCATTTTCATTAAACTTTAGGGGTCTTTTGTGTAAATATGCTTTTTTGTTTTGTTTGTGCAGGTTGATATATGTTGTTTTGATAAAACAGGAACTATAACATCTGATGATATGGTATGAGGATTAAAAATGTAAATTTTATTGATTTATTTGTTTTGTTTTTTAATTTTTTTAAAATTTCAGGAGTTTTCTAATGCCTATAAAATTATAAAATTGTTCTAATAAATTGTTATGATCAGGCGTATTTATTCAGTCACTATTGGGAAGATATTGGAATGTTAAACACGTTATTCTATGCAAATTTGGTCTTCACAGAGCAGGTTTTATGTATAATTTTACTAATATAAGGACCTATTGTTCAATTTTTGCATAATATAGGGACCTGTCTTGCAGCTAATTTACATTGTGTACCCAGTTTCGAGACCCTCTAGCTAGCAACAAGGTATTGTCTCGTTCGTTTCTTTATAGGGGCATATATTTCAATTTTTGCATAATATAGGGACCTATAGTGCAAATTCTGGTAATGCCTTTGATGGAAAAATATGATTTCCCACAGGGACAGGAAAGGCTGAAGCTACTGGAGAGGATACAAAACAAACAAGCTGCTGAATAAAATTCAATTTATATTTTGATGGCTGAGGAAAAAAAATTCAATTTATAGATTTTGTAATATTATATTATATATTTTTTCTGTTTTTTTATGTCGCTGGTTTTCTGTCAAAAAGCTAAATGAACTGATTTTTAGCTATTTTATGTCACTGGTTTTTTTTTTAAAAGTTCTATAGAGAATTGGTGGCGGTTAACAGTAATTTTCTTTTTTTTGAAGACTCCATCTTAGGTAGCGTGTCAGGGTGACCGCCACCGTACCGTTTGTGGCGTTTTTCGTTAATAACCGCCACCTTTAGTATCTGTGGCAGTATTTTGCAACTGCCACCAGAACAATAGGTGGCTCTGAACATAGGGCGGTTGTGCAAGTGCCACAAAAGTTTGTGTGGCGGTTATAACCGCCACTAAAGGTCAAAATAACCGCCACCTATTTTCTTTTTTTTTGTAGTGAAATATTGAGAGTGGAAGCATAAATGTTCAAGTAGGAGAATGTTCAAATCTCCATTACTTGATTTTTCAGATCGATGGCAGAGATCAACTTTATAGAGTTTTAAAACTAAATAATTAATTACCTTACTTTGAATTCTTCAATGGAAGCAAACGTGCTGGGTGGAGTGATGAGTTTGATGTTATTGTAATTGACTTTGAATTCTTCAATGGAAGCAAACGTGTTGGGTGGGGTGATGAGTTTGAGTTTGACTTTGAATTCTTGAATGGAAGCAAACGTGCTGGATGGAGTGATGAGTTTGAGTTTGACTTTGATGTTGTTGTAATTTAAATTGGAAAGGAGGAAGTAGAAAACGGTTAAAAATGAGATAAGGTTGGGCTTTAGGCCCTAGTTGCTGTGAATGTTGTTATTGTCAGTTTATTAATTATCTCAATTACGATAATTCGCAAGTTCATAATCTTTCCAATCTTTGGTAGCCTTAAGTAATATATCAAGTGGATCAAGTATCATATTCTTAACATTATTATTGTTTCTGACTTTCTATATATTTCACATAAGTATACATAGAGAGGTTAAGTAAACCAAATTGATCTGGCCCAACTACATTGAAGGAGCAAATGTTTGATACTTTCCACCTCCAAGTTACATATATTACACGTAGAAGATTTAATAAGTTTTCATTTATGGGGAGGAGGTTTTTAACCACTCTTTACCGAAAATTCCTAATTTTTGGAGGTACTTTAAGGGTCCAAATCTTCCTCCATACACTAGAGTCAATGTTATGAGATGTTCTAGCCATACTATTACTCTTTTCACTTTCTTTTTTATCATTATTTTATTTTTATAGTTGATAGGATTTTTTAACCAAGTAAATACCATCCTTACTACAGTTCCACAACACCATATCTTTACCCCCTATGAAGGGAATGAAAGTACTAAGTATAGTAGAAGCAATATCATTATTATAGTTTTATTAACCAAATCTATATTCCACCTTTTTTAATTAGGTATCATAAGGTCATATACTCTAGTAATCTCTTTACTTTTAGGTGCAATAATTGTATTGTTATCCAAATATCATTATGTAGTTTAATAGTGTAGCTATTACCAATTCTCTAAGATAGGTTTTTAGTAATTATATATCTTCTTGCTAGTAGAATTTTCCACCCCCAGGAGGCAAAGGATCCGACATTCCTGACAACAGATCTAGCTACTTGTAAATCACCATCTTCATCTTCAATTAACTCTTGAGGAGGATCTATGAGGATTGCTTTGATGATTACAACATCAGTTATAACGTCCTCTATCATTTTTGGAGGTACAACATGGGAACTGGTAAGAAATTCAAGGAGAGCATCAAAAGCAGAAAAATCAATCTTAGTACTCTCCACATCTCTCTGATCAATAATACTGTTGTGTGCTAATAAAGGATGCATATCGGTAAGATCTTGAAGGGATTCAAAGAAAGCCATAATTCTCCAAATTCAAAGAAGCTGGAAGAGGCGAAGATCCAAAAATTGAAACAAAAAGAAATGAGTGGCTAGCAATTTTCTTATTTACCTCCGAAGACTATGTTTTTTTCTGGAAAAGAATATACAATTAATGAATTAACAAAAAAGAACACTCAAATGTCCATTAAAGGGAAGAAATTGAGAGTGGAAGCATAAATATTTAAGTAGGAGAATGTTCAAATCTCCATTACTTGATTTTTCAGATCGATGACAGATATCAACTTTATAGAGTTTTTAACCAAAAAATTAATTACCTTACTTTAAATTCTCCAATGGAAGCAAACATGCTGGGTGGGGTGATGAGTTTGAGTTTGACTTTGATGTTGTTGTAATTGAAATTAGGGAGGAGGAAGAAGAAAACGGTTAAAAATAAGATAATGTTGGGCTTTAGGCCCTAATTGCTGTAATCAAAAGAAAGACAAACCTTTTTTTTTTCTTTTTTCAAAGATAAATATATAAATAAAAGTTATTACAAAGTTATTACAAAGTTAACTATCTTTCTTAAGGAGTGGATTTGTTCTTAACCATCGATTAAGGCGAGAAGCCTGAGGTTTAGAAACTACATTGCTACTCAAGTGAATCTGAAGCGACAAAAAACCCTACGGGCATACAGAATGGAAAATAGAAAAGATAGGGTTATGAAAGAAGATGAGGTAAAAGAGACTACGAAAGAGGAAGTTGAAGAGGTTATGAATGATAATATGGGTATGAACAAGCTTGATAACAACTCAGAGGATGAAGAAGGTCTGGAAGATAGTAATTATGAAGAAGCTTTAGAGGTTTACGGGGTTGACCCAATTCAACCCCACGGTGATCAATGATACAAACAGCCTGGAACTGTCAAGGAATTGGCTCCTCCTTGACAGTCCAGACCCTATCTGATATCGTTAGAAAATATCAGACTCAGGTATTATTCCTATCTGTAACTAAGAATAAATACTTAAATGTTAAGAAATTAGAAAAAATCCTCAATATAAAGCTAATTGAGACGGTAGAACCTATGGGATTGAGCGGGGGTCTCGCAATTTTTACTAAAGTTGATATTAAAATTGAAATTATGAGTAAAACATGCAACTATATACATGGTAGATTAGTAAATGGCAATAATATAATATATACTACTTTTGTATATGGAGCACCACTGATAAACTTAAGGATAACTGCCTTGATTTATACAGTAGTTGTAAACCTAAGAACAATGAACCTTGGAATCGTATAGGAGATTTTAATAATATAAGGAATTTATTTTTAAAAAGGTGGGGAAAATCATTTTAATAAAAATATGAAGCAATTTAATGGTTTTATTAAGCACCAGAGACTTGAGGAAATAATTCAAAAGGGTTGCAAATTCTCTTGGACAAATAAGAGAAGTAATGGTGAAATGATCAAAACCTTAATTGATAGAGGTTTTTGTAATGAGAATTGGGGTATTTTATACCCTACTGCCTGGATTGCACTCCTTCCAGCAGTAGGATCGGACCATTCCCCTCAAGTCTTAATTATGAAAGATAACCATATTAATAAAGATAGGAGATTTTACTTTGAAAATCACTGGTTGGAAGAAACTGAATGTTTAAAAAGGTATGGATTAGCAAAAATTATAGTCATGGTATGTATAGAGTAGCCCTTAATAACAAATTGAGAAAGTGTAGTAGGCTTCTGACTTACTGGAGTAATAAGAAATTTAAAAACAATAGGAAACAAATTGAATCTAAAATGAAATTTGGAAATGATTAATAATGATCCAAATACCTCAAACTGGGATGAATATCATGCTATAATCAAAGAAATAGAAAACCTTTGGAAGAAAGAAGAGGATTTTTGGGCCAATAGATCAAGAATTCATTGGCTTAAAAAAGAGGACAGAAATACTTCTTTCTTTCATGCAGCTACTAAAGAAAGAAGGAAAATTAATAAAATTGAAAGAATCACTAGAGAAGATGGGTCTTGGGTGGATAACTTTACTGATATTCAAGATGAAATCAGTACTTACTTTAATAATATTTTCAAAACCATTGGAAAAAGAGACTTCAATTCTATAGCAAACCTTATATCCCCTATTGTAACAGAGAATATGAATAATAGTCTGAATCTTCCCTCACAAATTGAGGAGATTACGAGGGCTATAGATGGTCTAGGCTTGAACAAATCACCTGGTCCCGATGGGTACCCAGGTATATTTTTAAAAAAATATTGGGAATATATAAAGGGTGATCTTATAAGACTCATTAATAATTTTTGGTATAATGGAGGGACCCTTGAAGAAATAAACCATACATATATCTCCCTTATACCTAAAATTCCAACACCTATTAATATAAATCATTTTAGACCGATTAGCTGCTCTAATTTTATTTACAAAATAATTGCAAAGGTGCTTGTCAATAGATTGCAACCGGTGATGAACGCTATTATTGATGAAAATCAATTAGCATTTGTCCCAGGAAGGCATATCCAAGACAACACTATGGTGGCGCATGAAATAATATCCTATATAAAAGATCAAAGAAAAACAAAAACTCATTACTTAACTATTAAAGCAGAAAAGAAAAGGCTTACGAAAATGTGGAATGGGACTTTATGGAAGAAATTATGAAAAGGATGGGGTTCAACAATAAATGGATAAGCAAAATTATGAGGTGTGTAACCCCAGTCACGTATTCTTATCGATTAAATGGATTCCCTATAAAAATTGATAAACCACAAAGAGGCCTAAGACAGCGTGATCCCCTCTCGCCTTTCCTTTTTTGTATTGTCACTCAAATGC
Source organism: Nemophila menziesii (assembly GCA_029959085.1). Classification (NCBI taxonomy): domain Eukaryota; kingdom Viridiplantae; phylum Streptophyta; class Magnoliopsida; order Boraginales; family Hydrophyllaceae; genus Nemophila; species Nemophila menziesii. The sequence continues at coordinate 408,088 of JARWIR010000103.1, forward strand.
TTTCTATTTCGATTGCTGATAAAAAAAAAGATCATGAAATTATGAAAGGAATTAAATTGCGAGAATGTCTCCTCCCTCCAGTTACACACTTATTATTTGCTGATGATAGTATATTTTTTTTGAAAGAAAATATGGAAGAAATTGATGATTTTAATGATGTTATTAATAAGTATAGTATCCAACTGGTATGAAACTAAATTTAAATAAGTGTGGGGTGACATTCAACCCTAACACTCCTGATTTTATACAAAAATCTCTAGCTAGAAGGCTTAATATGCCAATTACTAATAATTTAGGTAATTATCTGGGGCTACCAACAAAATGGGGTAGATCAAAAATTAAAGACCTTAATTTACTAGTGGAAAGAACTTTAAAAAGAATAGATAATTGGAAAAACTTATTCCTTACTCTCGCAGGTAAAGAAATCTTGATTAAATCAGTTTTACAAAGTTTCCCAAATTACTTCATGTCTTCATATATAATCCCTAAGAGAATTTGTGATTTGATTTCTTCACAAATTGCGAATTTTAGGTGAGGAAGTAATGGTAACAATAAAGTGCATTGGGGTAATTGGGCATCAATAATAAAAAGTAAAAGTCATGGTGGGTTAGGATTTAGAGATTTGATCTCATGAACCTAGCATTATTAAGTAAACAAGCATGGAACATATGCAATAATAATAACTCACTTTTATACAAAGTGTTAAAAGGAAAATACTTCCCTCTTGAGTCCTTTATGGATGCTAAACTCGGTAGTAAACCATCCTGGGATGGAGGAGCCTACTAAGTGGGGGAGATATTATTAAGGATGATATAAGATGGAAAATAGGCAATGGTTACACTATAAATGTTCATTTTGATAAATGGATTAGTAATTATGATGAAGTTATTAAACCAAATAGAAATGATATTAAAAAAGTGAATGATCGCATTATTTATAATGAGAGAAGGTGGAATATTGAGCTTATTAAAAATATATATCATGAAGAGGTAGCTGCTTCAGTACTAAATACCTTCCTGCCACTAAGTGGAGGAAAAGATACTCCTTACTGGGTTCATGATAAGGATGGGATATTCTCGGTTAAAAAATGTTATCAAATTTTAAAACATAAAAAAGAGGAAAATGAGAATAGTAAAAGTAAAGCTAAAGCTACTTCTTCCCATTTAGTGGATACATCAGTTTGGAAGTTGATTTGGAACCTCAAAGTAGCTCCAAAAATTAAAAACTTTGTTTGGAAAATGGTTAGGAATCTTATTCCTACAAATGAAAATGTATTTAAAATAAAAGTTATTGAAAGTCCCATATGTGATATTTGTAATAAAGAAACTGAGAATACTGAACATATGTTATTAAATTGTGAATTTGCGAGGGCTATTTGGTTTGCTTCACCCTTAAATTTGCTTACTTGCAACCAATCCACTTCTAAAGTGGATTTGTGGATGGAAAGTTTAGTAAACAAAGGAAAGGAAGATAAAAGTAGTAATAAATTAATGATGGAAAAAGTATGTACAATTCTTTGGCATATTTAGAAGGAAAGATGTGCTTTCAAGTTTAAAAAAAGGAAAAATGAACCTATGAGAACACTACAAAATGCAAGGAAAGAATGGGAGGAATATCAAAATAAAAATTATCCTAATGATGTACTAAAATCACTGAAGGATAATATTAACAAGTAAATAAACATAGAGGACAATATTTTGAGTAAGGAGCTAAATAAAATAGCTTCTGAGGATAATAATAACATCACCACCGAGAGAGTAAGTTATAAGAATGAAAATAAGAATAATATGATATGGATTCCCCCAACTAGTAATTTTATAAAGATAAACTGTGATGCAACTTTTTGAACTAATAAAAGTGAAATATCTTGTGTTTATAGGGATGCTACAGGTAAAGTGTTCGAGTGCAAAGCGTGGGAAATAGCAGCTGAAAGTCCAAAGGAAGCAGAAGCTTTGGGGATACTTAAAGCGTGCCTTTTAGCTCAACATATTACTCCATCTAATGTAATTATCGAGAGAGATTTTCACCAAGTTATGTTTCCTTTAGAAAATAGGTTGCCTATATTGGACAAATGGGATTCTACCCAAGTGTTGACCATGTTTACGATGTTAGTTGGTGACTCAATTTAATGAAATGATTCAGATATTAATACGTTTATTCAAGTTGTAAAGATTAACATAATATATTCACTTGGTTAAAATCATTTGAAATTGAATGAGAAATTGAGTCATGTAATTTGGAGAAATTAAAAGAAAAAAAACAAAATGCTATTTTATATCTTTTTGTTATAAAGCAAAGAAAGAAAGAAAGAAAGAAAGAAGAAAAGGCCTGGTAGGGGTTGAACCTGGACCATTAGCTTTGTTGGGCTTTTGGGCCTTAGGTCCATACCTTTGTTGGGCCTTAGGTGGGGTATGAATCTGGACCATCATCTTTGTTGGGCTTTTGGGCCTTAGGTTCATACCATCTGGACCAGCCCAAGTTTTTTGGTCTTTTAAGTAAATGTTGTATCTTAAATTAATACAACGTAACTCCAAAATGAAACATCACAACCTTTGGCTAGACACCTCTTCATTTTCTATAAATAGTTGGCCAACTAAACCATTTTATTCATTCATTTTTCAAAGCATTAAAATTATAAGAGAGAGATATAAAGAAGCAGCATTATTAAGTTCGTTGAGATTCTTAATAATTCGTGTGTCAGTTTCTTTTGAATAGTTTTGTCGTTGTATCCTGGAGGTTGAAGCCAACAAATGTAAGACACCTGTACGTGGCCTAAATACCTTAAAGACATCGGATCCAATCCGAGCCTCGACAAGTAAACTTATTTAATTATTTACTTTTATTTTATTTCTGCATTAGTTCCTATATTGTTTTACTGGTTTATACAAATAAAACACAATAATTTAAGGTATCTATGATTCACGTGGTATAAACCAGAAAACATTTTCTTTTTATGTTTTTATAAACTTTACTTTTGCAAAAAAATTTGGGTCTGTGTATACAGAACATGAATATTACATTCTATTTCTTTTCTCTCATTCTGATTTCTAGGCTTGTGTATACATATTAGAAAAATACTCGCTTACTAACGTCATATTACGTTGTAATATTAGTGTGTTTTTTAACAAGTAATATCAATCTTGCTAGTATCCGCATACTTGTCGAAACTTGTGGTTTGAAAATTTTCCGCTTAAAGAATTCTTAATTGATTGAGATTCTTTTTTTACGTGAATTTATTATCTCTTTAATTTCTTCGAGCCTCTACAACAAGAATATCAAAACTTGGGGGACTAACAAGAATATAAAAACTTGGGAAAATAAGATTTATTTAATCATGTGAGAAAGAATCAATTTTTTTGTGTTGTCTTTTAGTGAGAAAGGTTGAATAATTCGTTTGTTTGAATTATCTATAATATTGTGTAATCCTTGGTAATTGAAATGATGTATACCAAGATAAACAATATGTCCAGAAATGATGGAATAGTTAACAACATACCATCAACAATTTCACTTATGGAAAATACATTTGTGGGACATGATACCGACTCTTATAGACCCGTTGAGGAGTCTAAGAGGTTAAATGGAAATGACTATCTGTATAAAGAAATAGATGGCCGAAATCACAGAGAAACGGTAAAGGTAATTCCATGAAAGGAAAATAAGGTCAAGCAACCATGACTAAGATCAAATAATATTGATTTTATTACAGTAGTTTCTAAAGTAAATTTGGTTGGCAATACCAAACACTGGTGGATGGATACTGGGGCCACCTGACATGTATGTTCAAGACATACAAAGTTGCAACTACTAAAGAGACTTTATGTATGGGAAATTTCTCTACATCAAAAGTAGTTGGATCTGGAATCGTTACTATAATAATGACTTCTGAAAAAGAGTTGAGTCTCTATAACGTTCTCCATGTGCCTGACATTAGAAAGAATCTAGTTTCAGGTTCGTTATTGAGTAAGAATGGCTTCAAACTAGTATTTAAGTCTGATAAATTTATTCGTACTAAAGGTGGGACATTTGTGGACAAAGGGTTCCTATGTGATGGTTTATTTAAGATGAATTTAATGACCATAGTACTTACCAAAATGTAACCGAGAAAGTAATATATCATTGACATACCTAATCTATGGCACGATAGATTAGGAGATGTTAATTTTGGTTCATTAAAGAAGTAAACGTCGGGTTACTATCTAATGTGAACTTCAATTCTCAAAAGGAATGTGAAGTATGCGTTGAGTCAAAATTAACAAAAACCTCATTTAAATCTATAGAAAGGACTTTGGTACCTTTAAAGTTAATTCACAGTGACATATGTGACTTGAAATTTGTGCAAACTAGAAGTGGTAAAAAGTATTTCGTAAATTTCATTGACGATTGCACAAGGTATTTTCAAATATACTTGCTTCGAAGTGAGGATGAGGCCTTAGAAGCATTTATGCAATACAAAACTGAAGTTGAGAATCAACTACATAAAAAGATTAAGAATCTTAGAACAGATTGGGGAGTAGAATATGTGTCTCCTTTTGAGGAGTTTTGCGCTAAACATGGAATCATCCATCAAACCACGGCCCCCCTACTCGCCTCAACAAGACGGGATTGCTAAACGCAAGAACCGCACGTTGAAGGAAATGATGAATACCTTGCTGATTAACTCAAGGTTACCACAGAACTTGTGGGGAGATGCTTTGCTCACCGCAAATCACATCATCAATAAGGTACCACACAAGAAGGTAGATAAAACTCCTTACAAATTATGGAAAGGAAAACCACCTTCCTTCAAATACTTAAAAGTGTGGGGATGCTTGGCAAAGGTATCAATTATTGCTCATAAAATGGTCAAAATAGGATCAAAGACCATTGATTGCGTCTTTATTGGATATGCTCACAACAGTTCTGCATATAGATTCCTGGTACCCAAATCTTGTCATGTTGATATTCACGTCAATACGGTGGTTGAATAAAAAAATCCACATTTCTTTGAAACAACCTTTCCGTACAAGACCACACCAGAATCTGGTTCCTTGACAAGAACACCTGATACATTTCAAGAAGAGCAAGATCAAGAATCATTTCCAACTGAAAAGCAAGATCAAGAATCATTTCCAAATGAAGGAGAACCAAGAAGAAGTAAGCGGATGAGAATCTCTACGTCTTTTGGTCCTGACTTTGTATCTTACATGCTAGATGACGAACCATGAACATTCAAGGATGCATGTAAAACCTTGATGCCTCTTACTATAAGAAGCGGTAAATAGCGAGATAGAATCCATTATGCAAAACCATACGAGGGAACTAGTGTATCTCCCTCCTGGGAATAAACCACTTGGATACATATGGATATTCAAGAAGAAACTAAAGACCGATGGGTCTATTATGAAATACAAGGCTCGCCTTGTTGGAATAGGTTATAGTGAAAGAGAAGGACTTGACTATTTTGATACTTATTCTCCAGTCACGAGAATATCACCAATAGAATGCTAATCACTATAGCTTCAATATACAAGCTCAAAATCTATCAAATGGATGTAAAAATAGCTTTCCTAAATGGAGAACTAAATTAAGAGATATATATGGAACAACCTAAGGGTTACGTAGTTCCAGGGAAGCAGATCCAAGTATGTAAGTTTGTTAAATCTTTATATGTTTTAAAACAGGCACCGAAGCAATGACATGCCAAATTTGATAGATTCGTGATCTTGAATGATTTCAAGATCAATGAATGTGACAAATGCGTTTATGTAAAACGAAATGAGATAGGATATGTCATTGTCTGTTTATATGTGGATGATATGTTGGAACTAACAATGATGTGATTACATTCACCAAGAGGATGCTTTCAAGTAAGTTTGGCATGAAAGATCTAGGCCTTGCGGATGCTATTTTGGGTATCAACATTCTCTGAACATCTAAAGGTTTTATAGTATCTCAGTCACTCTATATTGAGAAAGTATTAAACAAATTTAGTAATGGCGACACAAATATTGCCAAGACACTTGTTGATGTAAATTTATATCTTGCTAAGAACACTAGTGATACAATCAACCAGTTGGAGTACTCTTAGATTATTGGGAGTCTCATGTACCTAACAAACTGAACTAGGCCAGATATAGCACATGCAGTAGGTTTACACACAATCCGTGGAAGAACCACTGGATTGCTATTGTAAGAGTTCTAAGAGTTCTAAGGTATCTTAGATACACTATGAACGAAGGGTTGTTGTACACTACAGTGATGCAAACTGGATATCAGACTCTGCCGTCTCAAAATCCACAAGTGGATTTGTCTACATGTTATAAGGAGGAGCCGTGTCTTGGGAATCCACTAAGCAAACGTGCATAGCTAGATCCACTATGGAATCTGAGCTTATAGCTTTAGACAAAGCTACTGAGGAAGCCGAGTGGCTTCGGAATTTTTTAGAGGATATTCCTAATTGGCCAAAGCCTGCGTCAGCTATCTGCATACATTGCGATAGTCAAAGTGCCATTGGTAGGGAACTAAACGAAATGTATAACGGTAAGTCTCGACACATACATCGTAGACACAATACCGCTATATAACTGCTCTCAAACTGAGTTATCACATTTGATTATGTTCGATCAAAGCATAATATAGCGGATCCACTGACGAAAGATCTACAAAGAGAGCAAGTGTACGAAAGCTGAGTTGCCATGATGGGAACCCTACCTAGCAGAGTAGAGATCCCACAATCTAGGTTCAAAGGGAAAACTGAATCATGAAACTGCAACTTGGTGCGATGCACTGTGGGGAGACCTCCCCAAACCATTCCTAGGACAAAATTAAACAGTGCTACTTGTAAAAGTGAAGGATAAGTTAAACTTTTAATGGTTCTTGTATCTTCGATAACATAAGATAGAGTAATGCAAAATACTCTCGACAAGAGACCACCTATATGAATAACATGGGTAGGGCCGCTCTACGAGAATTTTTAAAGGCAAAATTCTCCGACGGTTATTCAAGAAATACCAGGAGTTGTCCAGGGCCGTAAATGGACACAACCGTGAGAACCAAATAACGTTTGGAAGTATACTATGTAAGTTCTATTGTCTTGGTTTACACAAAAGCTGAATAGTTCAAGACATCACGTTCACTAGTTAGCAAGTAAATCTGATAGCTCTTACTACAGAAGGTTCAAGGCCAAAAGCTACCTTTCTTGATGTAGTATTCTTCTACACTTCTCTTTCTCTCGCGCTCTCTCTCAAGTGTTTAGCATTCTTTTGCATAATTTTTTAAGGTGGTCAGTCAATTTTCGTTCATGTGGGGATTGTTGGACAAATGGGATTCTACCCAAGTGTTGACCATGTTTACGATGTTAGTAGGTGACTCAATTTAATGAAATGATTCATATATTAATACGTTTATTCAAGTTGTAAAGATTAACGTAATATATTCACTTGGTTAAAATCATTTGAAATTGAATGAGAAATTGAGTCATGTAATCTGGAGAAATTAAAAGAAAAAAAAACAATATATGCTATTTTATTTCTTTTTGTTATAAAGCAAAGAAAGAAAGAAAGAAAGAAAAAAAGGCTTGGTAGGGGTTTAACCTGGACCATTAGCTTTGTTGGCCTTTTGGGCCTTAGGTCCATACCTTTGTTGGGCCTTAGGTGGGGTATGAACCTGGACCATCATCTTTGTTGGGATTTTGGGCCTTAGGCTCATACCATCTGGACCAGCCCAAGTTTTTTGGTCTTTTAAGTAAACGTTGTATCTTAAATTAATACAATGTAACTCCAAAATGAAACATCACAACCTTTGGCAAGACACCTCTTCATTTTCTATAAATAGTTGGACAACTAAACCATTTTATTCATTCATTTTTCAAAGCATTAAAATTATAAGATAGAGATAGAAAAAAGCAGCATTATTAAGTTCGTTGAGATTCTTAAGAATTCGTGTGTCAGTTTCTTTTGAATAGTTTTGTCGCTGTATCCTGGAGGTTGAAGCCAACAAACGTAAGACACATGTACATGGCCTAAATACCTTAAAGACATCGGATCCAATCCGAGCCTCGACAAGTAAAGTTATTTAATTATTTACTTTTATTTTATTTCTGCATTAGTTCCTATATTGTTTTACTGGTTTATACAAATAAAACACAACAGCCTATTCATTCTCCCATTATTTGTAATATTATCAAAAGCATTTACCTAGTTTCTGAAAACTTTAATCCTACTTTTTGATGGATTAATCGTAGTAGAAATAAGTTAGCCGATGTGGTAGCGAAGCATAAGATTAGTGGCAACATGTTAGGCTCATGTTTAGACACGTATCCGAGTAGGTTAGCTAAGATAATTAAGGATGAAACCGTTCCCTCGGGAATAGGTTAATTTTGTAATAACGTTTTTATTATATTTGAAGTAAGATTTGGAACAAAAAAAAGGACTTGTTCTTAATAGTACTTAATAAACTAGGAGAAGCTAGAATAATAATACGCAAGAATAAAGAAAAGACAAATAGATTTTATTGGGTTTTTGTAAAGAGAAAAGTAAACTAATAAATTAAAGACAGAAAAGTAAATAAACAAGGAACAAATAGTATGAAAGTTTAGCCTGAGAAATTAGCAAGTAATCCCCACTAGGATTGTCCATTCTAAACATGTAACGGTGAATCATGTAGTATTGCAATAATCAGGATTCTAAATTCCCACTCCTAGACCTTGAGAGCGGCTAAGGAGGCTACCGCACAATCACGAGGTAGTTTAAAATAGGGTTGTCCTACGCTACTAGGTTCCTAAGCAAACCTTTCCTTCAATTGATAATATGGTGATTAAAACAAATCCTAATGATTATCTAGTTAGGCTGGGTTTTCAGGACCAAATCCGTACACTAGACGTTGTGTGGTGTTTCAATAATTAGACACCCCTTCCGGGTGACCATCTAACTACTATTAAGGTAATCCTATACTCATGCACTAGCAAGGAAAACAGACAATAAGTCAAAACACATAATCAAAGAAATAAAACATGGATTCAATTTAAAACATATAATTCCCAAAGTAGATAGGTGTTAAACAAGTCTAGGGTTCATACCCATATGCTAAATATCAATGCTAAAATAAATCAATTCATACTAAAAGAATAAAAGAAAACAATTACAAATTTGAAGGTTGAAGAAGACATGATATGATGTTCAACTCCTTCCAGACTTCTCTTCTTGTGATGTAGGCTTCTTCTTGGCTTAAGGCTTGCCAAGGATGATTTTTTAATGATAAGATGGTGAATTTATAGGGTATAGGGAACCCTAACATGTTTTACTTGGAGTGGAAGGCAAGTAATGTACTCTTAGTCAAACTCAAATTCATAGCCCTAAAATATAGGAAAGGTAAGATTCTGTTACTGTTTTGTTTTGGTCATAACTCTTTCAATACTTATCCGTTTGACGCGTTCTTTATATCAAAACTTATCATCTCGTAAAGCTCTATCCATTGGTTCAAACCATTCTTCCAAATTGCTAGCCAATATTGAGTTATGATCACGTTTATCTTCGTAGCTGCTGTAATTCAGATTTACTTGACAACTTTATCTTTTCCTTTTTAATATTTCTTGCCTTTATCTCCAATTTTCCATGTATATCTTCTTTCCTTTACTTATTATACTTTACTTGGACTCTAATTAATTTCCATATATCTTTAAAGCTTCACATTTAGCAAATAATTTTACCACATATGCTTTTAAAATAATAAATAATCAAATCAAGACAATAAATAGGAAAGTGCAGTAATGCATATGAAAATCGACCTATACTCTAATAAATACACCTAAAATGATGTCTCCAACTAATATTAAATTATCACAAACGGGGAGACATCAAGACCCCCAACTCAAAGTTGTATCGTCCCGATACAATAAATATAAGAACAGTAGGGTAGTTAAGAAGAAGAAGTAGGAGGAGAAGAAGAATTAACATAATGTATGGCCCTAGAGCAAAAAATCTAAAAAGTCTCATGTAGTAATGCCAAAGAAATAATGCACACGTACATCTAATATACACATAATCAACATTCCATAATTTCGAGTTCAGATTGATTTTGCAATGCCAGAAGGAGAGTTTTCAACTTAGTTCCTATTAATGGCTATATGTGTTCATAGGTCCTAATATAGCATCCAATGTTCCACTTACCTACAACCTAACAACTCCATTGTTTCTCCACCATGTAGCTAGAAATCCTAAGGTCTTTACGGTTATAGCGTGGCTTAGGGACGGTGTGGTATATTTGGATAATGGAAAGTGAGCTTTTGGCTCTCTCCTCACATTCCATCAACGAATCGCCCTAGATCTTGAATTTTCCACTCGAAGATGTTCTCACTCAACCCAATTTTTTATGCCTTAATGTGCATCTTTTTCTTGATGATATAATAATTCCACTTTGCCGGTCCAAATATATATTCTTTTCATATTCAATTTTTTCTTTTGTATAGATATGACTCTCTTTTTTATGTTGAGATATCACGCTATTTTTCCTCATAAATATTTTTCTTTTTCGATTCATGCTTTTTTCATTTACTATTACCCCGGCAAAGGGTTACAGTAATAACTTTTTCATCATCAATAGAATAACAATAACAATATCCCAAACCCAATGTTTCCCTAATGATGAAACCCACCACCTCAAACTCAAGCTCTAAACTTGTTTCAGGTTTTGCGATTCAAGTGCGGGTCATATGGATAAGTCCTATAAACTAAGGGGAATGGCTTATAATGTGGTTAATAATAGGCTTTAGAAAGGCTTAGAGGGGATAAGATGGATAAATAATAATATAATCAAATAAAAGGGTGAGAAAGATAAAAGGCTTCAAATGGCTTAAATATGAAAGAACTGTCTTATTTACTTTTCTAACTACCAGATTTTGTTACTTTTTCACTACTAAGTCATCGAAAAGCGGGTTTTCAACGACTTTCAAACCTCACGTTCTACAAACGAAATAACTCTCCCTAAGTTTCAACATGACTTCTTAGCATTGCTCATTAATTTTTCCTATCTTTTATTTCCTGTGTTCATGCATGCATACTAAACATATTTGTGACATCTTTCAAAAAAAAAAAATACTACTTACTATCATTAACTTAATTAAATCATGCTCAATAGGTACATTCAATATATTATATGCCCATTCAAACCTAAAAAATTTAAACTTTATGCAAAAACAAAAAGGAAGATGAGGACAACGAATACCCACCCCCAACTCAAAAATGAGTCGTGTCCCCACGAATCGAAAAAGACTCAATAAAGAAACAAAATTTAAAATTAAACACACATATTACACATAAAGAATTGGTAGGAGAGAAAGAAAACATACTCTTCGAGGCTATTTCCTCGCATGATCGATAATCAAGATAGGGTGCAGTTATTTTCTTGTATGTAAACTTCATGTATCACCAATTTCGCTTTCCCTTACATCCTATTATGTTCCATCCCAATCAATCACACTCTAGAAATCTCTTACTTATATTCTTCCAACTTTGTTCTCGAACTCTCATGAGCTAAAGGTAAATCCAGTATATATGTTTTTGGGGAAGCTCACAGGGCCCTTGAAGCTTCATTAATCTCGGGTAAAGGACTCTCGATTTGTAGAGGTTGTGGTGGCTTCCTTATGAAAGTTGGAACCTTTGAATTTACCACAGCTAGCTTTACTCCATTCTCTTGATCCGTTTTACCCCTTATACTGGAACTTAAAATTTTCTCAATTGATTCCTTCTAAATAGAACCCAATACCTTATTTTGATTCTTCTTCATCTCCCTACACTTAATAGTATCTCTATTCTTTCCATAATCTCTTTTGACCCCCAACTCAAAGGTTAAACACTCTTGAACTACATTTTGATTATAGATAGATAAGGTGTTATTTGGGTTAGGAAAGGTGTAAGGATGATAATTCTCTATGTGGGTATGACGAAATCAAGCTTTGATGATATGGATTTAAGCACTTATGGAAGAAGATTTGAAATTCATGGTCTTGGATTCTTGGATTCTAGGTGTTTTGATATGATCTAGGTGGTTGAATCTTCTTTTTAATGATGTACGGAAGAATTTGGATATGAATTCATGGTGATTTGGTAGTGTTTTGATGTTAGGTGAAGGTTTGTTGAAACTTTAATGGAGTTGGGAGAGGTTTGGAGAAGAAGCAGAGACTTAAGGATTGAAAAATTCGGAATAGAATAGCCTTCCTCTTCTTTATAACCTAAAAAACGAAAAAAAAATCTCTCTCCAGCGGCGCCGGCCGGTATACCAGTGGTCTGGCCTGCTAGCCGCTTGCTGACATCATAAACCGTGTCGTCAAAAGCGACCACGGTTTTCTTCTTGTTGCTCTCGGCATTGTACCTGACTCGTAAAACTGTGTCACGGTTTTTGGCGTGCCGCTATACCGGTGGTATGGGCGGTATACCGCCGAACCAATTTTTCGAAAATTCTGCTCTCGGCGTGGAACCTGATTCATGAAACCGTGAGCACTGTTTTTGGCTTACCCGCATACCTGCTATATGGGCGGTATACCGGCGAGCAGGTCAGAATGTGCCTAAATTTTCTTTTTCCTCCCTAACTCGATTTCTTTAAAACCTGAACATCAAAAACACTAATACCTTTCTCAAATATGCAATATCAACTAAAAAAACTAAACTAAACATGAATTAAAAACATAAGAACATAAAAATTTACGGGTTGTCTCCCGTACAACACTTTTATTTGACGTCCTTTAGTTCGACGTGTTACCTTGGTTATGTATGAACATCACCTCCCTAGCAACAAGCAAGTTTATTAATATTTGACATGCGAAATTTGAATCCCTTGCCTTTCACTCCCACTAACTTCTCAGCTCTATTCTTTGTAATCATGGATGGTGTCATCCAAGAGTTCGTGGGTATATGTACGTCTGGTGGTAACTTGATAGCATTACACTCCTATGGTGATCCACTCATCTCCTCAGTTTCTAAACTTTGTTTGTTAGAGAGAATGTCCTTCATGAATTTAAGATATTTTGGCATTTTTTTAGAGATTCTACAAACGGGATGTTGATATCTAACTTGTTCACCATGTCACTGAACTTTTTAAATTCTTTTTCATCTTTCTTCTTCTTGACATGTGATGGGAATGGTGGGGGAGGACGTGTATTGTTTACCACTGGGCTCTCTTCCTTTTCTGGTGTATTCTCTGGGACACTCTTTTGTTCAATTACCTCTTCCACCTTATCTTCAAGTGTTTCGTCAACCACTTTCTTAGAGACATAGGTTGGTTTTGGTTCTACTCTAGGTGGAGGTAATTGTTTCCCACTTCTTAATTCAACTGCATGATAAACACCATATTCTGGAGCGATAGTATCACTTGGGAGTTTCCCTTTTAGCCTATTTTGAAGTTTACTCGCCATTTGTGATATTGTATGCTTGAGATTCTTAATCACCTTGGACTGGGTTTGGATTCCTTGTTGGCTCATCTTCATATTTTCTTCAACTAGTTTTATCATTTCAGTCATACTTGAATCCAAACTCTAAGGTTGCTCAACTAATGAAACTCAATGCTAAAATAAATTAATTCATACTAAAAGAAGAAAAGAAAACAATTACAAATTTGAAGGTTGAAGAAGACATGATATGGTGTTCAACTCCCTCCAGACTTCTCTTCTTGTGTTGTAGGCTTTTTCTTGGCTTAAGGCTTCCCAATGATGATTTTCTAATGATAAGAGGGTGTATTTATAGGGTATAGGGAACCCTAACACGTTTTACTTGGAGTGGAAGGCAAGTAATGGACTCTTAGTCCAACTCAAATTCGTAGCCCTAAAATATAGGAAAGGTAAGATTTTGTTATTGTTTTGTTTTTGTAATAACTCTTTCAATACTTATCCGTTTGACGCGTTCTTTATATCAAAATTGATCATCTCGGAAATCTCTATCCATTGGTTCAAACCATTCTTCCAAATTCCTATTCAATCTTGAGTTGTGATCATGTTTATCTTCGTAGCTGCTGGAATTCAGATTTACTTGGCAACTTTATCTTTTCCTTTTTAATATTTCTTTCCTTTATCTCCAATTTTCCATGTATATTTTCTTTATTTTACTTATTAGACTTGAGTTGGACTCTAATTATTTTCCATATATCTTTAAATCTTCACATTTAGCAAATAATTAAACCGCATATGCTTCAAAAATAATAAATAATCAAATCAAGATAATAAATAGGAAAGTGCAGTAATTCATATGAAAATCGACCTTAACTCTAATAAATACACCTAAAATGATGTCTCCGACTAATATTGAATTATCACAAATGGGGAGACATCCGTAAGTGTATTCCAACTACCCCGATGAATCTTTTTATTACCTTTACTCCCCCGCCAAAAGGAATCAATTTGGGAGGAGATAAGTCACATATATTTAGGCAGTAAGAAAGAGGCCATGTAATAATTAGGAAGTCTTTCCAATTATCCATCCTTTTAATGATTCTCTCAACTAGTAAGTTTAGGTCCCTAACTTTGGATCTACCTCACTCAGTGGGAAGTCCAAGATAGGATCCTAAATTATTAGTTATTTTCATTTGTAGTCTAGAAGAGGTAATTCCTTGTTCGTATAAAGGGATATTAAGGCTAAATTTAATGCCACATTTATTAAGATTAAGCTTCGTCTCTGTAGCGTAACCATATTTATTAATACTATCTTTAAAACTATCTATTTTGAAATGATTAACCTTCATGAAAAATATACTATCAGTGGCAAATAGAAGGTGGGTTATAGTAGGGGGCCAGTTTTGCAAATCCCTTCTATTAACCCTTGATTTTGTTTTAGTATATCCTTGTTCCTTTATAAAGTTTATGATTTCATGGGGTATCATAGTGTTATCTTGGATATGCCTTCCTGGTATGAAGGCTGATTGGTTTTCATCAATCAAGTCCATCATTACTGGTTGCATTCTATTAACCATGATTTTCGCAATTATTTGATAAATAAAATTCGAGCAACTAATTGGCCTAAAGTCTTTAATGCTCATAGGTTTCTCAATTTTGGGAATAAGCAAAATATAAGTATGATTAATATCTTCGAAAGTTCCTTTATTATACCAAACGTTATTAATAAGTCGAATAACATCTATTTTATGATATTCCAATATTTTTAAAAGAAAAAACATGGGTATCCATCAAGTCCAGACGCCTTTTGGAGGCTGGTGTGGCCTAGGGTGTGATAAAAATATAATATAAATAAGTGTAAATAAACACCCTAAGCTGAGCACGGTTCTGCAAGTATATAGATCGTATGCAAGTTTTAATAAATAAGTAAGATTCGTTCCACAGAGACTACGAAGGTTAGGAGACGCAGAAATAAAACGCAATAATCAAGTGCAAATATTAAAAGATAGAACAAATAAAACGCAGAAAAAGTAAAGACAAATAGAATATTATTTGGTTTTCAATTAACTAAATTAAACTAATAAAGTAAAGACAGAAAATTAAATGCAAGAGAAGAAGTAGTATGAGTGTTTAGCTTGAGTAAATTGCATGTAATCCCCACTAGTTTTTCCGTTCTAAACATGTAAGGGTGAATTATGTAGTATTTCAATAATCGGTTCCAATTGCGATAGGTAGTTTTAAATAGGGTTTACCTGTGTCAATAAGGAGTCCTAAGCAAACTGTTCCTGCAATTGGTAAAATAGCAATACAGTAAACCATGGTGATTATCTAGTTAGGTTGATTTGTCAGATCTAAACCGTACACTAGACGTTATGTGCTAAACATGTAATTAAACACCGTTGTCAATGGTGACCTAGCTACTAGATGGTAATTCTATATGGTCGCAATCCACAAGAACACAGAATATAAATCCAAACACATAAGCAGAGAATAAAAACTATAATTCAATTTAAAACATAGAATTCCCAAATTAGATAGATGTCAATCAAAACTAGGGTTCATACATATATGCTAAAAACTCAAGCTAATGGAAATTTAGTTCATACTAATGGAAGAAAAGAAAGAAATTACAAATTCAAAGGTTGAAGATGACATTATTGATGCACAACTCCTTCCAGACTTCTTTTCTTGTGTTGTAAGCTTCCTATTGGCTTAAGGTTTAACCAAGGATGATTTTCTAGTGTTAAGAGGCTGTATTTATAGCGTATAGGTTGACCTAATCGTTTTCTTGAAGGAAAAGGTAAATATTGGGCTCCTAGCCCAACTCAAATTCGTAGCTCAAAAACATGGAATCAGACCCGTTTTTGTTTTGGTCTTATCAGCGTCAATACTCATTCGATTGACGCGTATGAGTAGTCGAAATTCATCGTCTCGGAAAGATCACCAACTTTGCTCTTGACCGTTTCTCCAAATTCCTCACCGATTTTAAGATATAAGCTGATTTGTGGTCGTAGGTGCAGAAATTCAGATTTAAGGCAGCTTTTCGTTTTCCATATTTTTAGCTTTTACTTCCTTATCTTCAATTTCCATGTTTATCTTCTTTCCTTTAGCTCTTTAAACCAACTTGGACTCTAATTAATTACCATGTATCTCTAAAGATTCACACTAAATAAATAATTAAACCCAATATGCTCTAAAAATAATAAATAATTAATTCAAGACACAAAATAGGAAAGTGTACTAAATCATGTGAAAATCAACCTATAAACTAATAAATACGCCTAAAATGATGTCTCGGAAATAGATTTTATTATCACAAATGAGGAGATATCAAGACCCCCAACTCAAAGTTGTATCGTCCCGATACAATAAAAGTAAAGAACAGTAGGGTAGTCAAGAAGAAGAAGTACGAGGAGAATAAGAACAGAACACAATGAATGATCCTAGAGCATAATACCTAAAAAGTCTCACGTAGTAATGCTCAAGAAATAATGCACAAATATGCTTAATATACACATAGTCAACAATCCATGAATTCAAGTCAAGATTAATTTCGCAATGCTAGAAGGAGAGGTTGATAACTTAGTTCATGCTAGTGGCTATAGGTTGTTCATAGGTCCTAATATAGCATAAAATGATCCACTTACCTACTACCTAATAGCTCAATTGTTTCTCCACCAAGTAGCTAGAAATCCTAAGGTCTTTGGATATAACGTGGCTTAGGAACGGTGTGGTATATTTGGATAAATGAAAAGTGATCTTTTGGCTCTCTCCTCACTAGCCATCAACGAATCGCCCTAGAGCTTGAGTATCCCCTAGAAGATGTTCTCACTCAACCCAATTTATTGATGCTTTTGATGTGCACCCCCAATAAATCCCAAATAAAACCTTTTATGATGATATACAAATTCCACTTTGCCGGTCCAAATATATATTCTTTTCATATCAATTTTTTCTTTTGTATAGCTATGACTCTCTTTTTAATGTTGAGATATCACGCTATTTTTCATATATATATTCTTTCTTTTTATGCCCTTGTTGGCAAATTTAGCTCGTGGTTTCTTTTTCATTCACTATTACCCCCGACAAAGGGTTACAATATTAACTTTTTCATCATAAATAAAATCACAATTACAATTTCCAAATCCCAATATTCCCTAATGATGAAACCCACCACCCCAAACTCAAGCTCTAAAAATGAGTTGTCTCAGGTTTTGCGATTCGAGTGCGGGTCATATAGATAAGTCCTACAAACTAAGGGTATGGATTATAATGTGGTTCAATAAAAGGCTTTAGAAAGGCTCAGAGGGGCTAAGACGGATAAATAATAACAATAATCAAATAAAAGGGTGAGAAGGTATAAAAGGCTTCAAGTGGCTTCAATATGAAAGAACTGCCTTTTTCATTTTTCTAACTATCGGATTTTGTTACTTTTTCGCTAATAGTTCATAGATAAGTGGGTTTTCAACTAATTTCAAACCTCACGTTCTACACACCAAATAACTCTCCCTAAGTTTCAACGTGATTTCTTAGCATTGCTCATTAACTTTTCTATCTTTTATTTCCTGTTTTCATACATGCATACTAAACATTACATGACCTCTTTCAAAAACATACTACTTACTATCATTGACCTAATAAAAATCATGCTCAATAGGTACATTCAACATATTCTATGCAAAACTGAAAAGAAGATGAGGACAATGAATCCCCGCCCCCAACTCAAAAGTGAGTCGTGTCCCCACGACTCGATAAAGACTCAAGAAAGAAATAAAATTTAAAATTAAAACTAACTAAACTACCTAATGCATACAAGCTATTAAGAAAGAGAATTAGAGCGGCGTACCCGGCTGGCCATAGAGATCCATTATGTCCTCCTCCTCCGAAGAAGATGGAGAAGAATAATTATCAATATATCTGATCATGGTTATATCTTCCAACTGTGAATTAACCTGTGTAATTTCCACCCAAAGTTCTCTGTTTTCTTCTTGTAAACGTTCAACTTCGTGTTGCAATTTAAGAGCCCATGGGGGAATATCAGAATCATCCTTAGAGGAAGAAGTAGAAGAACCTTGATCATGAATCTTTATCTTTTTCAAAGGCCTTGCTGGCACAGACATTCTAGCAGTTAATTTCTTTGGTAGTGGTTGTGCTGGTGCCTTTTCTTTTGATTCTTCAGTAGCCTCATCAAGGTTGATAGGCTTTTGAATGGTGGCTCCAGGCAATTTCTTGTTCTTCCCTAAGATGGTACACTTTCTCTTGTATTCCATAGCATCAGATCTATTAGTCATGTTTGATTGACCCACAACTCAATTTATACCAAGGATGAATTAAAAGTTTAAGAGAAATTGGTGTAGCTTGAGGTTGTTGCTTGGAATCAATGAAAGAGAAAGGTTTCTTGATGAATCTTGGAAGAAATCTTGAAAGCTTGATGTTCTCGATGGTGTTTAATGGTGTAGTGTGAGGAATTTGATGAAGAAATTGTGTTTATGGAGGATGGAGGAGAGAATTATTGATGTTGTTGTGTTAACTGTGGAGGGTTGTACAAGCTTCAAGGTGTATTTATAGTATTTGGGTCTGAAAATTTCGTGTGGGAGGGGATAGGGTTAAGTTTGATAAGGTAAGAGTTGGAATAGGAATAGACTTCTTCAAAACCGACCTAGTCCGGTGTACCGGAACTATGCGCGGTGTACCGGACTGGTCATGCTGCTATTTTTTCAACTCTCGTCAAAAACCCCGAGTCTCCTACCCGTGGTCACGGGTTTTTCCTCATGCGGTACACCGGACGTGAGGCGCGGTATACCGGACTGATGAACCTTCGTTTTTCGAAATCTCAGCAGAAAACCCGAGTCATCAACCCGTGATCACGGGTTTTTTCATGGCGCGGTATACCGGACGTGAGGCTCGGTATACCGGACCTATCCTCGAATTTTTCCAAGTGATTCCTTTTGACCCCAAACTCATTTCCTGCACAATATCACACTACCTTTCTCTCCTATTAGCTTGTAAACACAATTAAAAATCTACACTAACTTGAAATTATACACTACAAAGCAATAAACTAATCTAGAAAGCAATTAAAACAAGGGGTGTCTCCCAAGAGCACTTTTGTTTAACGTCTTTGAGTTAGACGTGTACCTCAGGCTAAGCGTTTTCTACGAGATGGATTGTCTCCTCTCGTCCAAAGTCTTCACTGTCATGGTATCTTTTCAAACGCTGGCCATTCACCATGAATGTCCTTTGCTCGGTTGGATGTTCAATTTCAATTTCTCCATGCGGTGTGACTTTCGTAACAATGTAAGGTCCTCCCCAACGGGATTTAAGCTTTCCTTGGTAGTTTGAAAATGGAGAGTTGTATAATAAAACCTTTTGTCCTCTCTCGAAATGCTTTGTACGGAGTCGTCTATCATGCCATCTCTTTGTTTTCTCCTTGTAGAGGCGTGAATTTTTATAGGCAAGATAGCGAAACTCCTCCAGCTCGTTCAATTGCATCAACCTTTGTTTCCCGGCCAGTTATGGATCTAGATTCAGAGTTTTAATAGCCCAGAAGGCTCGAGATTCAAGTTTAATAGGTAGATGACACGCTTTTCCATAGACCATGTGATATAGAGATGCCCCAACTGGTGTTTTAAATGTTGTTCTGTAAGCCCAGAGAGCATCATCTAGCTTTAAAGACCAATCTCTCCTCATTTTGTTCACGGTCTTCTCAAGAATAGATTTGATTTCCCGGTTGGAAACTTCAGCGTGACCGTTAGTTTGTGGGTGATAACCGGTTGAAATGCGGTGTCTCACTCCAAACTTACGAAGGAGGTTTCTCAGTTGAGCATTGATGAAATGGGTACCTTTATCACTGATGAGAACACGTGGCGTACCATGTCTTGAAAAGATGTTTGTTTTTAAGAATTTAATCACTGTTTGAGCATCGTTCTTTGGTGTTGCCACTGCTTCTACCCATTTGGATACATAATCTACCGCAAGCAAAATATAAAGATTTCCATGGGAAGTAATGAAAGGTCCCATGAAATCTATTCCCCATACATCAAAGATTTCGACTTCTAGAATATTGTTAAGCGGCATCACGTCCCTTTTTGATATATTACCAATAAACTGGAATCTTTGACATGACTGGACAAACCGATGACAATCTCTATGTAGGGTAGGCCAATAGAAACCGGATTGAAGAATTTTAGCTGCAGTTCTATCGCCTTTAAAGTGACCTCCATATGGTGAACCATGACAACTTGCTATAACCTTATCAACTTCGCCTTCATGGACACATCTTCTAACTACTTGGTCACTACAAATTTTCCAGAGGTACGGTTCATCCCAAAAGTATTGTTTAGCCTGGTGAGATAATCTTTGACGTTGTTGTGGATGGATATCCTTGGGGAATACGCCACTCACGATGAGGTTGACTAGATCTGCATACCATGGCACAAACGCATCTTTAATAGCAAAAAGTTGTTCATCAGGGAATAACTCTTTAACCAATAATGGTTCCTTGTTCGCATCAGATCCTTCGAGCCTTGATAAATGATCAACAACTTGATTCTCGCATCCCTTTCGGTCTCGAATGTCTATGTCGAACTCTTGAAGAAACAGTACCCATCTAATAAGATGCGGCTTAGCGTCCTTATTCTCCATAAGGTATCTGATAGCTGAATGGTCCGTGTACACAACAGTTTTCTTCCCAATCAGATAGGAATGAAATTTATCAAAGGAATATACTACGGCCAACATCTCTTTCTCCGTCACTGTATAATTCAGCTGGGCGGCGTGATCACTAGCATCGCACATAAGTTCAAACCGAGCTTTCCAATCAGGAGGTATAACAATAGGTGTGGAGATCAATTTCTCCTTAATCGTCAGAAACGCTTGAAGACATCCGTTAGTAAAGTTAAAAGGAGTATCCTTTTCAAGCAAAGAACAAAGCGGTTTGGCGATCTTGGAGAAATCTTTAATAAATCTTCGATAAAATCCTGCGTGACCCAAGAAACTTCTCACTCCTTTCACAGAAACTGGAGGTGGTAATGTTTTGATAACTTCAATTTTAGCACGATCAACCTCCATCCCTGCCTTCGAAACTTTATGTCCCAACACAATTCCCTCTTGACCAGTGAAGTGGCATTTTTCCCAGTTAAGTACAAGATCTTTTTCTTTACATCTCACAAGGACTTTTTCAAGATTATTCAAACAATCATCAAAACTATCTCCAAACACCAAAAAATCATCCATAAAAACCTCCAAGTATTTATCAATCATGTCCCAAAATATAGCCATTATGCACCTCTGGAACGTGGCAAGTGCATTACATAAACCAAACGGAATCCTTCTATAAGAAAAGGTGCCAAACGGACAAGTAAAAGTTGTTTTGTGTTGATCAAGGGGATCCACAAAAATCTGATTATAACCTGAATATCCGTCAAGGAAACAATAATACTCTCTCCCTGCGAGTTTGTCTAGCATCTGATCAATAATGGTAGCGGGAAGTGATCTTTCTTTGTAGCTTTGTTGAGTCTTCGGTAGTCCATGCATACTCGCCACCCCACAACTGTTATTGATGGTATGGCTTTACCTTGATCATTAAGGATGGTAGTAATACCTCCTTTCTTTGGAACACAGTGCACTGGACTCACCCAATCACTGCTAGCAATCGGATAGATAATTCATGCGTCTAACAACTTGATCACCTCCTTCCTTACTACTTCTTTCATAGCTGGCATGAGTCTTCTTTGTCCCTCTATAGATCGCCCTCCTTCGTTCTCAAGAATGATTTTGTGTTTGCAAACGGAAGGACTAATTCCCTTGATGTCGACAATAGTCCATCTGATTGCTTTTTTGTTCGTGCGAAGCACATGAAATAGCTTCTCCTCTTGAAGACCTGAAAGGTTAGCAGAAATAATAACGGGAAAAGTTTTGTTCGTACCTAGATATGCATAGCGTAGATGATCTGGAAGCGGTTTTAATTCGAGAACAGGTGGACATATTATGGAGGGTTGCTTTATTGGTTCAATGTCACCTGATTCTCGAAGTAATCCTTGTATATTTGATCCTAATGCAGCAACTTCGTCAGGGGGAATCTCGTTTTCCTCTTGTGATTCAAGTGTTAAGGCCTCGTCAAGATCATCATCTAAGCTCGCATAATTGAAGAATTCTTGTGTAATTTTTCCGATGACATCTATTTTGAAACATTCATCTTTCGAATTTGGTAACTTCATAGCCTTAAACGCATTGAATCGTACCTGTTCGTCTTGTACCCTCATGATCAACTCACCATTCTCAACATATATTAGTGTACGCCCCGTGGCTAAGAATGGTCTACCCAAGATGATGGGGACATTCTTATCCGCGTCGTAGTCAAGAATAATAAAATCACAAGGAAAAATAAAAGTACCAGCTTTAACTAAAACATCTTCAATTTTACCTACTGGTTGGGAGAGGGATCGATCCGCCATTTGTAATACCACAGATGTGGGTACTACCTCTCCTATATTAAGCTTCTCGAACAGGGATCTTGGCATGAGATTGATACTCGTGCCTAAATCACATAATGCTTTCCCGGTCCA
This sequence comes from Nemophila menziesii, assembly GCA_029959085.1. Taxonomy (NCBI): domain Eukaryota; kingdom Viridiplantae; phylum Streptophyta; class Magnoliopsida; order Boraginales; family Hydrophyllaceae; genus Nemophila; species Nemophila menziesii. Next base: position 431,011 of record JARWIR010000103.1, read on the forward strand.
ACTATCTCCAATGCCAATGGGTATAGTAAAACTTCCGGGATCTTCTAGCTTCGGTGGTAACTTGTTTTGGCAAATAGCACTACACTCCACAGGTAATCCAATTGTTTCCCCAGTTTCTATACTTCGTTTGTTAGAAAGAATGTCCTTCATGAATTTCAGATATTTTGGCATTCTCTTGAGAGTTTCTACAAACGGCATATTAATCTCTAACTTGCTCACCATGTCAACGAACTTCTTGAATTCCAGGTCATTGTCCTTCTTTCTGACACGTGAAGGGTATGGTGGTGGAGGGCGTGTATTAAGTTCCACTGAGCTTTTCTTCCTTTCAGGTGTCTTAGCTTGGACACTCATTGGTTCAACTACCTCTTCTATATTTTCTTATGTTGCATCTTCTCCCCCCTTTTCTTGAATAGGGATTGGTGGTTCTCTTCTAGGTGGAGGTAGTTGTTTTCCACTTCGCAATTCAACTGAATGACAAGCATCATCTCAAGGAGCAATAGTATCACTTGGGAGTTGCCCTTTTGGCCGGTTTTGTAATGTACTCGCCATATGTGATAGGGTATGCTCGAGTTTCTTGCTCACCTTCTGCTGGGTTTGAATTTTTTGTTGGCTAATACTCATATTTTCTTCAATTGCTTGCATCAGTCTAGCCATACTCAAATTCAAGCTCAAGGTTTGTTCTTTCTTTGCTAATTACAGTGACTGTTTCGGTGGTTCTTGGTAAGCTTTTTCAACAATGGGCGCTTTTTGATGTATAGGTTGTGGTGGATAGTAGGATTGAGGTTGGGGTTGATGATAAGTCTCTTGATTTCTGACCCAACTTCTCTGTTGTAGAGGGTGTTGATAACTCGCATAGCTTTTTTGAGGATAATCATAACCATTAGAGTCTTGGTTATTTTGATGAGATATAGAAGAAGCTGAAGCTGGATTATTCATACACCTATCCCACATATGATTTCTTGATCCACAACCTGGACATGAAGGTATAGTACGCACTAGATTCACCTAAGCAATTGTTCGAGCTTGTTCTTGTAGTTCTTCGAGTTGTTGGGCCAATTCTTTGAGTTTCAAAGATTCTGAATTGTCCTCTTTTTTTGGTTCCTTTGGCCAACTTCTCTCGTTCTCAAGAATTCTCTCCATACAAAGTTCGGCTTCTTCAGGATCTAGTAACACAAAACCTTTGTTTCCTAACGAATCTGCTCTTGCCCTTGTCTTGTCATTGAGTCCTCCGTAGAACATGGTTAAAGAATATTCCGGTGATGATTTATGGTAAGGACATCTCGCCTTCTTTTCATTAAATCGTAACCATGCTTCACCCAAACTTTCTCCGTCTTCCTGCATAAACTGTTCAAGCTCCAACATATCTTTTAATCGTCTACTAACCGGATAGAATCGGTCTAGGAATCTTGCTTGAAGCTTATCCCAATCTGGAATGACATGAGGATATTGGGTATCGTACCAATTGCCTGCACCTCCGGTCAAGAAGAACTGGAACATCACGTAATATGTCTACTCCTTAGTAACTCCTCTTACGATATAAGCATCACAAATCTGCATGAATTTTTGAATATATCGGATCGGATCTTGTTGTGAAGCACCGCTAAATAGTCCATGATTTGCAAAATGCGCTAACATTCCTGGATCTGGCCTAAATTTAGCGGCTTGGATTTCTGGAGTGCGAATTCTGCGTGGTTGCACTCTAAACGTAACGGGTAATTCAAGTCTCCTTGGATTCTCCATCTGTAACTATCAATAAAACAAAAAACTAAAAGACAAAAGCGTAAAATAGAACTAACTGAAGTAAAAGCACAAGATATATGCACAAGGACTCACGATGTAGTCCCGGGCAGCGGCGCCAAAAACTTGGTGTGGCCTAGGGTGTGATAAAAATAGAATATAAATAAGTGCAAATAAACAACCTAAGCTGAGCACGGTTCCGCAAGTATACAGATCGTATGCAAGTTTTAATAAATAAGTAAGATTCGTTCCACAGAGACTACGAGGGTTAGGAGAATCTTATGCAATAATCAAGTGCAAATATTAAAAGTTAGAACAAATAAAACGCAGAAAAAGTAAAGACAAATAGATTTTTATTTGGATTTCAATTAACTAAATTAAACTAATAAAGTAAAGACAGAAAATTAAATGCAAGAGAAGAAGTAGTATGAGAGTTTAGTTTGAGTAAATAGCATGTAATCCCCACTAGTTTTGTTGTTCTAAACATGTAAGGGTGAATTATGTAGTATTTCAATAATCGGTTCCAATTGCGTTAGGTAGTTTTAAATAGGGTTTACCTGTGTCAATAAGGAGTCCTAAGCAAACTGTTCCTGCAATTGGTAAAATAGCAATACACTAAACCATGGTGATTATCTAGTTACGTTGATTTGTCAGATCTCAACTGTACACTAGACGTTATGTGCTAAACATATAATTAAACACCATTGTCAATGGTGACCTAACTACTAGATGGTAATTCTATATGGTCGCAATCCACAAGAACACATAATATAAATCCAAACACATAAGCAGAGAATAAAAACTATAATTCAATTTAAAACATAGAATTTCCAAATTAGATAGATGTCAATCAAAACTAGGTTCATACATATATGCTAAAAACTCAAGCTAATAGAAATTTAGTTCATACTAATGGAAGAAAAGAAAGAAATTACAAATTCAAAGGTTGAAGATGACATTATTGATGCACAGCTCCTTCTAGACTTCTTTTCTTGTGTTGTAAGCTTCCTCTTGGCTTAAGGTTTAACCAAGGATGATTTTCTAGTGTTAAGAGACTGTATTTATAGTGTATAGGTTGACCTAATCGTTTTCTTGAAGGAAAAGGTAAATATTGGGCTCCTAGCCTAACTCAAATTCGTAGCCCAAAAACATGGAATCAGACCCGTTTTTGTTTTGTTCCTATCATCTTCATTAATCATCCGATTAACGCGTATGAGTAGTCGAAATTCATCGTCTCGGAAAGATCTCCAACTTTTCTTTTGACCGTTTCTCCAAATTCCTCACTGATTTTACGATATAAGCTGATTTGTGGTCGTAGGTGCAGAAATTCAGATTTAAGGCAGTTTTTCATTTTCCATATTTTTAGCTTTTACTTCCTTATCTTCAATTTCCATGTTTATCTTCTTTACTTTAGCTCTTTAAACCAACTTGGACTCTAATTAATTACCATATATCTTTAAAACTTCACACTAAATAAATAATTAAACCCAATATGCTCTAAAAATAATAAATAATTAATTCAAGACACAAAATAGGAAAGTGTACTAAATCATGTGAAAATCAACCTATAAACTAATAAATACGCCTAAAATGATGTTTCGGAAATAGATTTTATTATCACAAATGAGGAGACATCAGAGGCCCAATTCATTAATGGCAGTCTCAATTTCCGCAATTCTGAGGGACTTCATGAGACTATCATTCAAAAATTTGTAGACAGATTCAGGAATTAGGGAAGAAACTCTATCAAGGTCTCCATTCCCTATATTATTAAGAATATTATTATAATAGTTCTTCAATTTCCTATGAGATTTTAGTCTCATTTTCCATCCAATTATTATTGTCATCCTTGAGTCGATCAATTTCATAATACTTCCTCCTTTCTTCAGTACTAGTAGGACTGTAAATGAACCAAGACGCTCATGAGCAGCTCGGCTCGATAAAAAGCTCGTTCTAACTCGTTCATTTTTACAAACTAATAAAAAAAGTTTGTTCGAACTCATTCGTTAAAATAATGAGTTTGTTCGAGTTCGTTCGTTAACTCGTTAAAATTTTATGATCTGTAAATTAATGCTTTAGTTATCAATAAATGTATTGTTAAACCTATAAAAAAACAAATAATTCGTTAGTAACTCGAGATCGACTCGAAAAAAGCTCGTTCGATATGTTAAACCTTTGAACTCATACCGTCACCGGACTCCTGTCATAATCTACATGTCTGATAATATCCAAAGCTTCCCAAGAGTCTTTCTCGGCCACCACTTCCTTCAAACCCAACTCTTCCGCCATACGAAGCCCCTGATTAAGTGCAACAAGTTCAATTAAAGTTTTCATCTCCTAATCAATTTTGCATCAAAAAACCACAAATCGTATTGCTTTCTACGTCCTTTGAATTACGCCTCCGTCGTCTCCATATTTCCGCCATTTGTTGAAATTTCTGTACGTATTAAACTTAAAACCCCAGCTTGGTTTAGTCCACCCAAAAAAATTAGTTGTTGAGTACCAGGTGTCGATCTATAAGTAGTAGTTACACACATATGGTATTTTTATTTTATTTTTGGACAAGGAATATGGTATTTGTATATCACCCCATCTTTATAGGATGTAAAATTTACCTTTGCCAAATATATATGGTACTCACTACTCACAGTGTGTGAACCATGATTTCAGTCAACTATCAAGTAAACGGTACTACCATCTCTCTTTTCTCATACAAGGCCTGAGAAAGATGATCTTCCACTCAGATGCCCTTGTTAATCTGTTATATTTCTTCTTCATCCATCATCTAATACTTACTTTTACTTTGAATCCTTATTACTTCCTTCGTGATGTTGCTATTAACTGTGACTCTATTGGAAACTCCACAGAACTCGATGGTCGCGAATGGATTGGAGATACATACTCAACATCGACTTACTTTCTGCAGCCAATAGGTAAATCAAGAAGCTGAATGGCCGTTGACAAATCATTCCATGCCGATCATGAACCGTTTTTGAATGCAAGAATTTCATCAACTCAATTTCTCTATACATTTCCGGTGAATCCAGGTCAGATATTCATTCGCCTTCACTTCTACCCTGCTCGGTATAGAAGATTCGAAAAGTCATATGATTTATTTTCTGTTAAAGCTGGTCCCTTCACTCTCCTTAGAAACTTTAGTGCTTATTATACTGGTAATTCTTTAGGCGTAAATTATTTAGTTAAGGAGTATTGTATGAATGTGGACGAAGATGAAGTATTGACCATTCTGTTTTTTACTTCCAAACTTGGAGATTCAGAGAAACATATGCTTTCATCAATGGAATTGAGATCATATCTATGGCCACTGGCCTTTACTATACACTTGATGGTGATCTAGGTGCCTCTGTAGTCGGTCAGAAGAATCGATTTTACTTTATAGATAAAAAATGGAACTTGAGATGGTTCAACGGTTAAATATTGGAGGAGATTCCATGTCACCACAAGGTGATTCTGATCTACATAGTGGATGGTATAATGATGTAATTTACTTAATAGAATCTGAAGTTTATTCCGTGAAGTATCCAATACGCACCATACAATACCAATCCATGTCAAGATATGTTGCACCACTTGGAATATACCAGACATCATGGTCAACACATCCAAACAAGATACGCAACACGATATACCATCTCACTTGGAAAATACCCGTGGATGTCGGATTTGGATATCTAATCAGACCGCATTTCTGCAAACTTGAGCCAGGGATAGTAAAGAGCAGCCAAAAAGAGTTTAGTATTCTTATAAATAATCAAATGGCCGAGATTAATGTTGATTTAATCCAGTGGACTGGTGGAAATGGAATACCAGTGCATAGGGATTACATGGTGTTGGCAAAGGGAGATAGAGAAAAGGGCAAAGGTAGTCTTTTGATTATTGTACAGTTAAAAGTTGAGTTGATGGATAGACTTCTTTATGTATTAGAGATTATGAAGTTGAGAAACCTCGATAACTTTCTCGCCTATCCAAACCAAGATTCTCTCCACAGATTTCCGCATATTCAACCTCAAAGTTTATCATCAAAAATGGTATTGCAACTATTTTAACATTTATCATCACTTTAATAAATATTGTCGTCTATTACTTGAGGAAAACTTTGAAAGCGTAGTTGACAGAATTACCAAAGGAATCTAACTATGGTGAAGAGACATATATACCATCAACATCAACAAAGCAATTATGCCGTTACTTTTCAATTGCTGAGACCCAATCAGCCACCCAAAACTTTAATGACTTCCTTGTCATTGGAATGAGAGGATTTGGTAAGGTGTATAAAGGGTTCACTGATAATGGGGCCAATATTGTTGCCATTAAGCGTTTAGCTTCATACTTGAAGCAAGGGAAAAATGAGTTTTGGATGGATCTCAAAACACTATCTAAGCTCCGACATGTTCATCTTGGTTCTTTGATAAGCTACTGTGATGAATCCCAAGAGATGATCCTTGTTTATGAATATATGCCTCGAGGGAATCTTGGTGACCATTTATATGGAATTGAAAGGACCAGAAATTATTTTCCTCCTTTATCATGGGATCAACGCCTTAGGATTTGCATAGGCATTGCACGAGACTGTTGCACGAGATATCATCTGATAGATCAACCAGGTGACCTAAAAGCTCCAATAATACTGTTGTTATATTTTGATGTGACACACACAATGGAGGAAAATAAGATGCACTTTCATGTGACACATACAATGGAGGAGAATAAGATGCACGAGACTTGAAGTGACTGATGACAGAAGGAGAATTATACAATTCTTCAGTCAATGCTTTCTTTCCAATTCCAGATGGAACAACAATGGTGATAATGTTGAGTGGCTCGTCTCCTCCAACAAGCAAATCTTTTATCATTGTATACTTCCCCTTGAGATCCTCCTCCAAATCTTCCCCTGTCTTTCTTTCTTGCTCTATTTCGAGAAAATCTAGAAAGATACCGTTAAGCCAGCAAATACAGCGCCAAGAAGGAACATCTCCAACAAGATATGAATCAAGAACATACTCTACATCATATGCCAATTTTGTAATTTTTTCAATGGTCTCCTTCAAAAACAATGGTGGGTGGCTTGAGATTTCTATGAGGTCAGAATACCAGAAACGTAGCTCATTTTGCACCCTCTGAATGAAATAGTTGAAAGGGAGAGTTGAAGTGTCCGTGTCTTTCAATAACTCCTCAAGATTCTCCAAAAGATGGTCAATGAAGACGAATAGACTCGTTTTTTGATATGTAAGTATAATTGGCCTCTCCACTCTTAAACGTTGGAAACTATGTATATACTTGAGCTGACAAAAGAATATGCATAGCTGCGAACAAAGTTGAATGGCCATGTTTTCATTCATTTTATTGAGATCAAATGAGTAGAAAAAGGATCCGACATTCCTGACAACAGATCTAGCTACTTGTAAATCACCATCTTCATCTTCAACCAACTCTTGAGGAGGAGGATCTATGAGGATTGCTTTGATGATTACAACACCAGTTATAATCTCCTCTATCATTTTTGGAGGTTCGACAAGGGAACTAATAAGAAATTCAAGGAGAGCATCAAAAGCAGAAAAATCAATCTTAGTCCACTCCACAACTCTCGGATCAATAATACCGTTGTTTGCTAATAAAGGATGCATACCATGAAGATATTGAAGGGATTCAAAGAAAGCATAATTCTCTGAGATTTTAATTTTTGTTGATTTAATTTTAGTGTGGGGAAGAAGATGGAAGAGGCGAAGATAAATGAGTGGCTAGATAATTTCTTATCTATCTCCGAAAAAACTATATAGTCTTTTTTTTTTTTCCAAAGAAGACTATGTAGTCAATAAGTAGTCCTTTTTTATTGTTGGTCTATTGGAAAGAAATAATTACACTACATGGCGGTATCTCAAGAACCACCTTTCTTTAATTACAACAATTAAGTCCTAAGGCCCAAGGCCCAATCTTACCTCATTACCGAATTATAAAACCACTCTCTCTTTCTATTAGGTTTAGAAATTAAAACCCACCTCCTCCTCTTTTTTCTTTCTCTCCCGTAAACCTTTCCCTTCCCTCTTTACCCTAGCTTCTTCACGCACTATCCTTTCCGGTGTCACTTTCTATCAGTTTCCCACAGGTCTCATCTTCCCTCCGATCACTCCGTGTAACCTTCCCTCCGTTCCCAGCAAAGCCGCCGCCATGACCAACCTCCACCATCTCACCTTCACAAGTTTTGTTGCACCAGAAAACCGCCGTTGTGGACAAGATCTCACCTGATCTCTTCAGATCTGTCCATTGTCCACCATCTTCAGCACAAATCACAGTCGAATCCTTCCCCACCTTTTTCTTCTCCACCACCATGAGTGTCACCCCCTTCATCAATCTCATATCTATTTATTCAGACCTCCAGTAACGTACCCCTTTTTTTGCATTTTCAGGGGGTATATACCCACTGTTTTGTATTTTCGGGGGTATTACGCTCAAGCAAAGCCATTTCTTCGCTCATTTGTACAAGATCTCGCTGTGAAGTTGAAAAACGCCTCCCCACCTTCTCACCTCTCCACCTCCATCTTCACCACCAGAAATTCGATGCCATTCGTCAAGATCTCACCACCAGGAAAGCGTTCATTTGTACAAGATAACCACCATTAACGAGCCACAAAAGGTCACGCCTTAGAAAACCGTTCTCACGATGCCACCTCCACCACCATGAGCGCCGCCCCCTTCATCGATCTCAGCTATGTTTATTCAGATCTAGATTTGTTAAGTACCCACTATTTTGCATTTTTAGTGGGTATATACCCACTATTTTTTATTTTTTGTGGGTATATACCCGCTATTTTTCATTTTTTGTGGGTATGGATCTGTATCATTGAGCTGGATTACCATGGACCTTGACAAGGAAAAATGCATTGTGAAAACAGTGGGTATATACCCCCGAATTATAACACGAAACTTGGCAAAAAAAAGACATTGAACCAGAAAATTAAAACCAAAAATTTTCAATAGGGACTTGTAATGTAATTAAAAAAATTAAAATATTGGATATATACCCCCAAAAATCTAACCAGAAACCAGAAAAATCATAACCAGACCTTTAGGAAACATAATATCTAACCATGCATATAAAAAATTTATTTCAAAATTTGAGCCCTAAAAAGGTATATTCCTCTTAAAGAAATACAAGACCGCCATAGTGTTTCCTTTGATTTATGCTTGTCTTCTAATTATTTCTTTTGAAAATGTAAACAATTAAAAAAACTCCATAATCATAGTTCATGAATAGTCGTCAATCGAAATAATTTTTTTTTTAATCTTGTATCGTTAAATAGTAACGTTTCAGATATTATTTTCAAAAATATAATACATTTAATATATATATATATATATATATATATATATATATATATATATATATATATATATATATATATATATATATATATATATATATATATATTATATTTGATATTGTCAAACATAAAATATAATGTAAATTCTTATTCTTTTTTTTTACAACGCACAGTTAATTACGTGGAGAGCGTAAGAATTTCTAATTAAAAACAACTTCAACTTAATTCCCACTTAATCAAAAAAAATTGGAAGATCACAAAAATACCCATAGGCCTATTAAATAATTATAATAACATTTATTTATTTATTCATTTTCATTTTTAATTATTTTTTTTCGAATTTTTTTCCCCATAAATTTTGTGTTCTATGAACACGCAATACTAAGATTTGTATGTTGCAGGAACACACAATTTTAAGATTTGTGTGTTCAGGAATACACATAATTGGACCAACCAAAATCAAGTTTTGTGTATTCTAGGAATACATAAGTTCGAGTTTTATGTGTTCGATGAATACACAAGTTCGAGTTTTATGTGTTCCATAAATACACAAATTTGAGTTTTATGTGTTCCATAAATACACTAATTTGAGTATTCTGTGTTTCATGAACACACAAATTTGAGTTTTATGTGTTCCATGAACACACAAATTTGAGCTTTATGTGTTCCAATTCCGTGGAACACACAAATTTGAGATTTGTGTGTTCCATGAACACACAAATCTAAAATTTGTGCGTTTGTCGGATTTGTGTTTTCCACAGAATTGGAACAAACAAAATCAAGTTTTGTGTATTACAGGATTACATAAATTCGAGTTTTATGTGTTTTATGTGTTTCATGAATACACAAAAATGAGTTTTGTGTGTTTTAAGAATACACAATCTGATATTTGTGTGTTCTTGGAATACACAGAATTGGAATAAACAAAATCAAGTTTTGTGTGACCTAGAACACACAAAACCCTAAAACATAAAACACACAAAAATAGCAAAAAAGTGTTGCACAAAAAGATAATATATCAAGATAGTTAAAAACGAGTAAAAATATGGTGTATGCAATTAATAAAGAGAAAAAATAATTTTGTTAAAAAATAGAATCCTTTAAATCAATTTTTATGATTTTGTGTGTTACGGGAACACATAAACTTATATTTGTGTGTTATAGCAACATATAACCCGGAAGAAGATGGAAGAGGCAAAGATCCAAGATTGAAACAAAAAGAAATGAGTGGCTAGAAAATTTCTTATCTACCTCCGAAGACTTTTTTATTGTTGGCCTATTGGAAATAAATAATTAGAAGACACTATGGCGGTACCTGAAGGACCGCCATTACAACAATTAAGGCTTAAGGCCCACTCTTACCTCATTTTTAGCTGTTTTTTTCTTCTTCGTCCTCTCCAATTCCAATTACAACAGCATCAAACTCAAACTCATCAATTCCAAATTTATGTGTAATATTAATGTGCATGTTTTGAGTTGGAATTAAAACAATTTGATACATCTATAGGTGTTTTAAAGTTTATGAAATTGAACCATTATGCATTGATGCATAACAAATGTGTATTTGCTACTTTTGGAATCATGTGGGTATATTTAGCATTTTTTGATTAAAATGGATACTAGTGATGCAAATAATTAAAGTGATAAGACGATATGAAAAGAAAAATTGACCTAAAAATGAAATAACGAATATAAAAGGATTAACATCGCAAATTGTTTACGGACATATTTTTGTTGGTATATTTTTACGAGTAATGTTAGGTATCACCTAAATATCACCATCATATGTGGTCCAATCATGTAATAGAGAGAACAAAAGTAACTAAAAAAAAGATACAGTATGATTGGACCACCCATGATACACCCAATGGGTGATATTTGGGTGATACCCAACATTACTCATTTTTATGGCTTCAGTTACTTAGACAACTACAAAATAGTCAGAGATATAATGCAAACTCATAATAGCCATCTTTGTAATGGAAACCCTCATGAGTTTAGACATAAAAGATATCTGAAATAAGGTGAGGTCCGTTATTTCTGTAATAATACCAACATTTCATTTCTTTTACTACTCTTCTAACTAGTTTTTAGTCAAACCAGTTTAATTTTTTATGATTCATAAGGCTAAACTTGAAGATGTTACATTTGTAAAGTAGGGAACTAAGTTGTCAAATTTTGAAAAGATAGGGGACCAAGCGAGTCATTAGGGATAAGGGGCTAAAATGTCAAAATGTGCAAAAATAACGTTCTACAGATTGTCTATTATTGTATGAATTTGTAAGGGGACCACTTCTAACCATACTCTCATAGAGTTTTCATTTAGTTATATGGAAGAACTGGATTTGAAAATGTCTACCTCATTAAGTGGGGTCCAATATGAAAATAAACACATATAGATATATAACTCAAAGAAAGATGAAAAACCCTTCTCTCCTCAACCAATTAACAACACCACTACATGTTTCACCAAAAACCACATCTTTACACCACAAACTACAAAAAAAAGGAACACAAAACTGCTATAGAAAACTTTGTTAGAAATATTATGTTACTTTTGAATATAAACAAGAAGGTTTATCAGACAAACCTTATACGCAACGGATTGAAATGAAGAGTCCAGAATTCTGCCTTCTTGTACTTGATTGAATTGGAATGAATCGCTTCTGCTATCTGGTCGTAAGTTTAATTACTAGAACTAAACTTTTTGTTTTCACCACCTAAATGTCTCAGAAGTATCTATGGTGTGTTATTAATTTGGAGAGAAATATTGTACGCTTATGATATGTGTTGTTTGTGTTGCTGTTGTGATTTTGTGAGAAAGAAAGGCTCTATTTATAGAGATGGAGAGTTGGTTTATTAGTTGTTAATAAACCACTCTCCCACTTTCTCCACCTCCTCCACTTCCTCCACCATCAAAGTGGGAAGTTATCTTTGATAACTTCCTGTACGCTCATGTCTTTCCCATCATGGGTGACATGGGATAAAAATATTTTTTTTTATTTCTTTCGTTCTCCCACTCGCACATGATGGAGTTACAATCATTTCCTTTAGGTACATGCATTTCAATGCACCATACATATATATTTCTCAAATCTTCTCATATACACATTTCTAAAATAATTCATCATACTTGACAAAATAGGTCGTGCGACCGATAAGCATACGAGCATACGTTACTAATAACTAGTTAGGGTACATAGTTGCTCAAATGAAACTTCATTCCTTACGTATCTTGTAGTACCCCAGACTAATAATTTATTGTATCATATTCAGTAACTCTAACCCCTTTAAATTTATATCACATCGTTCATGTGATCAAAAGAGTTCACTGACATAACTTCATGTGTCTCACTGTCATGTTATGGTCCAAATTGACTTACATGATCGGTACCTGCAAGCACACACTTTGATACAGAATTTTAGTCTTCCCTTTACACTTATATCCTTTTACGTTGATTAGGTTGCTTTCCCAAACATACCCCCATTAGACCAAATCATTCATGATCATTAGTAGTATGTTCAAAGTAGCATACACCTAATCAAAATATCAAGACATAGTCAAAAGTAATAAGGGCACAATTTTGAAGGCATCACACAATGAAGAGACAGGGATCGACTCTTCACTTCCTTCTGGTCGAAAGCACACGTGGTATGACACACGTGTTATGGTATTATTCATATAGCTCCAATTGTATGTCACAATTTTATAAATACCATACAGATATATAATTAGACAAGCCTCGTTGTCTAAGATGAATTCTTCGATTGATCAACCCTTCTATGAAATCAATCAAGCAACTCATATCTGGCTCTTATAGACTAAGTAGATAGTGGGATTCTACTTCGATCATAATATAAGCTTAACATGGTTTATCCATGTTTATGATCTCATCTTAACACTTAGTTAAGGAGACTATCTTAACTCAAGTTATCTTAAGGGTTCTTCACTACTATGAGTCAGTCTCATCTTTGCGCACTTCTTGTGCCAAAGGCGATTGCCCGTGTGATAGGGCCAATCTCAGTCTATAGGACATACATACTTGTACACGCATTATAATATATATCAAACATGATATTATTAAAATAAACAGTTAAATAAACTAATGAAAATATATACATGAATGCACATAAACTCGCAATATTCATACATTATATCTTGCTTAATCATATAGATTTAACATATCCATAAATATATCCCTTGGGATATCCTTTGTGAATGGATCAGCAAGCATATTGCGTGTGTGTATGTATTGCAAATCAACATCCTTTTGTGCAATAATATCTCTAACAACGTTATACTTTATATCAATGTGTTTGGTCATACTGTGATACTTAGGAACTTTCACACAAGCCTTTTCAGCTTGACTATCACAATGTATAATAACAGGACTCCCACTATCGCCTGAGAATCCTAAATGTTCATAATAACCTTTTTAACCAAACAGCCTCTGGAACCACAGCTAAGCATGCTACAAACTCAGCTTCCATTGTGGACAAAAATTATACAGGTTTGTTTCTTGCTACTTCAAGAAATTGCGCAATTATTCAACATGAATACATCACCTGAGGTAGATTTACCCCCATATATATCACTATCCCAAATAGCGTAATATATCCTTCTAGGTGTAATCTATTTCCTCGAAAGCAAAGGCATAATCCATAGTGCCTTTTAGATATCTCAATATCTTTTTCACAACTTTCGGATTTTCTTGTCCTGGGTTCAATTAAAATGACTAACTAAATCTACCACATAACATATGTCTGGCCTAATTCACATCATAACATATATAAGACTATCCATGAACTAGAATATGACATTGTATACATTTTCTGTTTCTCTTCTAGAGTACTAGGACACATGTCGAGAGTTAAGTTTATTCCAATTGCTACAGGAGTGTCAATGGAATTGCACTTATTCATACTAAAGCTCTCAATATATTCATGATTTAAGGTTCTTGAGACAAAGATAATAGTCCTCTAGACCTATCTCTACTAATCTTAACACCAAGAATATAATTTGCTTCTCCCATATATTTCATATAACATTGAGAAGCTAGCTACTCCTTATTAGCTTGAATAAACTCTTTATCATCCCCTGCTAATAGGATGTCATCTACATATAGAGATAAGATTACAAAATTTCTTGGAACATTTAACATAAACACAGTGATTTTCAATTATCATCTCAAATCCATTTGATGAAACGACTTCATGAAATCTCAAATTCCACTGTCTCGAGGCTGGATTAAGATCATAGATTGATTTTAACAATCTACATACTTTATTCTCTTGATCTTTTGCAATGAAACTCGAAGGTTGTTCCATGAAAATAACCTCTTCTAAATATCCACTTAGAAATGTAGTTTTAACATCCATTTGGTGCAACTCCAGATCGAGATGCTCCACAATAGCTAAAATTAAGACGTATTGAAGTAAATCTAACAATAGGAGAAAATATTTCCTCAAAAACTATTCCTTCCCATTGAGTAGAGCCTTTCGCTACCAAGCGAGCTTTATACCTATCAATGGAATTGTCAGGTTTTCCTCTTTATTTTGAGAACCCATTTATTCTCAATCGTCTTACGTCTTTTCGGGAGATTGACCAGTTCCCATACCTGGTTTTTCTTCATCGACTCCATTTCTTATTCCATTGCTTTCTTCCATTCATTCTTAGAAGGACATGAGAATGCTTCATTAACTGATCGAGGTTCTTCTTCGTCTTGTGGAGTTATCATAAAGACTTCTCCTTCAATTTCAAATCGACGACGAGGAACTAAACCTCTAGCATTTCTCTTAAGTTGAGAATCCTGAGAAATAGGATTACTAGATGATGCAATGGTTTCTTCCATCTCAAGATTTAGAGGAGTGTCTGTCTCTATTTCTTGAGTATGTGTTACCTCATCAGGTGTCACATTTGTTTGCATATCATCTTCCTGAATCTCATTTAATTCACATAAAATGAAAATTCTGTCAGCTTCACATCTGTTAGGAAAATCATTCTCTAAGAATGTAACATCTCGTGACTCAATTTCGGTAAGACCCCCATCGTTATGTTCACCAATAAACACATATCCTTTAGAGTGAGCTGGGTATCTAATAAAGATACACTTCTTACCTCTTAGACCTAACTTCCCATATTTATGAGATAGATCATGAACATAGTCTGCCGACCCTAGGGTCACAAGTAGTTCATAAGGAGTTTGATGGAACAGTCATTGTGGGTATTTGGTTAAGTATATAACTAGCAGTAGGCAAGGCATCTCCACAGATTAGCTTGTGCCATCGTAGACTTAACCATTTCTAGGAGAGTTCTCACTTTTTCATCACACAGTTCTTTCAACTGATCCAATAGATATTCACGTGATTAAGGTTTTTATTTTCCTCTCTAACTGATTTTCTACTTCATTGGAATATATCATAAGAAAATTTCAATGCTACAGATGTATGAAAAATCAGGTAAGCATAACCAAAACTAGTGAAATTATCTATAAAAGTGATAAAATAAAGTCCCCCTGTATATTTTGAACATTCATTGGGTCACAGATGTCTACATGAATTACTTGCAATGGGTACTCGACTCGTTTAGCCTTTTCAAAAATGGTTTCCCTTTGCTTTATCTGCTAGACAATTTTCATAAGTTGGCAAGTTGAATCTAGTCTATGAACCCAAAAAGTTTGCCTTAGCCAACAAATTCATACGGTCTTGTCTAATATGAACTAGTCTAGCATTCCATACCTTTCTTCTACGTTAAAATTACTAGAAGAATTATTAGTAGAAAAGCAACTACTTACATAATAACTATTAAATGAGTTATCATCATCTAGTACTACTAAAACATGAGAAATAAAACCAAAAACTTAATAATTAGCGTCATAATAGATGTCCACTTGATTGTTATGAAAATGCATATTAAAACCTATTCCTAGAGGAACAGTGACCAAGACCAAATTCCTTCGAATTTCAGGTGCGTAAAGTGCATTATCTAGATATAAGGTTTTACCACCTTGCAAGTTCAACTTGCAAGTGTCAAATATGTTGGCTTCAACCTTGTTGTTGTCTCCTACCTCATATCCATCACGTTTTCTTTGGAATTAGATGGTACTCTATATATGCCTCTTGGTCTTAGGCTACATGGTCTGTCACTTCTGAATCCACAATCCACAAAGGATTAGAATCAACTAGCAAACAGTACTGGTAACATATGTAAAGTTATATGAAGTAAATGATATTGCTATCTTTATCCTCACTTGCGAGCGAAGTGACCTATCTTGTCACAATTATAGCATTTTACTTTACTCTCGTATTTCTTAAAAAAACGTTGTTACCACCATTCTTGTTCTTGGAAGCATGCTCATTTTTGTTTCTCTTCCCATTGTTCATGCACTTAATGCCAGAACCTTTGTGGGAACTTGACTCAGCAATATATAAGTCTGATCCTGAGACTTACCTGCATCAAGACGTTCATCTTCCAACCTCACATGATGAGAAACATCATCAAAAGTTATGATATGGTCATTTTAGAGTCAAGTTTATCTTCAAATGCTCCCACTTATTTGAAAGAGATTGGATCATAGCTTGAACCTGATGTTCATCAACAAGGTTATGACCTGCAGTCCAAGTTCCCTAATCATATTAGACATCTCCCAAAGATGCTTGGTTTGATTAGGCTTCCTCTTGTAAGTGTCAAACTTAATGATCAATTGACTCAACTTAGTCATAGTTGTACCCTTGTACTTTTCATTAAAAGCGTCCCACATCTCGTGAGCAGTGGGGTATTATTTACATTCATGAACAAGATCGTCATACATGGAGCTTATCAAGATGCCTCTTGCAGTGGAATATCTCTTTTTTTCCACTTCTCATAAGCCTCCATGTCCCTTTTGTTTTGAGCTGTGATGCCTTCCTTAGGCTGAGCCATGACATTGTTAATAACCTCAAGAATTCTTGTTCCTCTAGAACATAATGTATTTTGAGTTTACCAGGGTATAGTTCTCACCATTCATTATGTCTCCTTTGAGATCATCAATGACGGTTGTCATTTTCTTATAAAGTAAGAGATTTTTCATTAGTATACATACAATTATTTAACTACCCAATGCTATTAATGCAAATAGAATGAATAAGAAAGACAACAAAATAAGTGATAAAGAAAGTTTACTATGTTCCCAATCATGAACCACCATATTTTGTTTGTCTTAATGATTCAATCAATTTCATTAACTGCAAAAATTAAGTTCACCAAGAACTCCCACTTACTCTAACATAAATAGAGCAAAAATGTATGAAAATAAACAACTAATAATATAAAAATAAAGAAACTAGTTGAATTCATACATAAATGAAATACATGTTCAATAACTGAATCAAAACAACTAATGCAATTCCTAACAAACAGGGATTAAAAAAAATTTGGAAAAACAAACCACTAAGCAAACTACCTATTGCAAGTCCTAACTAGCATACGCCTTTCATATCCAAAACTTTAATTTAGGAATTGACTGCTCAAAGTTCACTTCCTCATAGAGTCTAATTGGAAAATCATTATCAATACTAGTAGTTCGATAATGCATTCCACAGTTGCACTGATCCGACCTAGTAGAATTATTATAGTGCCTCCACAAGTGAGATTCAGTCAAAGCATAGACTAGCCACTCATATGTAGCTTGTCTCCCATGAACATAGTTCTCCTGAAAATCATACTCCCATAATATTTCGATATCACTCTTCATCTCTCTTGGTAGAGATTTGTAAAGAACTTCAACCTTATGTCCTTCACATATGATATCACCCCAATTTATGACATCCTGAATCAACCTATTGACAATTGTCACATGTTGCACTAGGGTGTGGTGAGGTTTCTTCTTATAACGGAGTGCTTTGATACTATTTCTCAAAGACTGTTTTTCTTTCGGTGTCCTTGCAACTTTTGGTCTATGGATCTCTGATGATCCATTAGGATCTCTTACGTTCCTATGGAGCATTCGGTAATCTCCCAATAGACGGAGCCTGTTTTCTTTCGATCCCCGGGATCGTGTCTCCATCATTTTCTACATATAGAAAAATAAGAACGATAAAAATAATATACCAAAATTAATTAGGAAACAAGAAAAAAATAATAGTATCTTTCCAGAAATTATATTCATCAACAATAACTTAAGGTACCAAATTGGTAAGGCTACTAGTCATTGGACTAAGTGGTCCTGGTTTGAATCCCCTCAACATGTCATTTCGATTTTCTTAAAAATTAGGTCCGAAAAAAATAAAAAATAAATTACGACGGCCCAAATTAAAAAAAAAAACGGTCCAATAAAAAATCTAGAAACACAAAATATTAATCCAGAAATTTGGCCCAAAAAATAATTAACAAAAACAAGGCCCAAAATTATATAGAAAATCGGCCCATGAAAATACTTGATAAAAATTCAAAAGGCCTGTTAACTTGTCCAACCGATCTTTCCTAACTCTGAAACCGATAGCACATGCCTACATGTTGTAGAACATCGGTTGAAAAATGCAAATCCATGACATTTTGCCACGGTGAAGGATCTAAGCGACTCATCCCACCAAAATCAACCTCCTGCAAAAGCGTGGTCTAAATATTCACTTGTACTACACATATATGACAAGATGTTATATACCCTTTCATTACGAGCCGCGTAGAAACACTTGTCCTTCCACTTTGCATTCAAGTAACCCATCCTGGCTGTCTCTATCTCTGTATGGCTGAAATCCGGCAAACACTTATCCTGGAGGTTCACACTACTTGTCGGGGTCCACCTGAACATGATGCAACACTTAGGGATCTTTCTAACCCTCTCGACCTTCAACACGAAGAATATATGTATGCATGGTATTCGATGGGATTCATTTAGAAGGAAGGTCCACTCTAGGCCTACCCTCGAACAATATGTCATAATACAAAAATTTTGTATCAGCCTCGGGTTATGTTGGGTTGTAATAACAAACATCCGAGAACCTTAGATCTGTGATACGTGTGAATGATAAAGGTCACCCTGATTGGAAAATTCCTTCCTTACCTTAAAAAAAGGGCTCTAGTAAAATGTTTGCTCGCGTCTAGCTCGATGTCATCCAACAATGTCGTTGTGACAAGACTAGTTTGGTTTGTGATGTAATCTTCTTTGTTGGTGTTGTCCCTAATGCTTACCATACCGTTCAAGAATGATTTGACGAATTTGATAAACTTCACTCTCTTTTTTAAAAATCTATTAAGGTAAGCATTCATTCCTTCGCACCGTTGAGTTGTTTTGACAAAACCAAACAAACTCCCACATATATAAGCCTCGACCCACATTTCATGCTTCTCGTAGGTCTCAAGTTTCATCAGTCCTCTGCTAGATCATGGTCCGCGGCCATCTTCAACAAATCTACAGTCACCGGAGGCCCCATGAATATCTTAAAAATAGTCCCAATTCCATCAACCTTAACATGCGAAACCACGTTGCGATTCAGATGTAACACACATAACCGACGGCCTACCTTAGGGAATACAATATCGATCGTGGATGCCAAGGATCTATCGCCATCCATTATGACAGGTGTAGGTTTTTTTCCATTCATTGTCTCGGTTAAGGTCTCTAGTACCCAAACATATGATTTAGTTTTGTCTCGTTCTTCACCAAAGCAATACCAAATATACAAGTCTTACGGTGGCTGTTGACCCCTGCTAGTACAACGAGTGGGAATGAATAAGCATTGGTCTTGTAAGGGGCTTCGGAAATGAGGACATCTCCAAATACTACAAACTCTTTTCTTGATCTCCCGTCGCAAAAGAACAACTTGTCCAGACAATTTTCCTCGTTGACCGTGTGCTTGAAAACAAAAAACGAATCACTCTCACACCAACCCGTAAATAAGCACGTGTGACGTTGACATCCCCTTCCCTTATTCCTCCAACCTTATCCTACCGAGAACACTATAGAGATACTTTCTCAAAAAAATAACATTTTGATAGGCCCCGACCTCCCTTACAAATACGTCCATAATCTTAGTGGTTGGTATACCCGAATCACAAAGTGAAATAACTTGGTCAAGATGACCTTCATCTATGTTCCTTTGTGATCTTAGAAAGTGTGAGGGGGAGACATGAGTTAACGGATGATTGTGATCCATGACGAATATAGCCACTACAAAGCAGTCAAAGGTTTAGTAATAAATGAATATGGTTTAGTGTTTAGGGTTAACGTATTAGGGTTTATTGTTTTGGGTTCATTTTTAAGGGTTAAGGGATTACAGTTAACGGTTTAGGGATTCGGTTATATGTGCTAACTTGTTTATTAAATAAATATTATCATGCTATTAATATTTAAACATATCAATATCACAAAAACTCAAACATAGTAACAACTATAATTCAATAATAAATCGATAAGAACAAATAAGTAACCATTTGAGGACATTCTTCTTAATATATTTGCAACCGATACACACCTTATACACTTATACTTTCGTAGTTTCAAGTGATACAACAAATTTCGATGGTTCTTCATCATTCAACAGAAACTCCTTTTATAGGCAAAAATCCATATCATCATTTATTACTACAACTTATAGGTAGTTGAAGTATCAATAACCATTTATAATAACTCCTACCAACCATATCAACATCATCTTTCTCTTCCACGTTACATCAACTAAACATTCGCTATATACAATTTTAAATAGAAAAGTCTACTCAATTGGTGTAAATCGATCCGCTTAAAACCCGATTAAATTATGCGAACTAATTTACCATACTAATTCGGAACGAAAAAATATACTAACTCCAATTAATTCAAAACTCTACCGGCTTGACACGTGTTAAGTAAAGTAATCATCACTAAAAGACGAAACAATTTTGTTTTAGTCGAAATAAACTTGTATTAAACAAACAAACAAGTACAAATTAACCAATTCCTAGAGAATTGAAGTCCTTAGCCAATAAAGAAGCTAATTGGAGTGGAGGAAAGAAGCTCCAAAGACTAAACAAATGGCCTAATAGCATTTGTTTAGCTACCCAATCAGCACACATGTTTTTGGATCTCCTAACAAAGGAGATTTTTAGTTTGTGTAACCCCTTACATCTCATGATATTCTTTACCAAAGTCTAAACAATTAATGTTGAATGATCTGGAAAACTCCCTAAAGTCTAAATATTTTGCTAAATGGCACCACAACTTGCATAGAGGTGACATAATATTTAATTAACGGTTTATTTAGAAAATGGCACGTGTAAGATTTAGTCATTGTTGTATACTTTTTAAAGTTGACTTTTGCAAACAAAAAAATAAGCGTGTTTTTTTGGCACGAAAAAATAAACTATCAAATAGTTGCAGAACGATTTTTCAGAATATAAAATTATTAAATACACCGTGACAAAACAATAGACTGACTTGACTATTCACTTATCTATATATCCTTAACATGGGGGAATTCTAATATAGAGCCCCACAACATGTATATTAACAAAATAAAGCCCACCCCATTTCTCCTTCTAATTACTAGTTAGACCCTAACTAGAACCTAGTTAAAAGACCCAAATAACCCTCAATCCCTCTATACACCCTCTATATACTATCTGCAACAAAAAAAACCAAAACAAAAATACCCAATTACATTTTTGTTTCAAAACCCTACCCCTCTCTATACCCTCTCTCTCTCTCTCTCTCACCTCCCCACCGTGAGCCACCCCCACCCCCTACCTGCATACCCCAGCCCCACCTTCCCACCACCACTGCGATGCCCTCCTTCCTCCCCACCGTGCAGAATCGCGAACCACCACCACTGTGATGCCCTCCTTCCTCCCCACCGTGCAGAATCGCGAACCACCACCACTCCTTCCGCCTTCACACCAAGCAGCAGCGAAACCAGCAGCACAGCACCACCTCCATCTCCCTGCTACGCACAAGAAGGTCGCCGGAAAACAGCGAGTCAGATCCACTGCTTCACGAGTCAGATCCACAAGATCCGCTGCTTGATGCCGCTCCAGTTCGTGGATCCAGTTCTTCCCGGGACAGATCACGAGTCAGATCCACCGCCGTGGTTCGCCGTGGTCCTTAAGCTCCTGCTGCGCCGCCATCCTTCACCACCATACTGCACCAGAACAAGAAAACCGCTTCCACTATCTCTATGAAACTCCCACCGCTCAGATCCACCGCTAGTTGCTCCAACACGCCACCTTGACACTTGCTGCAACACAGATTAGAAGGTCGAGCCTCCACCGTCGAGCTCATAGGTCAAGGGTCCAGATTGGAAGGTCGAGCCCACCATTGTCCAGCCCACTCTTGTCCAGCGCACCCTTGTCCAGCCCACACTTGCTGCTTCGTTTTTTTACACAGAAAGCTTTGGGTTTTTTTTTTTTTTTAAAACGTGATTATCCACAACCCTTGGTCCAGACCTACTTGGTCCATACCTAATGGGCTGGAATCATGAGTCTGGTCCAGATTTAATGGGCTAAAAACTATCTTTTTTTTTGTTTTTTTGTTTTTTTTCTCTTTTTATCAATTTTATTTGTTTGATTAAAAACTGTTTTATTGGGCTATAAGTTGTTTTTTTTTTAAAACCACTTTGTTAGTTTATTTCCTTGTCCTGTATGATCCAGACACTATGGTCCAGACACTATGGTCTAGTCATTCGGGTTTGTGACATGATTAATGACTTGGAAAAATATAAAAACAAGGACAAAACGGGATCGTATACACCAACTTGGACAAAAACTTGGAGAATACCGACTAATTGGATATATAACGAAAAATGAATTGGAACTAAAACACTTAGAAAACGTTTAATAAGGACAGGGTTGTACGAAATGGTCTGGACAATGTTGGTACATACCTCCTTGAATATACCGGAAAAAATATCAAGTAGTAAAAATTCAGAAAAAAAAAATTAATAAAAAAACGAAAAAGGAATAACAAAAATTGAAAAGGGTAGAAAAGTAAAAAATCTAATCAGAATTTTTAGTTAGGCCTTAAAAAGTAGTATTTTACAACTAGGCTTTAAATCCTAAGAAACTTAGGATTTAGGCCTCAATTTGGAGATTCCTCCCTTAACATTTCCGCATCAACAAGAGTTAAAATCCTTATTATGTGAACAAATAGTGTATAAGAAATTTTTCAAATACTTCATAAAATTCATAGTTAAGCTCCAAATCATCAAGAAATACTATATTTCTCAAAATCAATCCCATCATAACATAACATAACAATAACAAAAAACAAAAAAGCAAACACAATTTCATATTCTACATTATTTTCCAACATTTTATCCCACCATTAAATTCAACCAAAACTCTACTTCAAATTTAAACCCTTCATACTACTCCACGGAAACTTCACTCCACCACCACCACCACCACTTCCCCCACCACCACCACCACCACCACCACTTCCCCCACCACCACCACCACCATATTTCTTCCCACCACTCCCACTATCACCACCACGTTTATACCCACCACGTTTAATCTCAACCCTACCTTTTTCACCTCTTTTATCATCAAGCCAATGAGATTTAACAGTAGGATCATCACGTTTTTCCTCAACAGTACCAGATCGAGACTTAGATTGTTCAGTAACAGCCTTTTTACTATCTTCAATAATTTGAATAGGATAAAGATCACGTGAAATAGATAAAGGAGTTCTTAAAGTAACATAAGCTTTTTTATAATCAGGCATTGAAAATAATTTTCCACCACGTTTTTTCTTCTTTCCATCCATGTTTAATGTTCGAACTTCATCTACATCAAATCCATATAGTGATTCCAAAACCCTCTTTATCTCGATCTACAATAAAATTAAATAAATATATTCAATTAATTTATTTTTACATTTTTCAAAATTAAATTAAAATATTGTTACAAAAGTGTAAATTCACAATAAATGATTTAGATACACAATTTCATAACTATTAAAGTTAATTTTGCAAAACTAGGAGATAAATGAAGATTGTGAAAACTTGGGGGACCATAAGGTTTATAATTGAACTTACATTTGACATAGAAATCTCTAATATTGAAAATGCGGTCCCCTCATTATGTAAAAATTGCAGTATAGGTCCTTTTTATTATGCAAAGAATGCCTTATATGTCCCTATATTGTGCAAAAACTGAGTACTAGGTCCCAATATTAACAATTTGAGTTAATTGCACTATAAGGCTCTATTAGTTTTTTTTATTGCATTATAGGTACTTATATTATGCAGAAATTGCACTATGGGTCCTTATATTAACTATATGTCCCTATATTTGGGAAAATTTGCACTGCAGGTCCTTATATTAAAAAAAATTAGTTAATTGAACTATAGGTTTCTATATAATTTTTTTTTTGAGTTAATTGCACGGAAGGTCTTTTACTATGCAAAAGTTGCACGGCACGTCCCTTTGTTGTAAATCTTAAGTTGATAGACTATAAGTTTCGACATTTTTTTTGAGTAAATTGCACTGTAAGTCCCTATATTATACTTAAATTACAGTACAGGTTCTTTTATTATGCAAAAGATGCACTATGGGTCCTTAACCTATGCAAATACTGCACTACTTGTCCCTCTGTTAAAAAATTGAGTTAAATGCACTATATGTCCGTATATTATGCAAAAATAGCACTACAGGTCCCTACATTATGCAAAAATTGCTCTATATGTTCCTATAATGTACAAAAATTAACTGCAGGTCCCAATTTTTAAAAAATTGAGTTAATTGCACTATATATAACAGGTCCCTATAACAAATGCTTCTCTGTTTATGATTCTTTATAATCAACAATGCATAGATAATTATACATCAGTAATTCATATCATTATATATCTATATACATAATGAAGCTCATTCATAACAAAATTTCACCAATCTGAATAATGAACTGATTGATTCTCTGTCTCTATTATCTAAAACAAGTACAATAACAGAAAGCATTCTCTTCGAAATGGAATCCACAATTTACAATGACAAATTTGAATAAATGAATCAAAAGGGCGATAAAATTGCAGTGCGGCATGAAATTAAATATAAAATAAAAATGAAATGTTGATCGGGTTGTTAAAGGACTATAGTGCAATTAATTATTACCTTGGAGGCGGAACAGATGGTCTTGAGTGAGAATTCGTTAACGTTGGATAATGAGGAAGGTAGTTGAAGCTTGATGGGTAGGTTTGCGAAGTTTACTACTCTTCTTCCTAATCTGCTCCCCATTTTATTTCTTCTTCCTCTTTTGGTTCTTGTGAAAATCGAATCTGCAACCTGTGAGTGTTGGTGTTTTGTTGTCCTGTGAAAATGGAAATGAGAAGAGGAAGAAGGGTTTACCAAATGGGCCTTATTACAATTGGACTTTGGGTGAAGCCCTACAACTTTTACTTTAAGCCCATTAAACTAAAATCAAAAGTTGTTAGAGATTTTTACTTTGTTTTTTTCTTTTTTTCTTTTTTTTTTCAATTACAACCGAACAGAAAAAGATTAAATGTTACAAAGATTATTCAACATCCTATCGAAATCCACCAAGGAGCAGTCCATCCAGCTAGGAATAATGATGTTTCTTCTTATACACTTAGCGAGTGCATCTGCCGTTGTGTTATAGCATCTATTAATGTGTTTAACCTCCCATCCTGGGTACCGACCAATCCAACTTTCGATTTCCGAAAGAATGGGTTTTAGGCTCCAGTGAAGCCCGGTCTTCTGTTTAATTCCTTGAATCAACTCAAGGTTGTCAGAGTAGAATGAAACTCTCTGACTGGTGAGATCATGGGAAGATCTCATGGCTAATAACATCGTCCACGCTTCTCCTTCTATGACTTCTTTGATTTTGCATCTCAAATTAATCTTCCTTTCCATCCGTCTGCTAGAATTTATTCCAACTCCCGCTATACCTGCATGACTATTCCTGTTATATAGGAGAGTCACTTTGTATTCGAAGTTATTGACTCAATTAACATGTACCGTTAGATTGGAGGAGCAAGGTCCTGGTGGTCCAGTGAGTTAATCCCATCTCTTTAGATTATTACTTTGTTAAAATCCAAGCAACTCATAATATTTACTATGCTCCGTTTAAAAACCAAGAGTATTGATATATACCATCTAAATTTATATCACGTAATATACTACTCATGGCAAATCATTTGAGTATAAATAAATCGTTAATTATTTAGTTTTTAGATTTGAATGACGATTTATTTACTTAAATAACAACGTGTTATGAATTGTATATTGGATGGTAATATTGTTACTCAAAAATCAAATAAAAATATACAAACTTCCCTATCCTTATCACCCCTTTTATATATATATCTATATTATATTACACACTTTTTTTATAACTGATGGCCAGGATCGATTTTGGCAAAACATAAGTGGTGGCCAGGATCGATTCTGGCCCCACCTAACATTAATAAAAATAAAAAATAAAAAACCGAAGGCTAAAACAGAAAAAGAAAACAAAAAAACCCATTCCCTGTCTGAAACCTCTATCCCTCATTTTCGAAACCCTACTATTTCGCCTCTCTTCTTCGTCTCTCCACACTCGCCTCGCACCTTCACCGCCATCGACAGGACCAAATCGCCATCAACTTGGCCTAATCTCATCACAATCCACCCTTCTCTCCTCTACTTTCCACCATACAAAAGAGAACCGCTCCTTTCTCGCCGGTCCAGGAAAACCGCCGTTATCCACCACCAGCGCAGCTCGAGGACCATTCCACCGTTCTCTCCTCTTCTTTGGTATGTATAAATCTCCTCTTCCAACTTTTTGGTTTCGGGTTTGTGGGTTCTTCCTCGATTAATCCCCGTTTTTTTCATTTTGTTTGTTACAGAACGTACCTTTTTTGTTACCCCAAAATTGTTATTCATCTGCTAATCCAGCACTGCATTATCGATTGATCTTCATCTGCATTATCGATTGATCATAAAGTATGGTTTGTGTTAAATACTTTATCATAAGCAATTGCATCATTTCGAAGGTTTATTTGATTTTTAGTTTTGTGATAAAGAGAGAAAAATTCACTCACTCATTGGTGTAACGATGTTATTATTACAATTTACAGTGCTGCTGCATCATCAATGTCTGCTCTTAAACAACCAACAATTAGAGTTGTTGCTATTATTGCTGAAGGTGTACCTGAATTAGACACTAAACAGTTAATTAGTTACGCAAGAGCAAATAATAAGGTAATATATTAACAAAAAATGAATTTATAAATAAACATAAAATGAATTTTTTTTTGTTTCAGGTTATTATTGGTCCAGCTACAGTTGGTGGTATTCAAGCTGGAGCATTTAAAATAGGCGACACAGCTGGAACTATCGATAATATTATCCATTGCAAGCTTTACAGAACTGGATCTGTTGGTTTTGTCTCTAACTCCGTAAGTATATTTAATTTCTTATAATAAATTAATATGTAACACTAATTCTCATAAATGACAGGGTGGTATGTCTAATGAAATGTATAATACAATTGCACGTGGAATCTACGAAGGTTATTATAGTAACTTACTCAAACATTTATTTCTTGAATTTTTTTTTATATTTTATGTTAATTGTTTTAGGTATTGCAATTGGTGGAGATGTGTTTACTGGGTCAACACTTTCTGACCATGTTCTTCGATTCAACAATATACCACAAGTATGTATATTTATAGGAACATGTAGAAGGATATCATGAATTATCAGCAAAGACAAAAATTTACTTTTCCGCTGCAGTAGAAAAATGGGATGCTAATAATAGATTTATTAAAAAATATATATTTATTCAGCTCTTTGTGTTGTTATTACAGGTATGTTAGCTGCAACTCTAGCTTGACATAAATCAAAGCCAAGGATATATATTGGGTGTATGAAATCAGTGCCTGTTCTTGCTTCAAAGTAAATTTCACCGTATGAGAAGTGAAATACCCTCAGGTGGGCCCCACTTTTTAAATATTTAATTTTTTTACATTCGGATTATTACTAAATTTTCTGTGTTGTTTAAAGGATCTGTGTAGAGCTGATTCTAAATCATTCACTGCTCATTGGACTATGCTTTTACCTTCTACTGATGTGCTTATTCCGAGGTAAATAGTCCCTGAGGGTATTTTTGTTAATAGTCGAACTTATGAGTGATGAGTTTTTATTTGTAGGAAGTATGAGGCAACTTTGATGAGTTGTTTGCTATTCGATCCTTATGTAAAGGTACAAAAAAATTTCGATTTACTTAATTATCATTTTTATTTATGCTTCTAAGTTTACTAAATTTACTAAATTGCATTATGGCCCAGGCACGAATTGCATCTGTTTCTACTGTCACAACAATGTCTGATGGGCCCGCATCTATATTTTTACAGGTGGCTGAGTATAAAGAGTCCACTAAAAGTGGATCTTCTACAGCTCTTTCCTGCTCACTTGGTCAAATTTTAATGCAATTACATTCAGGTAATACGAAATATCTACCTGTTAAACTATGCAGAAGTTTTTTGGTAAGGTATGGTGGTCATTACTGTTTCATTTTAATTATAGGAGCTACCCACCATGAACTTAAGATCAAGCATGGATAACATTTACGACTTTATGTCTTTTTTTTTATATACACTAGCTCAAAATTTCCTTACAGGTAGAACGGATGAAAAATGAGAATTATCTCCTTCCAAATGATAATAATGAGTTCTGGATTTATATTGATTATAATAATGATTCACAATTTAATATATTGGTTCTTTAACACATTTATTTGTTTGAATTAACAGGTTAAGCAAAAATAAAAAGGAGCAAAAAGAATGGTGCTGCCAAGTGTGTAAAGGGCAAGAGAGTGGGAAATGGAATAGACTCTGGTAAATAGTTTCTAACCTTTCTTCTTTATCATTTAAGTGACGATACTTATTAATTTTTTTGGAGTTGTTTTGTGAGATGATTACAACCTCTAATCACTGTAATTAACACTTTAGGTCCTTTGATTATCCATGCTGTTGACGAAAAAGTTAGGGCATATTACAATTTTGAGAATATTTGGACCGCAATGACATCTAATCAAGAAGTTAGTGAGGTAAACATTAATAAAATATATATGAAAATTATGTAAACCCGATTTAAAATATCCATTAAATAAATTTTTATATGAAGCTTATGAGAAAAAGAGTTCTAGGATTCAATAGAAAGATGAGAATGCACCTTCATTAATAGATTTAGAGGAGCGAATTATGAAGTAAGTTATACTTTACTTATTTAGAAGTTTTGCTTGCTTTTTTATATGCTAAAAGTGGGTTTTATTCTCTAATTACAGAATGAAGGAAGAGAGATTACAGAAGAAATCTGAAGGTGCTTCGGAAGTTTTGTCATGGGTTAATTAGAGTCGTAAAATTCAAGAGAAAAAAAGTTACTGAAAAAGAAAAAGCTTTACAGCTATCAAGAGTTTTCGAAGAACAGGTTTGTTTCTTTAATATAGATTCCGATTTTATATAAGCTTGACTGTGTTTTTTATATTTCAGGATAATATAAACCAAGAAGAAAGTGATGATGAGTTGCCAAAACAGCGTGTTACAAATCGTATGTATTCTTTAACCAATTTTTATATATATACATACATAGTATATTTTACATATATATATAAGTTAAAATTCCTTTTGCAGATAATTTAGGTGGGGTAAAAATTCTTCATGGGCATGATAAAGTACTTGAAGGTGGAGCAGTAGTTTTGACACTCAAAGATTAAAACATACTTGCTGATGGTGATGTTAATGAAGGTAATTTATTTTCTTAGGGGATTATTCATCATTATTTATTACCTATGCTTCAAATAAAGGAGTTGTTTTTTAATTACGGTTTTACTTTTCATGCAGTCAATATAGCTTAACGAAGCGAGGAGTAGAGCAAGACAAGAATATAATGGAAAACCACAAGCTCCTAGAGATGAATTCAAGTATTGCTGGTTATGCAATGGTTTTGGTGATTGATACAATGTTGGTACCATTTCCGCAGATTTCAACTGTAACAGCTCAAGATTATAGTGAAGTTAGCGTTGAGAAGCTAATCGAGGAGTCTGAGATGCCTTCTACGAGCTTCTTTACTGAAATATCTCAACAACTGAGGAAAGGTTTGTAATTCAATCTTCTCAACTTTTACAAAACATATATAAAACTGAGTTGGAACCTATCGTAGGGACCCATAGTGTAGTATTTGCATAAATAGGGACCTATCGTGTAATATTTGCATAAATAGGGACCTATCGTGTAATTTTTGCATAATATAGGGACTCAATAGTGTAATTATTGCAAAATATTAATATGCATTTTTTTTTTGCAGTACATTTTCATTTGGCTATAGTGTTGACCAATTTTGTGTTCTAATCTTTTTTTTGAATTGTTTTGCAGTAAATATCATTTGGCGAAGGTGATGGAATAATCAATTTAGTGTTCTAATTTAGTGAGCAATTTACAATACGTTTTTTTAATTTTTAAATGGACAAACAAATGCATTATTGGTAAGTTTAATATAAATCTGATAACTTATTTTAATATAAGATATGGTAAATTTTATTTAAGTAATTTAGTTCTTTTAACTTAGACTCTCCTTCGGTTAAAAGAAGTAAATTACTCCCTCCGTTCCACTTAATTTGTCCACTTAACTTTTCACATATATTAAGAAACATAATAAATGCATTCACCATTACAAAAATACCCCTAATAAAGTATCTTGATATTTTAAATGTGTATTGGAAATATAAATTTCAATATTTTAATAAGGGTAATTGTGGAAAAAGTAAGAAAGAAAGTGTCTTGAACTCTTAAGTGGACAATATATTTGGAACATTATTTTTAGTAAGTGGACAATTTCAATGGAACGGAGGGAGTACTTAAATCCGATTCTATAAACTATTTTAGGAAATATCCGACAAAGTCAACTTATTTTTTCCTTAAATTAATTTATTTATGAAACATAATTATGTTTACTTAAACCCGATATTATTTATAAACTATTTTAGGCCATATAGGATTTAGTCAATTTAAGTTTTCCTTAAATTAATTTATTTGTCCAACATAATTTCCCTTATTTAATTCCGATATTATTCTATAAAGCATTTTAGGAAATATCCGATTTAAGTCAACTTACAATATCCTTAACTTAATTTATTT
Organism: Nemophila menziesii; assembly: GCA_029959085.1. Classification (NCBI taxonomy): domain Eukaryota; kingdom Viridiplantae; phylum Streptophyta; class Magnoliopsida; order Boraginales; family Hydrophyllaceae; genus Nemophila; species Nemophila menziesii. The sequence continues at coordinate 462,174 of JARWIR010000103.1, forward strand.
TCGATAGCTAAATCAGCCTTTATTTAAGTTTTTTTCCAAAAATAAAAATCGATTTTAGTCTATATGTTACTCAATCCTTTGCTTCTTAAAAAACCATCTCTTTTTCTATACTAAAACAAAAACTATCTTAAGCTTCTCTTCTACTCAAAACATTTTACTGCATTTTCTGCATTTTCCCACCACATTAAGGGACAAGGGGGAATTTTATCGATTAAAATCACCACAAGTAAGAAATAAATCAAACTTTTCTTTAATGTGTGTAAAGCTTATTACAATAATAATGATTTTGAATTATATGTAGAATTGGAAGCAAATTATGAATGATGATTGGAAAAAAGGAAAACGGGTGGCTAGATGGGACTACAATCACATGGTAAAAATTGCTCATAGTTTACACAATTATCTATATTATATTTGTAATACATACTTAATTACAATATTTCAAATATGCAGGTTAGTGTCGCGGTTCCCCAAATCGAGCGATATATGTATGTTGATATATCCACGTTTTGTAAAGTTATGAGACGGATGCACAAAAGACTTGATAAGAATATTGAAAAGATTCAAGAAAAAGACATTTAGTAGTTATGAGCTATTTTGGTTGATTGATTTATAATTTATGTCGCTATTGAAATTTTTTAAATTTATTATATTTATTTTTGTAAATTAATATTGTTAGAGTGCCTTCAGGCATGGGTTTTTCTAAGAATATATCGTGTTCTTGAATACAAATTTAAATTTGAATTTTTAATTTTTCAAAGTGGCTTCAGACACGGGTAATACCTAGTCTATATTATATTACAAGCTTTTTTGATAAGTGGTGGTCAGGATTGATTCTGGCCAAACATAAGTGGTGGTCAGGATCGTTTCTGACCCCACCTATCATTAATACCATTAACTATTCATTTTTTAATTAAAAAAATTATATTATAAAACAAAATACCTTAAATCACTCCCTTATTTCTATCATTGAACTTTTATTCTTTTCATAAATCTCTTATTAATTAATCTTTATTTACTTAATAAAAAAGTTATATATTAAAACAAAAAAACCTTAACTCACTCCCTTATTTTATTCTTCTCATAAATCTCTTAAGATTTTTTATTTTTTTATTTTCACATTTGTTATATCTATATAAAAACCACATTGGTCTTTTATATTATATTACAAGGTTTTTTGATAAGTGGTGGCCAGGATTGATTCTGGGCAAACATAAGTGGTGGTCAGGATCGTTTCTGACCCCACCTATCATTAATACCATTAACTATTCATTTTTTAATTAAAAAAATTATATTATAAAACAAAATACCTTAAATCACTTCCTTATTTCTATCATTATTCTTTTATTCTTTTCATAAATCTCTTATTAATTAATCTTTATTTACTTAATAAAAAAATTATATATTAAAACAAAAAAACCTTAACTCACTCCCTTATTTTATTCTTCTCATAAATCTCTTAAGATTTTTTATTTTTTTATTTTCACATTTGTTATATCTATATAAAAACTACATTGGTCTTTTAAAAGAAATGTTTTCAAATTGGGAATATAGGAGCAGTGTATTACCCTACACGGTGTTTCAAAAAGGCAATAAAAAATAATATTGAAATAATAATAATAATAATAATAATAATAATAATAATAATAATAATAATAATAATAATAATAATAATAATAATAATATCTTGAAACACTTAAGAACAATTGGGCAAATCCGATTTAGACCTTTACAATCAAATTACAACATATGGATTGTTTGATAATACTTTAATAGCGGAATGAATTATATTTTATTTTAAAAAAATATCAATAAAAGTTACATCATTGATTATAAATACCCTTATACACAACCTTAACTTTGACCTTGACCGTGAACGTGACTTTGACCTTGACATTGACCTTGACCTTGACGTTAACCTTAACCTGAACATTAACCTTAAACCAACCCCTTATACATAACCTCATACCCTTAACTATCAACCTTAACCTTAACATTGAATTTGCCCTTAACCTTAACCTTAACCTTAACCCAAACCCAAACCCAAATTCCAAACCTTAACCTTAACCTTAACCTTAACCTTAAACTTAAACTAAACCCAAACCCAAACCTTAACCTTAACCTTAACCTTAACCTTAATCGTAACCTTAACCTTAACCTTAACCTTAACCTTAACCTTAACCTTAACCTTAACCTTAACCTTAAACAAAACCCAAACCCAAACCTTAACCTTAACCTTAACCTTAACCTTAACCTTAACCTTAACCTTAACCTTAACCTTAACCTTAAACAAAACCCAAACCCAAACCTTAACCTTAACCTTAACCTTAACCTTAACCTTAACCTTAACCTTAACCTTAACCTTAACCTTAACCTTAACCTTAACCTTAACCTTAACCTTAACCTTAACCTTAACCTTAACCTTAACCTTAACCTTAACCTTAACCTTAACCTTAACCTTAACCTTAACCTTAACCTTAACCTTAACATTAACATTAACCTTAACATTAACCCTAACCCTAACCTTAACCTTAACCTTAAACTTAACCTTAACCTTTAACTTTATTTTTAACTTTACCTTCACCTTTACCCATACCTTTACCTTTACATTTACCTTAACTTTAACCTTAACCTTGACCTTAACCTTAACCTTAACCTTAACCTTAACCTTAACCTTGACCTTTACCTTGACCTTAACCTTGACCTTAACCTTAACCTTAACCTTGACCTTAAACTTAAACGATACCTTAACCTTAACCTTAACCTTGACCTTAACCTTGATCTTAACCTTAACCTTAACCTTAACATTAACGTTAACCTTAACCTTAACGTTAACCTTAACCTTAAACTTAAACTATACCTTAACCTTAACCCTCAACCTATTATCCATAACCTTAACCCCTTAACTGCTAACCTTATTCTTAACCTTATCATTAGCCTTAACCTAACCCTCACCGTAAAATTAACCTTAACCTAAACCTTAACCTTAACATTAACCTTAATCTTAAACTTAACATTAAACTTAACCTTAAACTTAAACCTTAAACAACCTTACATCTTAAACCTTAAATCCTAATCTTCATCATCACCTTAACCTTAACTTTAATCTTAATCCTTAACCTTTAACCTTAAACCTTACACCTTAAACCTTAAACCTTGATCCTTAAACCTTGACCTGGAACCTTAAACCTTACAGCCTTATCTTCATCTTCACTTTAACCTTAACTTTAACCTTAACCCTTAAGCCTTAAACCTTAAATCTCAAGTCTTAACCTTTACCTTCACCTTCATCTTAAGTTTAACCTAAACCTTAACCATAACCTTAACCTTGAAGTTAAAACGTAGCCTTAATCTTGAACCTTGAACCTTAAACCTTAAACCTTAAACTTTAAACCTTAACCTTAACCTTCACTTTCAACCTTAACCTTAACTTTCATCTTAATTGTAACCTTAACCTTAACCTTAAACAAATGAAGAATCTTCACGCTAATATTCTACCTTAAACTTGGAATTTCATTAAACCTTAAACGTTTAATCTTAAACCTTAACTCGAACTTAACCTTAATCTTAAAATTAAATTTAACCTTAACCTTGACTTAAAATTTAACCTTAACCCTTAACTTTAACCTTATCTTTAACCTTGACCTAAACCTTAACCCTAACCTTAACCTTAAATTCAACCTTAACCTTAACCTAACCTTAACCTAACCCTTAACTTTAACCTTAAAATTAACCTTATCCATAACGTTGACCTAAACCTTAACCCTAATCTTAACCTTAACCTTAACCTTAACATTAACCTTAACCATAATCTAACCTTCTTCTTGATGAGAAAAAAAAAAGAAAAACCTTAACTCCAACTTTAACCTTGACCTTCACCCTTGGAACCTGTGTTCGATTTCCGTCAACGGAACAAATTTTTTCTTCAGTGTCTTCAGACACGGGTTTTACCTAGTCTATATTATATTATAAGGTTTTTTGATAAGTGGTGGCCAGGATTGATTCTGGCCAAACATAAGTGGTGGCCAAGATCGTTTCTGGCCCCACCTATCATTAATACCATTAATTAATTCTTAATTACTTAATAAAATTACATAAAACAAAAAACCTTACATCACTCTTTACATTTAATTTATAATATTTATATAATAAAGCATAATATACCTAACTTCTCATATTACTAATAAAAAATCTTTAACTCTCATAATTTTTTTTATTCTTCTCATAAATATCTTAAATTTTTTTCTCAATTATTATATCTATATAAAAACCACATTGATCTTTTAAAAGAAAAAATTTCAAATTGAAAATATGACCTACACAATTTTTCGTAAAGCCAATGAAGAAAAATAATATTGAAATATATGGTGGAGTTAAAAATAACAATAATGATAATAATAATATTTGAAACACTTAAGAACAATTGGGCAAATCCGATTTGGACTTTTATAATACCATTAATCAATTCTTATTTACTTAATAAAACAAATTTAAAAAAAACCTTAGATCACTCAAAAATATCTAATTTCTCTCATATCCATAACCTTAGACCCTTAACTATCAACCTTAACCTTAACCTTAACTTTAACCTTAACCTCAACCTTAACCTTAAACTTAAACTTAACCTTAACCTTAACCTTAACCTTAACCTTAACCTTAACCTTATCCTTATCCTTATCCTTAACCTTAACCTTAACCCAAACCCAAACCCAAACCCAAACCCAAACCTCAACCTTAACCTTAACCTCAACCTCAACCCAAACCCAAATCTTAACCTTAACCTTAACCTTAATCTTAGCCTTAACTCATCCCAAAACCAAACCCAAACCTTAACCTTAACCTTAACCTTAACCTTAACCTTAACCTCAACTTCAACCTTAATCTTAACTTTAACCTTAACCTAAACCTTAACCTTAACCTTAACCTTAACCTTAACCTTACCCTTACCCTTAACCTTAACCTTAACCTTAACCTTAACCTTAACCTTAACCTTAACCTTAACCTTAACCTTAACCTTAACCTTAACCTTAACCTTAACCCTAAACTTAACCTTAACCTTAACCTTAACCTTAACCTTAACCTTAACCTTACCTTACCTTACCTTAACCTTAACATTAACCTTAACCTTAAACCTTGACCTTGAACCTTAAACCTTAAAGCCTTATCATCATCTTCACTTAACCTTAACTTTAGCCATAACTCTAAACCCTTAAACCCTTAACCTTAACCCTTAAATCTCAAGCCTTAACCTTTACCTTCAACTTCATATTAACTTTAATCTAAACCTTAATCATAATCTTAACCTTGAAGTTAAAACTTAACCTTAACCTTGAACCTTAAACCTTAAACATTGAACTTTGAACCTTAATCTTAACCTTAACCTTAAATTTAATTCTAATCCTGACCTTAACATTTCCTTTAAATTTACCTTAACCTTTAAACCTTTAATTTTAAACCTTAACCTTAACTTTCATCTTAACTGTAACCTTAACCTTAACCTTAAACAGATGAAGAATCATCGCTCTAATATTCGACCTTAACCCTGGAATTTTGTCAAACCTTAAATGTTTAATCTTAAACCTTAACTCTAACTTAATCTTAATCTTAAAATTAAATTTAACCTTAGCATTGACTTAAACTTTAACCTTAACCCTTATCTTTAACCTTAAAAGTAACCATATCCTTAACGTTGAACTAAACCTTAACCCTAACCTTAACTATAACCTAACCTTCTTCTTGATGAGCAAAAAAAGAGCAACCTTAACTCTAACTTTAACCTTGACCTTCACCCTTAGAACCCGTATTTGATTTCCGTTAACGCAACAAATTTTTTCTTCAGTGTCTTCAGACACGGGTTTTACCTAGTATATATATATACAACTTTTTTGGACATTAATATATATACAACTTTAAAAACAAAAAGCCTAGTTTATGAAAAACCTCTCAACCCTTTTCTTATTCGGAGTTAGGGTTAGTCGAGCTCGATTTCTATGGCTGGCCTAGTGAAACTCTTTGAAAAGTGGACGAGAGGGTAGCGAAAACTTTGCTCGTAGCACATCAGAGATTGGCTTCGTGGTAGTGGTGCAACTCCGCGGAGTTAGGGTTCAGAACACAAAATAAAATATTAAGAGTTCATGGATATTTGTCTGGTTTCAATTTATTTAGAATATTTTTGTATTGTGCTACTCATAAGTTATTTGTGACTTTTAAAAAAATGTTTTCCCTTACATTAATATATTTACAAAATCCGTTGGTCAATCTTCCAAATTATAAACGAGTACTAAATTGCGGTATGTTGGTTCAAGAGAATGTAATTATAAGTAAATCATCTAATTTTATACCAAATTTTCAACACAGAAGAAATCAATTTTGTGGTTTTATCCATACTTGTGATAGAATTGCATGCAAACTTTGAATCAAACGACATTAAGTCAAATTGTGTGAAGATTATTTTGTTTTCCTTTCAAATCCGACTAAAATTAGTTTAAATATAAGTCAATTGTTGATTGATGCCTATTAAAAAACTTATTTAGAAAAAGGTGCCTAGAAAAAAATATTTATTAAAAACAGCCTCATCCCAAATTTACCCTTATGATTAACAATTAAAAAATAAGAAAAAAACTAATTATCACACGCGCGCGTCCGTGAAATTTTTTTAAAATCGTCATAACTAATTCAAAAAAAATAAAAAAAAATAAAAAAAAATTATATTTGGAAAAATCAAATTAATATTTACGTCTATGATTTTTTTCGGAATTTTCGGAATTTTTTGATTTTTTTGATATTTTTTAAATTTTTTTTTCGCAGACACGAAATTACATGTTTTAAACATGGAATTTCATGTTTCAAACATGGAATTTCATGTTTATTTCACGGTTAAAACATGAAAATCCGTGTCTGCGAAAAAAAATAAAAAAAAAAACAAAAAATTCAAAAAAAAATCAAAAAAATCATAAACGTAAATATTAATTTGCTTTATTCAAAAATACAATTTTTTTAATTTTCTGATTTTTTTTGAATTAGTTATGACGATTTTAAAAAAAAATTCACGGACGCGCGCGTGCGATGGAATTAGTAGTAGTAGTAGGTGGTGGTGGTGGTGGTGGAGGTGGTGATGGTTGTGGTGGATGTAGTGGTGGTTACATACATGCTGGTTGTAGTGGTGGTTGTAGTGGTGGTTGTGGTGGTGATGGTGGTGGTGGTGGTGGTGGTGGAGAAAGAAGTACCCTATTATTTGTTTAATATTTAAAAATTAATATTGTATTAAAATAAAATAATATATTTAATAATAAGGGTAGTAAAGGTATAGAAAATATAAAGGGGATGTTTTCTATAAATATTTATTTCATTAGGCATTTTTTTATAAAATATTTTATTGAAGGCATAAAAGAACAATTAATGGGGATGTTTTCAACAATAACCCCTTAAAATATTCCTCAAATTGTTTCACTAAAGTTCTAGGAGTCCACCCTATAAAAGAACGAGACTAATGTTTTGTTTCTTCTTTGCCGGGTTTTGTAAAAAATATCGGTAAAACAAAATTGTCCTATTTTAGTATCTACATTTCAGAAAAATCATGTTTTTTCAATGACCATTTACTATAATTTAAGTTTCTTCCTCAAATCTGTTTGATAACATACAGAGATATTACTCACAATAATCTGTTTTGCATATATCAAACGAAGCAACCAAATTAAATTCATCCAAACGCACTTAAACTTTATTATCCACCACAAAATTTAAACAAAAACTAAAACAACCAAAAAAAACCACAAATTGTTGTAATACACTATAAATTGTTATGCAATACAATAAAAAAGTAGAAAAAGTAATGATATTACACGTTTCAACTACTTTTCAATCCCTGATTTTCAAACATTAACAAAATAATAAATCATTTCAACTTGTAAAGTTTTTCCATTATATCCTTTAAGCGTTGAACATCTGCACCTACAACTTCAGATGCTTTTTTCCCTTTCTGAAAGAAGTGTAATGTTGGCTATACAGTAAAAACAAATATTAATTAAACAGTAATATTTATGCTATTTTAACTTTATATAAAAAAACAAAGAAAAGATATATACCACAGCTCCAATATCAAATTGTTTTAGTGTATTCTTAAGTGATTCCTGTACATACACAATATAAGTTTTAAAATTCATGATCAGTAAAAAAATAAAAAAAATAAAAATCTTACCTTATCAATGTCAATTTTAAATGTTGTGACATGAGGGTATTTCTCACTTAGCTGTCCAATAATAGGAGTTAACAATCGACCTACAACATTATAACATTAGATAAGTTTATTTGCTTTTAGGTCCCTCAAGTTTCAGGAATGTAAAATCATATTGTAAAGTTACTTACAGGGCCCACACCAAACAGCAGTAAAATAGAATACTGCAGGTAAGTTTTCATCTGCCAGGAAAAAAAAGTGAGCAACCTTAAAATATTGTGTCCTAAGCTAACATTAACTGGAATTAATAATTTGTACATGTTTAGTTTACCTTGAATTTTGCGAATTGAATCGTTGAACTGCTCTTCAGATTCTATCACTACAACATTTGATGGACCTAAAATAATCCCCAAATATTGTTCATATGTTAGAATCTAAAAATGTATAATAAAACGTATAATTAAATTAAAAAAAAAAAAATCTGATATATAAAATAACAAGCATTCGAAACTATAGAACACATGAACTCGATATATAAGTATGTAATTAACAGTAGACACATAAATAATACTTAAATGTATGTATAACCTGAAGAAGATGAAGAGTAGTTCCGGGAGTGAAGATTGAGAGGGAGAAGGGGGTTGGATTGTAAATTAAGAGAAAGAGAAGAGGCAAATGTGTAATTATTGAGAAGTGGTATGGGTAGATCGGCGACGGTGGAGTATGAGGCGGCGGCGGCAGCAGAAGAGATCATTAGGGAAGATGAAGAAGAAGAAGAACGAGACAAAATACACTGTCTGGTGCCGACTAAACGACGTAGTAACACTGGAATTCCTTTCATCCTCTTAATGGACTGTGTTGATTTAGGGGTCTTTCAGGGTTTTGAATTGAATTTGAATGCTAGGTTATATTTATAGTTTTTTGTTCATTTGTTGGTTTTTTCCCCTTTCATAGTATCGCATACCCAAAATGTCAAAAGATGGAGTAACATTCAAGTATAGGATCATATCAAATTTCTTTTTCTAATTATGTAGGAGTAATTAGGTATCTACTACCACTCTAACAAGTCACTTATATCGGGCTTTTTTTTTTTTCTACCTCCTCATCGAGATGAGAACATAAGTGATAAATTTAAAAATGTTAACGTTAAAGATCTCGCGTTGGTGCGAGAATGCCCCCTATTGCTTACATGTTGTTCGCGAACGACTCCCTTTTCTTTGTTAGCCTTAATTATAAGAATATCGAGATATCTAAAAGTGTTTTGACTCATTAATGTGAGGGGTTTGGACAAAGAGCAAATTTGCGGAAACATTTGTTATATAAGAGGACTCCTAGAGCACTGGTGGAGGAAATTGCTACTACGCTCAACATCCAAATATCTGACTCAATTGGTAAGTATATGAATTACATGAGATCAAAGGTAAAACACTTTAATGGCTCAAAGGCCAGTTTTTTGGTACAACATTGGAAATGGAAGGAGAAACTATTGTCGAAGCCTCGAAGGGGGAAGAGGTACTCGTTAAACCGGTCCTTTAAACTCTTCCAATTACACTATATACATCCTCTAGCTAGTGAAAGCTTATGCATAGAACTGTACAAAAGTAGAGTCAATCTTTGGTGGGGTTCAGGGCAGCGCAAAATAATCCATTGGAAAACATGAGATATGATCGTGACCCCCAATGCGGAGGTCTAGGTTTCATAAATTTTGGGAGCATGGACCTTGCTCTGCTATCGGCAACAACATGGAGGATCCACAACAACCTGAATTCCCTTGTATCTAGAGTACTCAAAGGTGTTTACTTTCCATCCCACTGCTTCGAACGCTTCTAAGAAAAAGGTTAAGTCATATGCATTGACTATCATATTGGTAGGATGAGACATCCTGAAATGAGGATGTATTTTGACATATTTAAAATGGGATCCTCGCAAATATTTTAACAACCAAATGGTTAGTGGCTCACCTTTCCATTTAGAAACCAGAGGGAGCCAATATACGAAAGGTTAGTGAACTCATTCTTCTAGACGAATCAGGTTGAAATACCTACCTCATCAAAAACCTTTTTCATAAAGAGGCAGGTTACTTCATTATCTGCTCTCACCTCTACGCTACCTATGAAGAAGATAGGATTATTCGTACCCTCTCAAAAAATGGTATTTACACGACAAAATTTGGATATCACTTCATCTCGTCCATGAAACAGAACAATCATCCAATGTATTTTCATCCTAAAGGGCTAGGGATGCCTCAATCTGGAAAACAGTTTGGTATGCTAAAATCCCTAAAAAATTATGTGATCATGTAAAAATGGTGCAATGACATTCTTCCATGTGGGGTTACTCTGTATAAGAAAAATACTCTTCTTCGAGGAAATGTCCTTTCTACAATCATGCAGAAGAAATCGTTGATCATGTTCTCTTGAGTTGTCCTACAAGATAGGAGGTGTGTAGTGTTGCTATATTTTTAGATATTATTGACACGAGGGGGATTTAGAGGTTTGGATCATGGCATCAATCAATAGTGAGTGGAATCAATAAGGAACGGTATCGGAAAACCCTTGCGACACTCATTATAATCACATGTTGGAATATTTGGATTGCAAGAACAAAGTGCATCTTCGTAGGCATCAAATGGAATTTGAAACCTATCTTGGTACTAATCGAAAATCTTATGCAAGACACATTTAGAGATGATTGGGTTGGAGCTGGGGCTTCAACTGCTAGTGAATATAATAGCCCGACTTTAAACATTTAATGTGATGCCATGCCTACATGGATCACTTTTTTGGGGGTTGATAATTCAGGTTGCCCTATCATGTGTGATGGAAGAACATATGGTGCAGCTTGGTAATTGGAGATGAGATTGCAACAGTTCTCAAAGTCTGCCAATATGTTGATACCTTCAAGGATGGGAAAGATACTATACATACGGATTGCCTTGGTGTTATCATATGCCTACAAATCACAACAAACACTAATTGGAAGGCATGGTCGCTCATGCAGAAAATCTGAGATATTATTCAGTCGAAATCTCATATTTTTGTCAAGCATGTCCTTACAACTATAAATAGAGGGTCTGACTTTCAAGCTATGGTTTTTGTTTTAATCTTCTCATGCTAATTGGTCAACGTCTATATCCTTATTTTGATTAACTCCTCAGGTAGACTTTGTAATTGGTCTGGGATCGAATGAATTGTTTCTATTTCTTTTTATATATTTAAATACATATTTTTAACAAAAAATCAAGTAGCTTATATTTCGTGGAAAGTTTATAATTTTGAAGATACATTATTCATTACTCCCTCCGTTCCTAAAAGGTTGTCACTTATACTAAAAATAGTTGTTCCAAAAAGGTTGTCACTTTAGAAAATCAAGACACTTTTTTATTTTTCATACCACATTTACCCCTAATTAAATATTATAATTTAGGTTCTCAATACACATTTAAAATACCAAGACACTTTATAAAGGTTATTTTAGTAATCAAATAGATAATAAATAACTTTTCTTAATTTGTGTGCAAAAGCAATTGTGACAACCTTTTAGGAACGGAGGGAGTAGTAAGTATTTGGTATATGAGGATATTTATACTTCTTTTTGCATCAGAATACTCTTAAGTGGGAATCCACTTTGAATTTGATAAATATTTTGCTTGTGAAGTATGTGTTCGTGTATATCCTATAGATCTACTCTTTATAATCGAGTTGCGCATACTACGGGTTAATTAAAGAGTAAAACTCTACCAAATGAGATACAATCATAATATCTACTTTTTTTTGTCAACTACTATAATTTCTACTAACTACAAATCCCAGTTTGAATAAATGAAACCTCTTAAGCATTTACCTCATTTTCTTATTCATAAACACTATCACACTAACATGCATAATAAGGAAAGTTTATACATCTCAATTATATTAATAGTTTTCATAACTATGATATTTCCTTATAATGTCTTAAAAAGGTTTACATAGAAATTTACATTCAATCAAATTGAAAAATTCAAAAAAAAAAAAAAAAACTCAATTAAAAAGTAAAAACATCTTAACAAACCAAAAGTAGACTAAACTTGATCAACTCAGTATCCCAAAGAACCATTTTCAAAATGAAGAGACAAGTTACTACAAATATTGAAATTATTGAACAGACAGGACTTCATGGCCCCATGGATAAACAAATTGAAGAGCCAAGTTAGCACAGATATTGAAATTATTGAACAAACAGGACTTCATGGCCCAATGGATAAGGCGCTGGTCTACGAAACCAGAGATTCTGGGTTCGATCCCCAGTGAAGTCGATCTTATTTTAGTTGAATAAAACATTTTTACAAACGTTTTTCATGCTAGATTAGGGACTGTGTTTCTTCAGTTTTAATCTGTTTCCTTTTCTATATTACAGACCTCGTTTCTTCTCTTTTCTTACTAAATGAGAAACTGAAATATGTACTAAAAAATGATACTCAAGGTCCCTAATCTATTTATATTTATCAATATAGTCCCTAATCTACCACCACCATAACCTTTACTTTACAATTTCAACCAAAATAACCCCTAACATCAACAATAAATCGCTTCACTTGTCACATAAAATATTCCAACAAAATTCTTCGATTATCAATCAAAAAAATTAACACAGAAGTAAACAATACTCATATAACAAACACTGTTAACTCATATTAACTACAGAGTCGAATTTTAAAAAAAAAACAATAAATAACAAATTACTAAATTAACTGAATGCTACTATCACCACCAGGTGGTTTTCTTCCACCTAAAAACTCCCTCGGCTCAGCTTTTCCATCAGAAAATATATCACTCCCACTCATTTCCTTCAATTTAGCCCTACTTGATGGTGTCTCAGTGGACCCCACATGTATATCCTCCTTAATAACATCATTATGTATCTTCTTAACACTCTCTTCCCCAAACATAATATTACTTAACCCTCCTGCAGGCTATAAAATCATAATATTAAAAAAAGGGTAGAATCGTAAAAGTGTAAAAACAAACTTACGTTAGAAACTTTAACTGAGGTACGAATATGACGTGGCGTTGCGTCCCACTGGGTTTGAGTTTGAGTTTCATTCACTGGTGGTGCTCGTGGTGGTGCCGCTGCTCGTGGAGGAGGTTCAGGTGTACCGAAAATATCATGTCCGATTAATTCTTTAGATTTTGAATGTGAAAAGTGTTTACCGATTTTAGAATCTAAATCTGTTTCGAGGGTCCCACATAGTTCACGCTGTTTTGCTGCTTCGGTTAAACTATGAGGCTTTTGTGGTGAAAGTTCTTGTGTACTGAATGAGATCTGGCTTATATCATTTGCAGCTTGCTATTTAAAAAAAATAAAAATGAAATTAAAATGAGATTAAATGTAAGGGTAAGTGTAGTATATAATATATATACATATACCTGAACTATATGCACTGGTGGGACTCCTGATTCATCTTCGAATATATTATGACCAAACATTTCCTTTAATTTGTGTTCAGAGCAGTTTTTCTTGAAGGTGGTACTGGGTAAATTACACAATTAGATCTATAAACACTAGTTAATGGGTATGTTCAAAGGTATTTCCTTTAAAAATACCCATTAATCAAATCATAGTAATAAAGAGAAGAGTAAAATTGATGGTTTGGAAGAAAAATCACGAATTAACAATGTTATCCCTACCGAAATTTAGTATAAGATTAGATAAATGAAAGTAAAATAGTAACCTTCTATTGAGGGATTCAGCTTCGTCCCCAGTAATCTGATCTCCAGAGAGAACTTGAGTGATTCCATCTGAGGGCTGAAATTGAAAAGAAGAAGATAATGATAATGATAATGGGAGAGTATTGTGAGTAAGAGTGATGTAAGATGATCGGATAATGACGTAACCTGATTAGAAAGAGGGATTGTTGCGGTGGAGGAGGATTTGTTCTTAGATGGAGATTCCGGCCAAGATAGCAAACCGGCGGTGGAGTTGTGAGTATGTCGTACAGGTGTTGCTCTCTCCATTATTTTCTGAATAATTTTGGAATTTTACAGATATTAGAAAGAAAGGGAGAAAGTGATGAGTCGGCTATGAGTCAGTTTATTGTTTTATTCTTCGAAGAAACGTTAGATTTTGAATTTGGTTTAATAATATTTGATTTCAAATTTAAATTTAAATTTTGAAATAGGAATTAGGTATGATTTTTCTTCATGAATATTTCTGATTTAGTTCTTGAATTTTTTTTTTAAAAAAAAGCTCTAAGTAATATTTTCACCTAACTAAAATAACACAAAAGTAAATCTCCCTTTATATCTCATCTTTGAAACCAAATTCCAAAATCTACTTAGGGCCCGTTTGGAAGTGCTTATTTTAGAGTAAAAAAGCGCTTTTAGAATAAAATTTAAAATTTAAAAAAATTATTAAAAATAATCTTGAAATCTAAAATTATTTTAAGTGCTTTTTTTAAGAAGCACCTATTTGGTGCTTCTCAAAAAAGTGCTTTCAAAGTCAAAAAAACTCTTAAAATGCTAAAAGCACTTTTAAGTGCTTCTCCAAAAAAGCACTTCCAAACGAGCACTTAAACTCTTTGTTTGATTTTTATGTTTTTGTTAAAATTTTCTTCTAATTTGTATCTAGGGATGACAAAGGTTATTGTTGGTCTAAAGTTATAATTTGAAATTGCTACGAAATTTCAATTCTTCCGAGAAATGTGTATAGAAGATTTGGAAGATCAAACAGCATAGAACAACGTGAAACTTCCTTCCAAAACATAGCATTAAACCCTCGAAGACATGGCAGACTGAAGTGCGAGAACCAAAGCAAGGCATCGGCCCCCCAAGACATATTAGATTGGATCATTGAAATACGTCTAAGATGTGAAGTAGAGCGGAGAGCTAAGGTTCAGATCCTCGAAATCTCCACAAACCAGACCGTCAAAACAGATCTGAGCTATCTATTAAGAAAGCTGAAGACTGGAAATTCTGAAGTTGAGGAAAACCAGGTTCCCAATCCGCAATTGAAGAATTTTTCTATTGACGGTAGGCATGACTAAGTGGATACTCGAAGATGCGCGACCAGACACCCGACGATGAAAAAAGGAAGGACATAAAAGAGTTGATATAATAAAGTTGTTAAGAGATATGTTAGAAGGTCGGATCCCACACAATGTCTATTCGCTTAGCAAGTACATACACAAAAAAATATAGTTATTATGATTAAGACCATGTTCACTTAAAACAAATGGTAATCATAAATAATGACAAAGTATTAGGTCAGTTGATATTTTGAGTAAAATGGCAAGACATGTTGTTAAAAACGGTGTACATGTCGTAGGCCGGTACCTCGAGATACTCATAACATAAAGTTTATCGAACAAGTAATCAATTTTTGACACTTTGATTGCATGTAGGCCATGTTGAAGGTTGATCATAATAGTATGTGGCATGCTTACGTTCACCGGAGTAGTCCTCTTCGTGGTCAAACTCACTGATACATTTGGATATGTATACAAATGACTTACAAGGATCACTTTACTAGTTAGAAAGTGTCTTGTAGCTACCGAGGATCAAATAATCTCAATCATAAGTGTATGTGGATGCAATGATTCAAGTTAAGTATGTATGCTTTAATATACCATGTGTGTGGGTCAATCACGACCCTATATCTCAGTATGTTAAGTATACCACTCGACTAGTGGTGGTCCTTTGTGTGTTCTAAATAAATGCAATAAATAATCGAACCACAACCGCAAGTGTACGGTTGTCCCAAGTAGTATAATTGATAAAACAGATTCGTTCCAAGGACGGGATGGTTGACTACAATGTTTAACAAGTAATGATTGGTTGCACTTATGAAAACAAGTAAATAAAATATGTTTGTTTGATTTTTGTTATTAAAGCTACTAAATGAAAGACAAATTATAAATGCAATGAAAAGCTAAAACGCAAGTAAAATGATGTAAAACGCAGTATGAGAAGGTAGCACTTGAGAACGCAAGGATCCTCCCAATCCTATTTCCTATCTTATGTTGTTTAAGGGCTAAATTGGTCAATTACAATGGTCGGGATTCTAAATTCCTTATACCCCCGTCAGGGTGGACTATAAGGCGATCCTAGAGTGTCACTAGTCCCGTCAGGGTAAATATGATCCACTTTTGGATGTTTAAGTTTTATTACCTCATTGGCCCTAGAATTAGCTAAGTTCGTCAGAATCAATAGCTTCTATCCTAGATTGAATAAATGGTTCTGTATTTAAACCCTCCGTCAGGATGATCCAATTGCCACTAATTGGAATAGCCTAAATACTAATACCTGTTCCTAGTTCATGACGCTAAAAACAGTAAATGATCTTAATTTATAGAAAAGAGTAAAACCCCCAATCTAATTTAATTTAACAGAAACCCAAAATCAACATTCGAAATTCAATAAGATTGGGATTCACCCATTAATTGTTCTCAAGCACTATTAAATGTTTAGCTCATACTAAATGGAAAAACTAAATTAATTGAAATGGAATTCATATTTGATTACAAAATTAAAATTGAAAGAAACCTAATTTCCGGAGTAGGAATGACTGCGAACGGAGATATAGACCCTCTCCAGCTCTTGCAGCTTCTTCTTTCTTCCTTCTGTTGCTTCTCTCTAGTGTTTAATCTTGTGGAATGTGAATTGTATTGACACTCTCTTCTAAGGATGAGTTGATTTGAAGAACAAATTGAGAGGTAAGAAATAATGAGGTCAAAATCTCCTTTTATAAGCTCAAAAACGGATTAGGGCTTGGACCTAATAATAAAACACTAATTAAATGTCCAAGCCCAAATTCTAAGCCCAAAATCCCGTAACTGCTGATACACCTTCACTAAAACGGCTTTTCCCGCTTCGTTACAACTCCGATTGACCTGAAATCAGTTGCTAAATTTCTGTAACTCGATAAGGATTGTTTTCTCTTCAAAGGTCAGCGGCTAAATCATCTCTTAAGAACCTTGAAATCAGCAATCTTTGGCCTGTAAAACAGATTTGCATCTCTAAAATCGAATCTTTCGGGATTTATCTTTAAGTTTTGACTTCATCTCGTGATCTTTGACTCTTCTCTCGGATTCCATTCCTATCTAATATTAAAAACCTACAAACTTTTCACTAAAATACACAAGATTACGCGCAAAAGTTTAATAAATCAAAAATACTAGAAATAAAATAGGAATTCCGGATTATTGCATTTTTAACTCAAAAGTCTATCAAAATATTCAATTAAACATAAAAAATGATGTCTCCTAAGGGTCGAAAATAAGAACAATTAAGGAGACATCAACTAGTCATGACGTGTACACTCAAGAATTTATTTTGTTGATCAAACCAACTGCCAATCTCCCCCATTAACCAGGTGAGAAGTGTAGAAAAGGAATTTATCTT
Organism: Nemophila menziesii; assembly: GCA_029959085.1. Classification (NCBI taxonomy): domain Eukaryota; kingdom Viridiplantae; phylum Streptophyta; class Magnoliopsida; order Boraginales; family Hydrophyllaceae; genus Nemophila; species Nemophila menziesii. The sequence goes on from JARWIR010000103.1 coordinate 479,724, forward strand.
GGATAACGTTGAGCATCTTTAGAATTAAATGGGTATTAAGCCCTACAAGCTGGCTCCGAGTTACGAAGTCTTCAAAAATGATTTTGTAGGTACCAAGGAAATATGTTAGATTTACTAAAATCCAAGGTCTTATAAATCTTTTGCTTTTCACTTAGTTTATCCAAGAGTTTTATCAAAAGTTGGTGTACAATGGGGTAGGTCATACTGTGAGATATTTCATCCAAGAGCAAGGGGTGGTGTTAGGCGTCAATGTTTTTGCCACCTATTTTTATTTGAAAAATAACAAAGTAACAATTTATTTTACCGGGTAAAGGGACATATTATAGGTACGAACATGGAGGAAAAAGTTCACATAGTTTTGTTTCCAAAATGATTCATGTTCTTTCCCTCCCCGTATAAAACAAATGATTTTACTTCCTATTTATGCATTGCTCATCAATTCCTTATTGATAATCTATTGTGTAGATATCAAAACGACAACATAGTGTCAAATTACGAGGCATTATTGCTCTACCTCATCTTAAAAAACAAGTGAATTGGACATCCATATTCATTTTACACATTCAAGTGTGTCAAATAAGAATGGCAGGTATTCCATATAATTAGATATTTCTACGGCTAGGAATAGATCCTACCAACACCCAAGTATCAAACTTTAATCATCGATGGCGTTTCGATATCTCATTTTTAAATAAATGGTACATATATTAGTTGATTTTAGTTGTTGTCATGTTTGTAGGTACTATAGAGTTAAGTTTATATGTTTTTGGTGTGCTATATTATGGTTTTTAGTTGTCTAATTTAGTGTTTTTAGATGAAAATATGCAATTTAAAAAAACTATGTGTAAAATATGGTAATTAAACAGATGTAATGGGCGCAATGTGAATTTGTCCAAAATTCTTTTTTCTTTAGCAAAAAAAGTTTAGTTAAAGTAGAGTCCCCCTTTTCCTCAAGCATAAATATTCACTCATAAACCCTCCCAAATCCCGCTTATTGCTTTAGTTTTTCGCTCGCTCGAAGAAAAATCTTGAATTTGCCCCCGATTTTGCTCATTACCTCGAATATACCCGTTAACCTATGATATATATAGTTAGGTCTTATATACCCAAAAAATATGAAAAAGGGGTAAAATAGTTTTGACCTAGAGGTGTTATATTTGGTGATTCAATTGGTACAAATTTTTCCATGGAGAGACTTGAAGGGTGTAACGTCAATTATGTGGCTCCATTATTCAATGATGACTTTTTAGGCTAGAGTTGTGAACTTGTGAGCCAGATATTCCCATCGCCAGTTAGGAAAGAAATTCTTAGAATGCCACTCTTACAAGTCGACCAAAGTGAAAAAGTTATCCAACCGTACACAAAGAATGGGGTCTTGTCAACAAAATCAGGATATCTTGGTCTGGTTAATGAAGAATTATAGAAGAAATGTCAATCGTCAAAATATGCAAAACAACATAATTTAAAGACATGTGATACCGTATGGCATGCGAATATACCTACAAACATTAGAAACTTCATGTGGAAGTGTTGTAATGATGCACTACAGACAAAAAGACTCTTATCAAAAGGAAGTACGCTGAAGAACACAAAATGTGACCGGTGTGATCATGAAACTAAATAAATTGAGCATCTTGTTCTCTATTGTCTGTTTAGAGCAATTGTCTGGGCCACGTCAGCTATGCAAATAAAAATTTATATCAAACGACGAATAAAATATTGAGAAATGGTTACTGAGGACCATTCACAACTATATGAATAATGGATGAGATTACAAAATTATACGACTTCCATTCTTTGTACACTTTAAAATATATGGAAAGCAAGAATGTAAAGTCTTTTGGACAAAATAAAATGGAACTAGAGGGAAATTAATCTTAAGATGAATGTGCTTATCAGATATATTTACAATAACATTGATCTAACAATTGGACAAAGGATGAGTGGAAGTCAAAATCCACCTAGATCGACTACTCTTAACGATTATATCCTACAAGATTGCAGGAATCTTGTAGTTGAATGATACTTCATTTACAAACGGATGGGATGACACAATTGAATCTGTCTCTTTAATAATAAGGGGATATTATCCATAAAGAGGCAAAAGCCATCAAAGCCAAAGAAGCCGCTGAAGGTGAAGTTTGGTCAATCCTTAACGCTATGAAAGCAACATCAGAGATAATTTTTATGAGCAATTCATTTTACTCTAACAAATTTGAAATTGTTCAAGGTATCCAAAACAACTCATGTAATAACTGCAGTATTTAACCTATCATTTATGAGATCTGGAGATGGATGGAGAAATTTCTGTCATGGAAAGTTTCCCACATCAATAATTCTCTTTAATAGAATTGCTGGTAGTCTCTCCAAACGTGTTAGAGAAAAACGTTGGTCCTGCAATGACAAATCAATTTCTCATAAAATGGTTTTATGTTAACATTTGTATGAATGTAGTGATATTGGGTGATCCGAACATATAACAGCATATCATTGTCATCTTAACTTCTTCATGAATTTACCTTAAAATAAAGGGATATGTTTTGACCATTTTATTCAAAACCTACAATGGCCATTTTATGACCGTTGGAAGCCTTTTATCGTATGAGAAGTGATTTAAGTATATAGGAAGGGGATGGCGTGTGAGTTTTGTTGCTCCCATAATATACCGTGCCTGTTGGAGTGAGAAATTTGGTTTTATACTGTATTTTTTTTGCAGTATATATCCATTTAAATTGTTTCCGTTAGTTTTATAACTAAGAAATAGTGAGTGAACTGCATCATGTTAAGTTAGAGGCTTGTGAACGCCTTTTTTACTCTTAATGTTTAGTAGAATGTCAAGTATGTCTTCCAATGCGGATACCACTTGTGAATCAATCATTGGTGACCCATCATCGGTTTGGACTTGTTTTGAAAAAATTAGGAACCCCACTGGTAGATGGGTTGGTGGAGATTGAAAATGTATATGGTTTCAACAAATAGTTAATGTTCCCTCTAGTAATGGGGTAAATAAGTTATGCCATCACGTAAACAAAATTTCACTAAGATACCACCTGAATACGAGATGAGAATCAACCAACTATTTCTTTTTCAGGGACTGCAACATCTACAAATTGGAAATTCGATCAAGAGAAATATCGTAAGCCTTGTGCTAGAATGATTATTATTAACAAACTTCAGTTTCGTACATATGAAAAGGAAAAATTCGGAAATTTATGTGCAATTTTGCAACCTAAGTTTAACCTAGTCTCTAGGCCTACTATTACAAATGACTACTATGATATATTTTACGAGAGAAACAAAAGTTGAAGAGTTATTTAAATGAAAATTTCACCCAGATATGGCTCATTTGTGATATGTGGACTTCTATCCAGAATCTTGGATAAACAATTATTACTGCCCACTTTGTCGACAAAAATTAGAGCATCAAAAAAACTATCAACCTCCGTGTCGTTCCACATCCATACAAGGTTGAGGTAATTGTGAAGGTGTTGCAAAGTTGTTTATTGGAGTGAGGTTTAGACAAGGTCATGACTATAACCCTAAATAATCCAAAAAACAATGAGACTTATGTCGAAGCATTAATTAAACGATTGAATATAATAAATATGTTACTGTGCTTAAGGGTAAATTATGTCATGTTCAGTGTTTTTCTCATGTTATGAAACTTGTTGTAAAAGATGGAATCATGGTTATTACATATTCTCTTGAACAACTTCGTTACAGTGTCAAGTATGTGAGGATTAGTCCATCATACTTGAAAAGCATTTAAAAAATGTGTTGTTGAAGAAAAAATACCTTATAAGAGAATTGTACGTATGGATGTGAAAACTAGACGGAATCAACGTATCAAATGATAGATTCGACCTTACCTTGTTAGATAATATTTGATAGACTTGATGAGTATGATTCAAACTACTCAAAAGAGTGTACCATTCTAAATTCCTCTGATTGGGCAAAACTGAAAAGTTTGCACTCATATTTAGAAGAGTTTTACTTTCAAACCAAATGTGTCTCAGGTTCGTATTATGTTTCTTCTCACATACACTTTGATGAAGTAATACATGTAAAGATGTTGTTAGTGCATGAATTAGCTAGTATATATGTTTCTCTTATTGCCATGGCCACTAAAATGATAGAAAATTCTGAGCAATATTGTAATATTGAAGATTTCAACCCAATTTTGGTTACTTCAGTTGTTATGGACCTTCGTAATAATATGGACTATGTGGAGCTTTGGTACGATATGTTCTTCGAATTAAAAAAAGGTTCTTGAAATCAATCCTTTACTTACGAAAGAGAATATAAAGTTGAAGGTTGATGTTCTTGTAGAGAATTGAAAACCATTTATGTTTCGTCTTTATTAATCTTACAAGGTACAAGCCACTACATGTGTTGATGGTGAAAGTTCGAAGAATGCGTTTATATGAAAGAATAGTTTAAAAGGAAGTTGTGACGTGAGAAATGAGAATAGGGCAAAACTCAAGAGAAAAAACTAAGACAAAAGCGACGAATGATTTGGAAAGGTACTTTAGTGATGAGATATAGGGGCCTGATGAGAATTTTGATATTTTACAATGGTGGAAAGGAAAAAAATTCATACTTATTGTTCACTTGCAATTATGGCCCATGTCATTCTTTCAACTTCTATCACATATATTTCCTCAGAGAGTACCTTCAATTTTACGGGCCGAGTACTTGATTCATTCTGTAGCTCATTAACAACTTAACTAGTGGAGTGTTTGTTTTGTAGCCAAGATTGGTTGAGAAGTGATTCAATAGTAGATTTCGAAGAAACACTTGAAGCGCTTGCAGAAATCGAAAATGGTTTTTATTTTATTTTTTATATTATTGCTAATAAAAATCTGTAACTCCTCGATTTAGTTTTTACTTCATAGGCATTCACGATCTACAATTGCAAGACACCTCTTCTACCCAGTGATTATACATTTCACGTATAAATTTAACTTCAACTTTATTTTCCCAGTGTGATCTTCTTTCCAGAATTTCTGGGTGATCCACTCAAAATTTGTTTTCAAGTAAATTTTGTAATATGTACGATGGATATATATCAGCAAGGCTTGTAATATCCTGTTTTTTCTCAAAAATTTGTTCGAGCGATTTAAATTTTTTGCATTAGAGTTTACAGATGGAAATTTATATGCTGGAACTAATGAAATGAACAATCTGAGGAGAATTTTGGATGTGATTTACTTACAAACCCTTCCAACTTTTAATGTTGTAGCATTCTTGTCGCACTTTCTCTAATAACTTATACAACACGGTTTTTGCACTTTCTCTAACAACTTATATGAAATTGCGAGATCATTCTGAAACTCAGGTTCTTTGGAACAAAATTGCATGATCATTTGAGACTCTGAGATTTTTGCAAGATTTGTTTTTTCATGTAATAGGAAAAGTTAACAGTGGTTTAGAATTATTTTCGTACTAATGTTTCATTTCATGTTTAGCATTGTTTTTTAACTACTGTTCCATGTAAGTTTTTTATTATAAATTTTTTGGAAAAGTTAATGTCAAACCACACCAGGTGCGATTTTTAACCCTTAGTTCCGCAATTCCCAAACCAAAAGTTTCGAAATTCCTCACCAAAAGTTCCAAAAATTTGTGCCGAAATTTCGGAAATTTCGATAAATTTAGAAAATTCTGACTTCAGAATTTTTTTCCAGTTTCGCAATTTTAGATACGGAAAAAATCTATTCCAAAAAAATCGAAAATTTCCCAAAAAAAAACCTTTTTCTCATTTGTACTTTCCGATTTCCACATCTGGGGGAGATGAATGGTGATCATATAAGCCCTTTACATACTAATTCTATGATTCATCTAAAGAAGTCACATTAATCCAAACTTGCTAGTATAATCTTACAACAACCCCACATCCAACCGCAATTCTCTGGCAGACTCCCACACTCTTATCTTCCCTCCCCCACACATGAAGGTTCCCCATTACTCTTCTCATCCCCAAACACACAAATTAAATGGTAGGGTCTATCTTTTATCCAACATAACATTTCATGTACGAATAAAATATATATAGAAATTGAGAAATGAGAACGAAATAGTTGTATACTATTTATGTCGTGTCTTATTTGATTAGAATTGATTTGGATTTGGATTAAGAAGAACAAAAAATTGTATATTTATTTCTAATCAAAACATGTTGGGAACATTACTCTTTTGTCTATACATGTATCAGCGTCTGACAATCAAATATATTTTGCATTTTACTCTTAAAAAAGATAGAATTCTTCAGCATTTCCTCCAAAATTCTTATAGTTACCATGATTACTTTGTATTAGTATTTAGTAATAGAGTTTACTACCTTCAATATCCATGTTCCCAAACTTACAATATCATCACAAGAAAACAAAGAATTTAAACTCAAAAGTTATGTATCAGTATATATCAACACATGAAAGTTGTACGTCCTAAGGAATGATTACAATTTATAAGCAGGTTTGTAAAGAAAGTCCAAGTGAAAACATGTCATAATCAACATAATCAAGACAGTTATTACACTTCCCATCTATACAACCACATTCATTATCCCTCCTATTTAACCTATTCCTATTGTTATTTATCTTCCTAGTTATCTCGTCAATAATATTAACCTTAATACCTATCTGTACTCCAGGTGGCTTAACGTCTTTATTCACACGTCGTCCATTCTTGGATATCATACTTACCCATGTCTCAGTTTCTATATTTGGTGTCTCAAAAGCTATTCTCCATGGAATTTCAGCTCTACCCAATATTTTTGATCGGCTTAGAATTGAGAAACTCCTTCTGCATCGGAGCTCTATGACTATGTTGCCTTGTTTGAGCAAGCTAAGTGAATCTTCAGTGGTTGAACAATCCAAAGAAAAAAGGTTGTTCCAATATAAGTCTGATTTTGATGAGATTTCTTGGCTGTTTATCTCAACTTTTTCATTGTTTCCTGCTGAGAAATAGCATCTAACGAATAGGTTTTTTGTATGCTTGAACTGATCAACATTTCTAGCTCTTATAATTCTTAGATTACAACTGAAAGAGGTGGTTTGAGGAGCATCCATCTAGAGAAATTTTTAAATTAGAGAAAGAGAAAGTTGGTATTGTTGTGATGAGAAGAAGAATGATCTTGATGGACTAATATATAGTTACATGAAATGTGGAGTTGAAGAAGCTTCTGGAGACCCACTGAGAATTAGTGCTAGTTTTAAGTGAATCTTTTTTTAGATTGTGTGCATGTACAATACAATATAACAAGCTTTTCAGATTCTTAAAGGGTTAAATCTTTTAATTAATACGACTCTTGGATAAGAATTGATGAACTTGAAAATTCTAGAATATTATTTAAATTCATTAATTAAGCATTAGTGGGTGTATATGATAATGGATCAATCTGGGATTGCCAATAATTCACACTTATAATGATACTTGAACTCAAATATTGGGACCATTATTTCCCTTTAGCATTATTATGTGGTTAGACAATTAAGTACACTTTGAATCGTTGTCAGCTCCTTCTTGCAATCCATATGATGACCTATATATTTAATGGTCAAAATTCGATCTAGAAATCAATAATAAATCCAGAAAATTATTGCAGAAAATTGAAACAATATATACATGGGTTAATATTGAGAGATGGTAGGTGGTGGTGACCATAAACTAATAGTATTGATAATTAGTGACTCAATACTCAGTGACTTAGTGGTCTATATGTTTTGCCATTTGTATATTTACATAATTTTTGTTTTATAGGTTATTTTAGTATTTGTGGTAGTCTCTTTGAACAAGAATTTAGGCATATGCTCCTTATTGGTCTTTGGTAGTGGCGCTAAAAACTTGGTGTCTGCTAGTGTGTGATAAAATCACATTTCTAAAATAGAGGAACACGAACCGCAAGTGTACGGGTCGTCTAAGTAATAATCCAGTAAACGGGTTTTCGATCTCAAAGATGGATGGATATGACTTAGATTGTATGCAATAAGTGAGGATAATTGTTATATGACAAGAAAATAAGTGATAAAATATTTGTTGGGTTTTGTTATAAGACTAAGATGTAAATAAATAAAGTACTAAATTAGAGCAGGTAATTAGATGCAAGTAAAGTAAATATGAGTAGATGCAAGAATGAGAAGGTACTTGAGTCTCGCAAGGGATCTACCTTATTTAAATAATTAATGCTTCTGTTTAAGGGCTAAATTGGTATTTATGTATTAGTCCGGACTCTGTAATCTCCTAACCCCCGTCAAGGTGGACTTAGGAGCTATCCTATGGTATTTTAAACCCCGTCAGGGCGATTATACCTAATTTTGAATGTTGAAGATCCTTACCCAGTTGGCTGCATGGTTAATCACACCCGTCAGGATCATTAACGAATACAACGCGTCTATTACCTAGGTCTGTAATTAAAACCCCCGTCAAGGTGACCACTTCCCCACCAAAGTGAATAGCCTAATTACTCAATCCTATTTCTAATTGGCCAGAATAAAAATAGAAAATAAGGATGCGATAATAGTCAATACTAAATACTCAATTCAGATTAAATTAAATAATCTCAAATTCATAAAAACGTCCATTAAATAAATAAGGGTTTAACCCATAATTGCGATTCTCAAGTACTTATGAAATTAACTCATAATTGAAATAAAAACTGAAATAAAATAAAATGAATTCATAATCCTAAATTACAGAATAAATTAAGAACCTAATTGGGGCGTTGGAATTGACTTCTGGTGGAAGATTGAAGATTCTTCACCTTTAGCTCTTTCTTCTGCCTTCTGCTCTTGACTTTAGCTCTCTATAATTTAAGCGTGGAATGAATTGTGTGTAAAATAAAAGTCTAAAGGCCTATAAGAAGCAAATCGGACTTGGGCTATAACTTAAGTAAAATAATGAAATATTAAAAAACCCAAATCCAATCTTTTATTTTAAATCCTGTAACTGGTGTGCATCCCATAGTAAAACGGATGTAACTTCCTCAAATCAACTCCAAATTGACTCATTCCAGTTGCTAAATCTTCCTAACTCAATAGGGAATAATCTCTATTTTACGACACAAAGACTGAATCCATGTTTAAGTAGCTCAAAATCATCAATTAGTATCATCCTTCCAGATTTGAGCTTTCCTAGTCAACTCTTTGGGATATCTTTTCTCGCTTTTGACTTCTCCACTCGATCTAAGACTTTAATTCTCGATTCTTCTCCTTGTATTGGTGCTCCTAGCATCCATGGACCTACAAAGTTTGCACTAAAAACAGACTATTTTAACGTGCAAAAACTTTAAAAATGAAATATAGAAATTCCAAGGAGAGAAATTGAAATCTAACGAAACAAGCCTAAAAGTCTATCATGTAAGTCAACTATTCACCTAAAAAATATCTCCTAAGGGTATATATTTAGAACAAAAAGGGAGACATCACAATTCTCGCGCTCGTTTAACAGACTTATTGACGTCCTCCTCCGGTGGAGGAAACACCATCATTGCAAACTGATCGGCTACAAAATCCATCACGATGGGATCCGTCGATTGTTCTTTGTGATGCGGTGGCGCTAGTGCTCCTATTTTTTTGGCGGGGCGACCGGTATTGGATCAAAAGGAGTCGTAATTGTAACAACTAGTTTTTTAAGGTGCTGTTTTTAAAGTGCGTTTTTTACTTTGATAGATATTTTGGTAACGGCTAATCTTTTATTTTTTTTACTCTAACTCATATTTTGGTATTTGTATATTATTTATAGGGATGATAGATGAATTTTATAATTAAATAAAATCAAGTAGCAGGATTTAAAACCACACAATCTAATCTAAACCCATATAATCCCCGTATCGCAAAACCGAGTTCTATAGCCATTTCCTCGAAAAATGATTATACTCATGATTATTTTTGTATTAATACAGTTTACTACCTTCACTTCAACATATATCCATGTTCATGTGACCAAGTTCTAATATCATCATACAAAAACAAAGATTTTGAGCTCAAAAGTGATGTATATATCAACATATGAAAACTGTATGTTAGTCTACTAATCAATTCATCCTAAGGAATTATTACAAGCAGGTTTGTAAAGAAACACCAAGTGCAAACATTTCATGATCAACATAATCAAGACAGTTATTACACTTCCCATCCATACAACCACATTCATTATTCCTCCTGTTTAACCTAATCCTATTGTTATTTATCTTTCTAGTTATCTCGTCAATAATATAAACCTGAACACCTATCTGTACTCCGGGTGGCTTAACGTCTTTATCCACACATCGTCCATTCTTGGATATCATACTTACCCATGTCTCAGTTTCTATATTTGGTGACTCAAAAGCTGTTCTCCATGGAATTTCAGCTCTGCCCAATATTTTTGATCGGCTTAGAATTGAGAAACTCCTTCTGCATCGAAGCTCTATAATTATGCTGCCTTGTTTGAGCAAGTTTAATGAATCTTCAGAGGTTGAACAATTTAAAGAAAAAAGTTCGTTCCAATATAAATCTGATTTTGATGAGATTTCTTGGCTGTTTATCTCAACTTTTTCATTGTTTCCTGCTGAAAAATAGCATCTAACGAATAGGTTTTTTATATGCTTGAACTGATCAACATTTCTAGCTCTTATAATTTTTAGATTACAATTGAAGGAGAGGGTTTGAGGAGCACCCATCAAGAGAAAATTGTAAGAGAGAAAAAGAGAGAGAGTTGGTATTGTTGTGATGAGAAATAGAACGATCTTGATGGATTAATATATAGTTACATGAACTGTGGAGTTGAAGAAGCTTCTGGAGACCACTGAGAATTAGTGCTTTTTCAAGTGAATCTTCTTAGATTGTGCGGATGTACAATATAACAAGCTTTTCAGATTTTTGAAGGGTTAAAATCTTTTAGTTAATAGTAATATGACTCTTGGATAAGAATTGATGAACTTGAAATTCTAGAATATTATTCTTGATAATAATTTATGCATCGTGGGTAGTAAATGACAATGGGTCAATCTCGGATTCTCAATAATTCATACTTATAATAATACTTGAACTTTATATTATTTCACACTGCATTATATATGTGGTTATACAGTAAAGTACACTTTAAAGCGTTGTCAGCTCCTTCTTGCAAATATGACGACCTTTGAATTGAATGGTCAAAATTCGATCTAGTCATACGTTCACCCATAAACCATTAATTATTGCACAAAATCGAAATAGTGTATACATGTGATAATAATGAGAATGTGATCATGATCTTCGTAGGATTTAGAGGAGTACGACTACTTGATATTTTACTTTAGTAATTTTAATCCGAGGATACCAAAAGTATTTTGTACAATTACAATTGATTTATGGATTAATGATTTCTTATTTTTTATTATTATTTTTTTTTTCTATAAAAAACACCATATATTATATTATATTCTTTTTTTTTCTATTAAAAAAACAATTGAGTTATAACAACTTTCTTAAAACTCAAATTTTAAGTTATGAAAAAATTCTAAAAACTTAGGCCCCGTTTGGTTCGTGAAAATAATAGGTGTTTTCTGTTTTCATTTTCTATATTTTCCAAAATGCTACTGAAAATGTGTTTGGCTAAAGAAAATGAAAAAAGTTTTCTGGAAAATAAAATGAAAACAGTGCTATATTAGAGAACGTGAAATTGACGTTTTCCATATTTTCTAAAAGTATTGGAACTGAAAACGAAAATCATTTTCTGAAAATGTATTCTGAAAACGAAAACAGAAAATGTTTTCATAAACCAAACATGGCCTTAGATTTTGAGTTTTGAGAGTAAACTCAAGATATCTTAGGAGGGTAAAAAAGACAGTTTCTTTTACGGGATAGTGGACAAGGCTGTAGGGGTTTATTGAGCATTAACCCTTTATTTATTTTATCCGACAAAATACAATGTAATTTTCATAACTTGTGTTTCCTACCTTTTTTTTAGTCGAAAACTTGTGTTTCCTACCTATTATATTGTGTTTTCGAACTAAATTTCAAATTTAACTGAGGGACTGACAAACTAACCATCTATTAAAAAAATTAAAATACCTCTAAAACTCTCAATCCACTCACTCTCACCCCTTCTTTCCCTCCCTCCCATCTAGTAAGATTATCCTCACCCATCTCAGTGTTACTGGAGTGACCCCAAACATCAAAAACATCATCATACACATTCAACATTTTATCATCTATGGTCGGGTTTTTTACGAGAGTTTCTTCTTTTTAACCGTATTTTGTTCAAACCTTATACGCCGACAAAAAAATTATATCTAAAAAGATCCACTCTAACATCGTTTATATGAAATTTGTTGTTATTAAAACAACGATTATACATACAAAAAATGAAACTCGTACGATCCACATGTATTTTCGCAAAATTATTAAATTCCATCACACATGTTGTAGATCTCGATTTTGGGCGCTAGACGGTCGACCTGGGCCTAGCGCTTAGGCGGGATTACACGGGGACTAGGCGGAATTATACGGTTTTGAATCCCGATGTGTAATTTTGTATATTTAGTAATATGTATGTAGTAGTTATAGAAATTTTAACTATTTAAGTCCTAAAATTCATCTAACAACACTATAGTATATATAAAAATACTAAAAATTGAGTTATAATATCAACTAAAGAATTCTCGAGAATAAGAAAAATAACAAAAAGGTCTATGCGGGCATGGTTTTCCATTTATCAGGGCCTAGGCGGCCATTTGTTGCCATTAATCGGTGCCTAGACGGGCTAGACGCCTATTCCACGGCGACTAAGTCGCTAGGCAAAAAACACATAGAATTTTAACTAGGCGTAAGCGGGTGAGGGGGGAGTTGACGCCTAGGCGCGCCTAGGCGAGGAGATCTACAGCATAGCCGACAAGTATTCTTTTGTAACAAAATTATTTGAATTAATCCAACTCTTCTCAGTAACTGAATCCCTCGCCTAAATTGAGAAAAGTATATAATTATGTCAAAAATAGATATTATAACTCTAAAAATACCATAATAATACACAATTTATACACATAATCAATGCATAGTTAAACCCGTACTTAGATAAAATGAATTAGGAAAAAATTGAATTTTTAAAAATACCTATTTTGGTCAATTTAATGGAGCTTTTGAAGTTGCACTAGGATCCACACGTGTAAGATGGTGCTGAGAAGCTCCTTTAATAACGTGGCAGTTCATGGATTGGAGAGATTTTTGGACCAATTAAGGCTTAGGTTTTGATATATAAAATGGACAATTGGGGAATATTTGGGTTGGGTTTTAATGAAGTTACTGCCTAACTGGTGCATTTAATTAGCGTGTATCATTAATTACGATCTAATTTCATCGCTAATGTCCTCTATTTTCGTCGTGAATGACACATAGCCGCGACGAAAATAATATCGTCGCAGAAGATCTCATCAATGGTGACTATTCATTTTATTGGTTTTAATTTTTTTATTTAAATTAAGTATTTCGTCGCTATTGACACTACTAGCGGCGAAATTCATTTCTCGCCATTGAATGGTAAAACTAGCGACTATTTTTATTATCGCGAATAGCAACTCGTGACTAGCCAGTAATGTGGACAAGCTTGTCGTCGTGAATGAACATGTCGCAAAAGTTACGCGCAATAGTAATGTATAGGTACTGACATGCTCGATTGAAACCTTATGCGAGGTTTATCGAGACTAAAAACTAAACTGATTAAACAAAGTGTTATCAATACGTTCGATTAAATCCAATACGAAATTATCGAAGTTCAAAATTGTTGAGATGGTCAATAGTCGGTTTTCATTTTATAAACTAGTAGTCAGAGCTGATTTGAACTAAAAAAAAGTAATGGTTGACCAAAAAAGAAAGAGAATTAAAAATGTGATGACCATGTATCACTAATTTACTATACACATAGTGAGATGAAAAATTTCGTCCAAGTAGATTAAAAAATAATGGTAATGTACTATTTCAAGGTAAGGATTACAAACACGCTTCTAAAGCAAATCCAAGTGCAAACATGTCATAATCAACATAATCAAGACAGTTATTACACCTTCCATCAATGCAACCACATTCATCGTTCCACCTTTTAAACCTAGAATTAGTATTATTTTTGTTCTTCCTAATTATCTCGTCGTCAACATTAACCTTAATACCTATCTGCACTGATGGTGGCTTAATATCTTCATCCACAAAGTGTCTGCTGTTAGATATTAATGTCATCCATGACTCAGTTTCTATATTTGGTGACTCAAAAACTCCTCTCCACGGAATTTCAGCTCTACCCAATATTTTTGATTTGCCAAGAACTGAGAAACTTTTTCTGCATCGAAGCTCTATGACTATGTTCCCTTTCTTAAGCAAGTCAAGTGAATCTACAGTGGTTGAACAATCCAAAGAAAAAAGCTGGTTCCAATATAAGTCTGATTTTGATGAGATTTCTTGGCTGTTTATCTCAACTTTCTCATTGTTTCCTGCTGAGAAATAGCATCTGACAAATAGGGTTTTAATGTGCTTGATCAGCTCAATATTTTTAGCTCTTATGATTCTAAGATTACAGCTAAAGGAGGTTGTTTGAGGAGCACCCATCAAGAGAGATATATTACGAGAGACGGAGAGAGAGTTTTGGTATTTGGTATGATTAGAAAAAGCATGGAAGTCGTGGGTTAATATAGTTGCATTATCATGCATGGAATGTCGACATTATAATAAAGGTGATTGAGTTTTCTGAAGGAGCTCCTTAGTGCTAATATAATATAGCGAGAAGCTACTTTTAAGTGAATCTTCCAGGATTATGGAAAAAGATTGTATAAAGTAGCTATAAATAGCTCTTCATATTCTTCAAGGGTTAAATCGTTTACCCTTGAATTAATAGTCGGATTAAGAATGTATTTTTAAGAGACTAAAAGTTAGAACAACAACGGATAAGATTCAAAGAAATAGTTACAAAAATTTCAAATATAAATAATTTCTAATCCCAAAAATGTCTAAGGGGTTAAAATATAAACTCGGATCGGAAGAGAAGAGGGTGAAGTCTCCCTTTCTAGTCGACCTCTAGACCAGTCCTTCGATATAAGACTTATGGGAAAGTTTCACTATTGCGTAAACCACCACTCGCAACGATAATTGTCGTAGTTAGTGGTCAAAACATTAGTCGTTAAAAATAGATTTTATCATTTACGACTACATGTCGTCGTTGTTATATGGTCGTTAGAAATTCGTCGATAGAGATCATCGACTATGGCTAGGCCGTGTTTTGTCTTCGTCAAAGCAAAATAGTCATTTACGAAGACATGAAAAGTTGCAACTGATAGATTACTAGCAACTATATCTTGTAGTAGTTATTTACAAGGAGTGGCAACTACACAAATTGTCGCTACATTTCTATAATTCTTTACGAATTTTTTGTCGTCGCAAATAATAGACTTATTAGCGACTACGTAGATGCTATCATTTGCGACTATTTTGTAGTCGTAAATGACCCTTTTTTAAAATATTTTTTTCTTTTTAATTAATTAAAATGAATATAAATAATTCTCAAAAAACAAGAAAAACTAATATTAGTAAATTAAAGATAAAATAAGTCAAGATCAATTACAATAAAAAGTCAAAATCAAATAAAAAGTCTTAACGTAAATATAAAATAGAGTCAAAAGAAATAGGTAATCAAGTCTAGAAACAAACATCGATCAGACAACTCAAAATACTATGAATGATATAAACGTTCGTCTTCTTCTCCCTCAGTTTCTTCCTCAACTCTTTCTCGGCTACTAGATGCACCAGTTTGAGAAGTACTTGTTGGAAGGTTTTGTTAGCTTGGAGTGAAAGGGGTTAGTCTCGCTTGTGCCCTCACATCATTAACATACCCCTTCGTTGTGGTAATGTCGGTCATCGTGAAAACAGGGAACTGGGTGTTGGCAGTCGAAGCCGTGGATCGATTAGATGGAGGAACGTATAGGGGATGGTCCCGTGAAACGCGAAGTTCATTCAAGGATGCCATCATATCGCTCAACTGCTGATCATGGACGCATATGGATTGACCAGCTTCAAAAACGCGTCTTTTATTAAGAATTGGTCCCACTCTGGGTGCCCAACTCATCGTCGATGGGCCCATCCCTGTTGACCAAAAAGATAGGCTCATACCTGTTTTCGTTACTTCCTTAACAACATCTGCTTGCTCCTTAAGCGTCAATGTGGGAGTGGATGATGGAGCTTCAGATGACCCATAGTGGTTCTGGGTGACTTTCTCTTTCATAGCTTCCCGAAGAGCTGCATGTTACATTAAAGAAATACATTCGAAACATTTATTTCTCTTCAGATGACCCATACTTATTCCGAGAATGCCCTCTTTTTTAATAAAATAATTCTTAAATTATAAACATGTAATATAAAAGTAAAAATCCACCGAATCAATTATAAGATCATTAACTGCCTTTAATGTTGTTATATTTTTACACACTTGAAACACACCCATATATATCGTATATCAATTATACTTATTAACGGAAACTAATCACTTATAAATTAATCATTATATCATCTTCTTTCTTGAGTTTTGTTGTAGGAACCTCCAGACATTTCAAGCGATTCTCAAGCTCTGCAATCTAGATGTATTTGTATAGCTCAATCTAAAGATGGTTCTCATTATTGTTCCAAGAAATCTGATAATCTAAATATTACACCATCCATTAACTAGTACATGCCACTAATTTTCAATTAAAATTCCACTAAAAAATAGGCAGGTCACGCACCTTGCGTTTACAAATGAACACCACTGTATTTGCATTGAAATACCAGCATAATTCAGAAAACAATATTTGTATCGTTGTATTTCGAACACATGACACTATCAACCCATTATCCATTAACACAAAACCCAAACCCAATTTTTGACATACAAATTCAAAACCACTTGGTAAATAATGGATTCTTCAAATTTTTGGAATTCACAGAAGTAGAATAAAAAAACCCTAACCTTTAGATTTCTTCTTTGCCTTGCTCTTCAACACATGTTTCACCGTTTCTTTCCTTACATCCACAAATACGGTGAAGATCTCCACACGAAACAATCGGTGGATTGATGGCCTATTTTTGGTGGGATTGCATGATTCGTGAAGATGATTAGATTTGTTTCCTTTTACTCTGCAGGCCGTTTTGCATTTAATTCTCCTTTAAAGCTTCTATGGTGGGACGCGTAAGTTTCACTATTATTTTATTAATCTGGCACGTTACTACATGCGATTATAATTTAAGAGTATTTAGGTCACTTTGTTGGTTTGGACCTTTGAGTCCAAAATGGTGATGTGTGTTTCTCTTAAGTCAAACTAACCTAAAATAAAATTAGAGGGAGTACTTATTTCATTCATAATTCATATAGCATTAGTGGGTCAATCTGGAAATCGCATTTGATAGTTAAAACAGTGCTCCAACTATAAACATCACAATTTACAAGTAGACTTGTCACTTGAAGCTTTTGGAACAAAAAAAAAGTCACTTGAAGCTTCTAGCGATCCATCTACAATTATTGGTCCATATTCTATCACACGCATAAACCTCATACGCCATTACATATAGGTAGTTTCGAGAAAAATCGCAGCAGCTTTCTTAATTTTATCATTACATATACACACATTACACGTTTCACGAGTAATCGTAGAATTATAGTTGATGACATCTTTGAGATAAAGTGATAGCAACATCAACTGAATGTGAGACTGTCATGACTATCTTCCGTTGCCACCTATCTTTTATGTCAAATATGAGGGCCAACGTATTCATTTCAATGTGTATATGCGATTAGTATTTTGAATGAAAATCATGTCATTTTCAACCATTCAATGGAGAGTTGAAAATAGCTTGATTAGTGAAACGCCTCAATTATCTGATTTGTCGAGAGTGTACAATAGGAGCAAATCTCTCTAACAACATTCTCCTAAAATCCAAATTAAATACTACAATTGGATAAATATATTTTAAATGCCATTAAAATCTGATGTAGGAAACACTCTGACCGGGAATATCAAAAAGTTGTGCTTTTCAAGTTTTTTTTAAATACATATGAAAGTCACTTTGAACTCGAAATCATTTTGACTCATATTATTTTCAGTTTCTAAGTAGTTTAATAAACTTCGTTTTTTATTACTTAAGTTTACATTTCATTTTCTAGTCTTAGATGTTCGTTTGTTTTTTATGTGATATGTATTGAGTCTTATAAGGTATCGTTTTTTATGTGATAAGTACTTAATGCTGAATAAATAGTTGAATAAAACTTATCCGGTTAAGAGTTATTTTCTGAATGAATCAAATTAATCTTGGATTTTTAATGAAACAGATCATTTAAAAGTTATTTAGATTTAAATTAGACAGTAAAAATAAACAGTCTTATTGATTCAGTGTTTTAAAAAATCAGATTAAGATCTCATTAATTGCAAACAAACACCCTTTTAGATTAATGTTAATAATTTTAATCAAAATTATATTTAGAGTTTATTCTTTAATATTTACGTTAGTAATCTTTCAATGGATTATTGAGAAAAAAGATAATATCCAATAACTTCCTTGATTTCTTATCAATTCTCTTTTATCACTCTCGAATTAAACTTTTCCTTAAAAAGTACCCTGTATTTAGATTTTCCAATCACATTTTTACTTTGAATGAAAATAATTTGACAACGCAGTAGAGTATACTATGTAATTATTGACAAATAATTTCGAAAATAATAGTTCAATAATACTACTTATAACTAGAATTTTTTTGGTTGAATCAATTGCGAAAATCTACCGTTCAAACCTGAACAAAATTAATGATTGTCTTCTTGAAAAAACAGTAACGAAATATCATTATTTAGTGATTGAAGATTAAGAGTTATGGCAATTTTTTTTAACTCAACAATTAGTTTTTTTTTATTGGTTATGGATATTTTCTTGTAACTCAACTTTCTGAGTTATATGAATTTTTTCGTAACTCAACAGTTAGTTTTCCCTTATGAGTTATGGAATTTTTTTTTGTAACTCAACTTTTGAGTTATGAGAATTTTCTCGTAACTCAACATCAGGTGTTTCCTTATGAGTTAACGAAATTTTTTCTTAACTCAGCACTTGGTTTTCACATATATGTTATGAAAATTTTCCCGTACCTCATATTTTGAGTTATGGAATTTTCCCTGTAACTCAAATTGTTTTTTAAAATTTTTTCATTTATGATGCATATTATATTATTTTTCGCGTGATTTAGTTCTTAAATAGTGTTTCTTATTAATTTTTTGTGATTCAGGAGAGAAATATTGTTATATTGTTAGCGTGTATCAACGTATTTTTTTTAAAATCAGTTAGAAATAAGGGTATGCTAGTCTTTTGTGTATAAAAAATTGGTCATACCTTTTACGGGTTAATGCACATGCTAACATGGGTTTATTGGTCTTTGATCCTTAAAGAAATACTCTTAAAATTCTCTTCCTCTACTTTTTCTATGCATATGCTATTCAAAAATAATAATTATGGGAAACGATGCATCCAAGAAAATGTGTTACAAATCCTATGATAAAGGACAACCTTCATGATGAATATATTATCTTTTGTAAATATGTGAAAATTTAACGCATCAATTGGCTATTTTGACCTAGCATCAATACTAATTGTAATGATAATGTTGATGATTTTGGGTGTTACAAGCTTGCTCGTGGTATCGTGTTACCAGCCTTATATTTTCTTGCAATTACATTTCTTTTTTCAGAAAAATATCCAAATCTGTTAGCACCCTTTATAACTACATTATCTAGGTTAACTTTATCCTCATTTATGTCTTGACTGACTTACCCATTGTTGATGTTTTCTTGTCATCTTCTTTCATTCACCTCTTCTCCCTCATTTAGACTCATCGTAACTTTTAGTATGGATGGTATGAATATTTGGATTTTACCATTTATGAACATATCTCTTTCACATTTGCAGAATCTCCGAAGGTTATCCAATTAATGAGGATAATCTATAGTTGTCTCATATTTTCCTTGGAAATATCCCAGAAAACCGTAGTTTAAAAATGCCATACCTATATTCTCGTACTCAAAAGCAACCCACGACGCTCCTTCAATATATGATATAACCCTTCCACGGGATAGTGGCATATCCACTTTGAAGTTGACTCTAAACTTGATCACTTTCAAATCTTTTTCAAAATAAATCTGGGTAATAACTTACATTTAGTTATGAATGATATCTAACACCTCTACTTGTACCCTAATTATGGAATACTTGAAACATATCTCTTTGAATGGAAGATTTGCACTTTATATTTTGAGAATCACATGATCCCTTATAAAAATTCTAGGTCTCCTTATATATGCATTATGTAAGTCATTCTCGTACTCAAAGATCATGTAGAAATTATTTGGATAAACCTTTAGATTATAACATCATGGTAGAAACCCCATTCCTATTTGATCACCTTTTTTGAGAGATTGACATGGTAAGATTTGTGGGCTAGCACCTTAGCAATGAGCATTTATTCATCATCAGCAAAAGTAATGATGGACACTAATGTGTACAGTATCAAGGTTGTTTAGATTAATTGGTATCTTATCTAAGGTTAGTAAGTACATGTGTAATGAATCCATGAAAAACTGTGTTAAACTGCAAAGGCTAAAGGGGTTGATGAGGCTAGAAAAGATAGAACACCACTTATCAGAGAGAGAGAGAGGGAGGGGGTATAAAGTCTAGGGAAGTCAAGAGTGTACATACCATTATACATAATGTTGGAGATATGTCAGGGAAGCACAAAAACAAGGCGTAGCCAAGAAATCCAATATGGGAATCGCGATCTGGTGAACAGATTCTTGAGCTAGACAAATTAACGTGTATGGAAGTTGCAAATTTCTGACACCAACCCCCAAACCAATTGCCAAAACCAATAAAATTCGTCTAACGTGTTCCATGGAAAAGCTACCAAAATATTTCCACCATTTTTGGATAATGTTTATAAGATATTTTCATGTTTTTAACACGCCTGCCTGAAACTCTAAGAGTATATTTATTTCTATACTCAAATAGGACAAGGAAATAATCCAAGAAGTTAAATACTTTCTCAAGGTGCAATTCAGGATTCCAGACACCTAAGAATACTTACACGAAACCATCATATAGATACCCTTGGTACTATATACAAGGTCTTCACTACAAATATCCATGTTATAGGGTTTATAAAACCTCTTCTGCTACAAATTACCCCCAAAATATTCATCAAACCTTCTTCACTCAGATGAGGTATATATAGTCTATACTCATAATCTATCAACACATATAGAAAAATTTGAGTGCAAGTATAAAAGAAAAATTAATCTCCTTATCCAAAGCAAAAAAGTCTTGAAACCTAAGTCCAAACAACAAGATAAGTCTTTCAGAGTTAGGGTTGTGATCTATAGAGGAATTTGTGTGGCATTTTAGCCTCACTAAACAACAAAGAATGGTCTCATAAGGATTTTTTTTTTGGACAATATAGAGAATTCCTTAACTAAATTTTGTAGAGTAAGGATGATCAACCCTTTTAAGTAATCCTCTAGCTTTATAGGGATGGAGTACAACTGGATCTTGCTTGGATAAACATATACCCACACTCAACTCAAGAATTTCAAATATTTTCAATAATATTTCGTTGATGTCTGCAAAGAAGTTGTCACTCCAATCACCCAAACTATCCATTGTTGAACGTGTGAATTTTTTAATGATTGTCCACCTCTTATATACTAATTTTTCCAACCCCTTATTGACAACTTGAATTCTAATACCCTCAGAGAAGGTATAAATCCTCTTTTGCAACATACATTAATAAAGACAATAGATCGCGAATTGATTACTCTAAACGGTTTGGTGTGATACTATCATTGAAAGCGAAGCGCAAGCCATTATTGAGACTCTGTAAATTTATAAAGATAATTAAGTCGAGAAAATTAGTATTTTCTCGCAGAATCTTGAAATTATTCAAGGTATTAAGTCGGTGTCAACGACCAGCTGGAAGATCAAGCCAATGTTGAGAAAAAAAAATATATGGATGAAAAAATAGTAGGGGTAGTCTTCAGACATATTCCGAGAAGTTTTAACACAAGGGCGGACAAGCTGGTAAAACAAGCGAGATTGGAAAGCTGGAGAGAATTCATGGTGGTTTCAACAAATTAGAGATAGGTTAATTTTCTTTGAGGTTATTGTTGATAACATCCTCATTAAACTCTCTAAGTGTTTTTTTATGCCTTCAATAATTTATTTTATAAAAAAATGCCTAATGAAGTAATTATTTATAGAAAACATCCCCTTTATATTTTCTATACCTTTACTACCCTTATTATTAAATATATTATTTTATTTTAATGATATATTAATTTTTAAATATTAAACAAATAATAGGGTACTTCTTTCTCCACACCACCACCACCACCACCACCACCACCACAACCACCATGTATGTAACCACCACTACATCCACCACAACCATCACCACCTCCACCACCACCACCTACTAATACTAATTCCATCACACGCGCGCGTCCGTGAATTTTATTTAAAATCGTCATAACTAATTCAAAAAAAATCAGAAAATTAAAAAAAAAAAATTTGAATAAATCTAATTAATATTTACGTCTATGAATTTTTTGATTTTTTTGAATTTTTTCGAATTTTTAAATTTTTTTTTTCGCAGACACGGAATTCCATGTTTGTTTTAAACCGTGAAATAAACATGAAATTCCATGTTTTAAACATGAAATTTCGTGTCTGCGAAAAAAAAATCAAAAAATTCAGAAAATTCCGAAAAAAATCATAGACGTAAATATTAATTTGATTTATCCAAATATAATTTTTTTTTATTTTTTTTGAATTAGTTATGACGATTTTAAAAAAATTTCACGGACGCGCGCGTGTGTTTATTATTTTTTTCTTATTTTTTAATTGTTAATTATATGGGTAATTTGGGATGAGGCTGTTTTTAATAAATATTTTATTCTAAACACCTTTTTCTAAATAAGTCTTTTAATAGACATCAATCAACAATTGACTCTTTTTCTTTTGTATTATTAGCTAGGTTTTCTTTATAAAAAGAAAAACAATATTAATGTAAAAAATATAACATTTTACTGAATAGTTTTTTTTTTTTTTCCTGCAAACACTCTAAATGGGAAGTATGCAATTCCCCCCCTCAAAAGAACTCCAAAAAAAAGTAGAAATTTTCTAATCTTTTTATTTTCTTTTTAGGAAAAGTGATACACTATCGATGAGGATAATAAACAGTAACAGGTTAATCTCTATACCAATACTGAGTGTTATATAAGATCTGAAAGTTATACTAGTAGCATATAATTTCTTTTTTTAATTCCTTGCTTTAAAGAAAAAAAAGTATTTGATCCCTAGGAGATACTGAAGAGATACCTTCAAGTGATTGGTCTTAAACAATAAGTATAATGTAATGTAAAGGTGCTTTAAGAGACATGGTCGGGCTATAGCTTAACACTTTATACCATAAAAATGTTCTAAACAAATTATTAAATGTAATGTAAATATATACACGGTCGTAATAAATGAATTTAATACTACTCACAATGTTTATTGATCTGCAGTATCTAATTGTAAAGTAGCAGATCGCATGCTATGTGAATCACATATTGTCTTTGCTTGCTCCAACATGTCTATTGATCTATGATATAAATTAGTAACCCACTGGGAAGATATAAATACTTTTCAGCCAAATAACTAATGGAGTACCACATATACAAAGTGATAATAAAATTGACACTGGTTTTTCCTTTTTGGAAAGAGTCGGTAATTATCAATATTATCGAGATAAGTTGGATTGATAGCAATCCAGATATGATCTTTGCCCCTGAAAATGTTAAAAGTGTTTTGTTTGTGATCGAGTCGGATTCTTTTATCCTTTCATAGAATAGCATATATGATTTCTCATTTATTAAAAAACTTATATTTTATGTTTTATTTTGTCTTTGATGAAGTAAAATTCTAGCTCAAATATATGTTTTATTATGCAGGTATATATACTGGTAGATTTATAGCACTACTTAGATATTAATGCAATTGTTATAACAACATATATACATTAATAGTTTTTGGTAAAGAATGAATGGGTAGACACATAGTATGAAAGTTTAGCACCAACCAACAATATTACCTCACATCAACAACAGTGATTGGATAGGGAATATGATGTTTTTTTTGTTACATAGGAGAGCAATTTTGGACTCGTAGTCATTGACTTGGTTCGAACGTGCACCACTAGATTGGATGACCAAGGCTCTGTACAGTGAGCTAATCCCAGCTGGTTATGATGTTAATTTTCAATACGATGCATTTTTCAAAAACAGCTGGGAACACACCGGTATAGGTATTGTAGAGCTCAACAAAGTGCAAACACAACTAGTTATACCAAAAGAGCTTTATAATGCAAGTTAGCGGTGGAGGAATAAGCACTCGCAGTACTTTAGACATCTTCTTGTTGTCAACAACATCATGGGAAGAGTAAGTAATCTACTCAAACAAGGGTTGAAGTTATTTAAGGAATATAACAACCTTATTTGTATTTATTTGGAGGATCATGCCCATTCTACAGTTTCTACTAAAGATTGAAGAATTGGCAAGGAAACACGGTCACTGTTGTTTTTCTATGTACCCAGGAATTAGGAACCAAGGGACAATTCCATGACTAGGTCAATTAGGCGGCACACAAGCGTGAAAGTGGTAATAGGGCTATCATCATAGACTTATCTCTCTTAGAGATAGGGTATGTTCGCTTTGAACACCGGTTGTTGTAATCTTTTTCATACTTGTACTTCCGGTTTCCATAGATAAAATTTCCTTTTGACAAAAAAAAAAAAAAAGCTAACCAGGTGGGCTAGCTCATCTGGCTAGGCCCTGTCTCTCAACTAAGAGATACAGGGTCCGAACCCCGAAAATGGAAAAAAGTTAAAGAAGGTTGTTGGTCACGGCTTTATTGTCTCATCCATGAGGTTCAAACCAAGGTTGATGGCTAGGGCTCTAATATCTCATCCATGAGGTCCAAGGTTCGAAACCTTCCCTGAACATAGGTAACCCTGTTCTGATATGGTTGGGGAGGCGGTCATATCCCCTGTGGGATTAGTCGGGTGTAAGCTTGGAACCCACATATGAAAAAAAAACTCTATAACACTACTAGTTGCCATCATTTATGTTGTACGTGCGAGTGATCACCTAATGCAGGAGCAACGAAATTGAAGACGTAGAAACTAAAAATAGATGAACACTATATTTTTACTTCACATGTTTTATTCTGCAATAACCTTGATTTTTATGGAAATAATGTGCTCAATGTCTAAACTAATGTACTTCGTGTATAAAATAAATTTGCCTAACATTTGACAATAGTGCTCAGTGTCAATAATGATATTTAATTATAAAAGGTTATATTTTCTTAGTGTCAAAACAAAGATACTCAAAATTGTCAATAGATATGCTCAGTGTCAACCAATATTCTCTTATCAGTTGAGGATACTTAGGTTATTGGCAACCCAAAGTCTCTCACACAACATCAAGAGATTGTAATTTACTTGTGCTAAATCTCTCTCCCAATATCATGTGGGTCAAGCTTTCTATCATAATTTTGAAACTACTACTTTGTGATTAGGACTATTCAACAATATGATAGTTAAAATCATGAGATTTAAGTTTAACTTAGAATAAGTGTTAAAAGATGTGAGTGTGAGCAAAGGATAGAGAGACTAAGTACTAGTTTCCATTTCAAATCTACGGACACAAAAAGAGATGTACTCATCACATTCCCTAACTTCCTTTAAAATCGAAATATATTTGATTCTATGTCTTTGAGATTGCAAGAGTGAATGTGTTTGTGTGTAGATAAAGATCTCTTCTAGCATTTTGATCAGTATTCACCTTATATTCTCATAGATTAACTTTAACATCAAGGATAAAACAGTAAATAGACCTCTCTTGAAGGTCTTATTACATTATTAAGAATGTTACATCGTAAACACTCATGATTAACAATCCTATACCCCGCATTTTCCATCACCAAGGATTACAAATATAAAAATAAAAATAATCCATTAAACTTTCATAACTACTAAATCAGGGACAAGTAAATAACACTTCCTTCCTGTACACTTACATAATTCTCCTATATTCGCAAAATTATTAAAATCCCGTAAATTCAAATTTATTTTCCCCCAAACTCAATCAATAACCATGTTTGGGTTTCCTTAATTTTGCATCCTTAAACTACGTGAAATTACATTTTTTTTAATATCACTGTTCAATAGTACGTAGCTCCCACATACCCTCTCCATCAATTAAACGTAACTCCAATGAGTGAAATGGTATCAAAGCAGGTCTCTAAAATAAAAAAAAAAACAAAAAAAAACATAAATCAAAATTATATATATATCACAAAATCAGACAACCTTAAATAACGCTAAGTTAGCGTTTCGCTCACCTGTGAAGATGTAATAAAAGTAATTCCCATATCTTTCGCTAGTCTATAAAGATGCTCTTCAACATCAACACTTGTAGCACTATTATGAGAAGATACAAAATATCATGAGAAGATAAAAAGTCAATATATCATGAGAAGTTACAAACTTACTTTGTGCATTCATCGAGAATTCCATATTTGGGTTTGTGAAAGAATAATCGTGCCTTGTATTAAGAAAAAAGGAATTAGGAAAATATTTTAAAATTATTTTATTGAAAGAGAGCTAAATGGGACCCACCATGCCTAGTCTTTGTTGTTCACCAAGTGATAAAATATCTTCCCATTTCTGATTTGCATCTAAGTTACCTTCTCTTTCTAGAAGATAGAGTAACTTTACATTCTCGAGAATTGTTTTTAAATGTGTGTCTAATATTTCTGATTCATCATCACCATGTATTTCATCTGTGATATTTTGAGGATAATTAGATAAAGAAGATATAAATAAAATGGAAAAGTTAAGTAATGAGACTAATAAGTGGATTCGATTAGTGTGAAGTGTATAGAAGTGTAGGGACTATTTTGAAAATTAGTGGATTTTGGATGTTATGGGGATATGAGATGATTGATGTGTATTTTGGTGGATTTGGAAGTGTATAAAAGTGCACGGACTATTGTGCAAATATGTGTTAATAGGGTCAATAATAGGTAGATTTTGGATGGTTTTGTAGGAGGTATGAGAAGGTGGATTTGTGGGTGTTTTTGGAAGAGAACAGAAGTGCAGGGACCATTGTGCAAATATGTGTTAATAGATTCTGATTGGTGAATTTTGGATGTTATGGATGGTTTTGTAGGAGATATGAGATGACGGTAAGTTGAAAGTTGTGTATTTTGGAGGGTTCTGTGGGTGGTTTTGGAAGAGAATAGAAGTGCAGGGACTATTGTGCAAATATGTGTTAATAGGTCCCTGATTAGTGGATTTTTGGATGTTATGGATGTGTACTTTTTTGGTGAATTATTGGGTGGTTTTGGAAATGTACAGAAGTGCAGGGACCATTGTGCAAATATATGTTAATAGGTCCCTAATTGGTAGATTTTGCATACTATAGATGTTTAGATGGTTTTGTAAGAAATTTGAGATGATGGATGTGTATTTTAGTGGATTTGTGGGTGTTTTTGGATGTGTATCAAAGTACAGGGACCATTGTGCAAACATGTGTTAATAAGTACCTAATTAGTATAGATTTGGAGAGGCATGGATGCGTTTCAAAGATGTTATGTTGTGTAAGGAGAATTTGTTCTTGACTAAGCTTGAAAATATTCCAGGGACTAAACCGCAATTTTTGCTTTAGCCAGTTTTGAATTTGTATTTTTGGTGGATTTTCGAGTGTAATGTTTTAGTATACTATGTTCCTATAGTTACTATTAATTATATTTTAAATACATTGGTTAATATTAACTACTGGTTTTTACACTTGTAAGTTTTACATGAGTGTAAATAAGATAAACAAACATACCTTGTGAGACTAAATGTAGTACCCTTTTCTGTGCCTCAATAGGTGAGAGAGGATAAATAATTTGATCTCTCAAAGTTCCTAAACAAGTATAAGGTCTTTGAGTCACATAGAATATACCAACATTTTGACTTGGCTTTACAAGGGTCCCACTTAACACAGGCCAAAGACCTCTCAATACTCTGAACACTGAGCTTTTCCCACTCCCATTTGGACCTTCAAGTCAAACAGTTAGTTAGTTAGTTATTTAGTAACTGAAAACAGTTAGTTAGTGAGTTAGTAACAGAAACTAAAACTAACCAGTAACAAGAAGACTTTTCCCAGGTGATATATCACAACTTAATTGTTTAGCCATTAATTTCTGTCCAGGTGTAATTATATCCACCTTCGAGAATGATATAATATCTGATTCAATTGATTTAGATTTTGATGTGGGCTCCACTACAAAATGAAAAAAGACACGTATAAGTACGTATTCCCGGTAGAGATTATAACAAAAGAAAATTCCAAAAATAGCCCTTCATTTTTGGACAATCCTTTTTTAGGCCATTTTAGTAATTCCGTTACAAAGTTAATAAATTTCAAAGGTAAATAGGGTATTTCAATAAATAGGAAAAATTACGAAATAGAGTCTATTTCTAGATTTAATGTCTAAATACATACTCTTTTATTTTATGCCAATTAAGGTCTAGGTCTAAGATTCTCTAAGTGGAGGAGAAAGAAAAATAGATTTATAATTTTGTTCTAAAATATATAAATATATATATATATATATATATATATATATATATATATATATATATATTTATTTATTTTTTAAATTAAAGTACAAGGGTGTTTTGTCCAACAAATGACACAAAATAGTACCAAAATGGGTGGACTTTTTATGGGCATAAACTCTATACATGAGACCTTTCAAATAAAGTTGAAAAACCCAAATTACCCTAGTAAAATGACCTAAAAAGGGAACGTTTTAAAAGCATTGGCTTAAAATTGAAGGTGTTATATTAGAAATTAGGTCTTAAAAGAAGGATCATTACCATATTGAGAAGCATTTAAAAGCTCTTCAAGTTCAAAAATTCTATTAACACCACCAGAAAGTTCGAGGAATTTTCTTTGAAGCTCAAGTATGTCTCCAAAAGCTAAAAAGCTTTGAGAAACAACAGATGCTAAGAACCTTAAAGCATGTGCCAGCTCACCTGTTTATAAAATTAAAATAAATAAATAAATCTAGATTTAAAATAATTATTAATAGTATTTTGGTACCTTGAGTTGAAGTTAAGGCACGGTCACCCTTATGTTCGACAGCATATAATAAACTTAAACCCCAAGTAACATTATGGGGTAGTTGCTTGGTGATAAAGTCATCTACTATACCAAATAGCCATTTCTTCTTTAGAAGTAATGAAGAATGATGAAGAAATTCATTGAATTTTAATTGAACCATCTGTGAAATATACAGAGGTTAAGTTGCAATATTATGTAAGTTACAGGGGTCTGATTGCAAAATGTTTGGAGCGCAGGTGTATAAGTGCAATACTAGGCAACTACTACAGGGGTCTGGGAAACCAAAAAGTGGAATACAACTACAGGTTCTGATTGTAAAATATATGAAGTGTAGGGGCAATAGTGCAATTATCTTTAAATACAGGGGTCTAATTGCAAAAGATATGCAGTCCAGGGGTTAAGTGCAATAAACTATGAATACATGGGTAATAATGCAAAATATGTGCAGTGCAGGTGTATAATTACTAAGTAACTACTACAGGGGTTTGGGCAACCAAAAAATGGAGTACAGGGGTATGAGTGCAATAAACTATAACTAAAGAATTCTGGTTGCAAAAATATATGCAGTGTAGGGGCAATAGTGCAATTATCTGTAAACACATATGTCTAATTACAAAAAATGCGCAGTACAGGGGTATTAAGTGAAACTAACTATATATATGCATTGTAGGGGCAATAGTGCAATTATCTCTAAACACAGGTGTAATTGCAAATATTGTGCAGACTAGGGGTATAAGTGCAATACACTATTACTACATGGTTATTAATGAAAAACATGTGCATTGTAGGTGCAACAGTGCATTATATCTAAACATGGGGTATAATTGTATTGTGCAGATGATGGGAAAAAGTGCAACACACTATTACTACATGGGGTATTATGCAAAATATGCTGAATATAAGGGACAATAGTGCAATTATCTTAAAACACAAAGGTCTATTTGTAAAACAAGGAGTGTTATAAAAGATGTAAAACTTTCTTAATATATAGTCTTCTTATATAAAAATTCTTTTTTAATATAATTTACCTCTTTTTCTCGAGCACCACCACCAAAGAAAGCAACTGATTCAGCATGTGTTCGTAACCTCTCATGCATATACCTAGTTATTCAGTCATATAACAACTCAGATCAATACTTATCGGTAAATTAATTAAGAAAACAAAAAAAAATCCAAAAACCCCCAAAAAGTATCCAAAAAAACCCCAAAAAAATACAAAAAGAAAAACCAAATCCACAAAACCCCCCAAAAAACCCAAAAAGAACCCCCCCACCCCCAATAGAAACAAAAAAAAACCAAAAAAAACCAGTAAGCTCCAAAAAAAAACCCAAAAATCCACAAAACACCGCAGAAAAATCCAAAAAAACAACCTAAAAGCATCAAAAAAACCAAAAAACTACAAAAACCCCCAAAAAAATCAAAAACTCACAAAAAAACTACCTAAAAGTTCCTTCGAGTTGTTGTTCTCGGCTTGCCAGGTCACCAAAATCAGGAGTAACTTTTCTCAAAAATCCAAGTCCCAATAACATATAAGCATACAATATAGCAACTCCTCTTCTACCAGTTAAAAGCTTCATTCTCCATGTAAACCTAAAATATCGCAAAACATATTTTCAAAAATCCTAAAAATAAAAATATTATCTAAGTAAAAATAAAAATAGTAAAATCTACTTACCATAGAATATCAACAGTTGGTTTTACCATTCCAGTAACTAACCCTGATAGATCAGTTGTTAATTTTTCCAGATCTCGTGTTAATCTATGTTCAGCATCAACTTTTGTACGTGACATGTGAAATACCTGTAAATATAATGTTTTTTTAAAATAAAAATTAAAGAAAAAATAATATAAATTACTTACATTGTAATATGCATTGTTTCTGAAGTAATTTTTTAGTATATGCTTAGTCAAGCGAATTCTCCATTCTAAAGCTAGCAAAGCCGTCAAGTACCTGTAAAATTTATGCATGGATAAATTTTTTACTTTTTTTTACCAAAAAAAAATTAATTATTACCTCAAAGAAGGAGCTATAAAAGAATTAGCAGCGCTTTGAAGAACACTAACACCAATTAAGCGAATAAATGCTGCTTTATCTTGCTCCAAAACAAATTTAACAGTGGTCCCTATAGAAATCACAGGATTGAAAATTAAAAAATTAAAAAACTATAAAAAATAGAATGTTTGATTATTTAATGAAGTTGTATTATATTACCATTTAGAGAGGCAATACGATCAGTAATCCATGTTCTTGATGCTACAAGTATTGCTATTGCAAGAAATTGTGCTCCCTGTTTATCAAACACTGTAGGGATCTAATTGCAAAATACACCAGAATCATGTTATTTAGAGTACTTGGATAATAATTTTACCATTGTATGGTATTTAATTCTAGATTTAATGTCTAAATAATCAAACATGTATGGTAAAATCCTATAAATAATGAACAGCTAGAGTTATTTCGTGGATTTGGAAGTTATGTGGGTGGATTTGGATGGTAATAGAAGTGTAGGGACCTTTTTGCAAACTTGTATAAAGAATTGCAGGGATTGAATTGCAATTTCTTTGCTAAACCCGTTTCGAGCTGAAAATGAACACCTAAGCAAATGGCGGAGTTATTTGGTGAATTTGGATGGTTATCGAAGTGATGGTTATAGAAGTGCAGGGACTTTTTTGCAAATTTGTATAAATAGTTTCTGATTGGTGGATTATTTGGATTTGGGGTTTTGTATTGTTGATTGATAATATTTCATCAACAGACCGTTTAGTGTAAGAACTGCAGGGACTAAATTGCAATTTCTTTGCTAAACCGGTTTTGAGCTGATTTATAGTGGATTTGGATGATGTTTGAGGATAGATGGTGAATCGAGGGTGTAAATGCAAAGTTGTATAAGTTATAGGGCATTTGTACTCTTTCATATACTTTTGTATAGGTAGTACATTTTTTAGCGTTAGTTTAATCTTAACCACATTAATACATTAACCAGTCCTTTTTACTTATAAGGTTTATCCAACCAATCGCCAATAAAACTACAAAAATTGCAAAATAGAATAAAATCTATAAACAAAAAAAGTAAATACTCACCAATACTCTAAACATAGCAGCTACTCTCAAAGGCAAAAGCCTTGGAGTTACATGAAGTTGAGGAAAATGAGGTAAGCTGACATCATCATTATCATCATCATCACATTGTTTCGCTATTATTTTTGAAACATATTCTCGATTCTTCGGACTTGATAAACCCGAACCCTAAAAATCAATAAGTTAAAAAAAATTAAATATAATATAATATATATACAGACATGTGTGAGAAGTGTCAGAAGTCTCAAAACCAACTTAATTTCTTACCTTCCTAGAATTAGCAAACGCTCTTTCAACAGCCATAGCATCATTTTGTCTTTCGTTTTCACTTTCCATAATCTCAGGAATTTTCGCACTGTAAATAAATTTACCTTTTGTCAAAACAGTACATAAAAAAAACTGTAAAAAAAACAATAAAACAAAAAAAAAACAGTAAAACGAAAAATTCAGTAAAAAAAAAGAGTAAAACAAAAAAAGAGTTAAAAAAAACCAGTAACACAAAAAAACGGTAAAATAAAAAGTAAGAAAAACAGTAACACAAAAAATTCAGTAAACAAAACAGTAAAACAAAAAAAAACAGTTAAGAAAAAGCAGTAACACAAAAAAGCAGTAAATCAAAAAATTCAGTAAAAAAAACAGTAAAACAAAAAATTCAGTAAAAAAAAGTAAAACAAAAAATTCAGTAGAAAGAAAAAACAGGAAAACAAATAAAACAGTAAAAAGAACAGTAAAAAAAACAGTAAAAAAAACAGTAAAAAAAACAGTAAAAGAACTTTTAAAAAAACACTAAAAAAACAGCAAAACAAAAAAAACAGTAAAAAAAGAAACAGAAAAAAAAAAGAAAAAAAAAGAAAAAAAAAAGAAAAAGGTAAAAAGAAAAGGAGTCTAACATATTGTACCTTTTGTCATTGACTTTCCAACCACCTTCACCATCTAATGAAAGTACAAGATCATGAAAAGCAACTAAAGCAGGTCGATGAGAAATAGTGATACAAGAAGTACCCATAGCACGTACTTTAGCACAGAATCTTTTTTCCATATCAATAGTAACAGCACTAGTACATTCATCTAATATAGCAAATGTAGGTTTATGGTAAAAAAGTCTAGCCATACCTAGCCTTTGTTGTTCACCTAGTGATAATTCATCTCCCCAGTTTACTTCTTTGTCTAATGGGTAACGATTTAATAAATACTCAAGATCAACCTGTCATATTACAGTCAATTTTTTAACCACATGTAAGATATCATATAATATAGTGCCCCCTTAAACGATACAAATGTTGTTCCTAATTTACCCCCTCAACTTTAAAGGATATATAAACTTCCCTTAGACTGTTAATTTGTGGCTGATTATCTTTATACTCCATCTATCCATTTTTAATAGTTATTTTTAAATGGAGTAAATAAATAGAACCTAATACAAAATTATCCTTTTGAGTTAATCGGACTATAGATAATTATATATTATGCAAAAATTGAAATATAAAGTCCCTGTGTCATGCACAAATTGCACTATAGACCCTTATATATTTCTTGAGTTAATTTCACTACAGGTCCTTATATCATGGGAAAATTGAATTCTAGATCCCTATATTAAGCAAAATATTGCACTAAAGGTCCCTATCTCATGCACAAATTGCACCATAGACCCTGATATCAATTTTTGAGATAATTGCACTCTGGTCCCTATATTATGCAAAATTTGCATTCTAGATCCCTCTATTAGCAAAATTGAACTATAGGTCCCTATATTATGCAAAAATTGCATTCTAGATCCTTGTATTATGCAGATATTGAACTATAGGTCCCTATATTATGCACGAATTTGCACTATATACAATTTTGAGTTCATTGCACAACACGTCCCAATAATATGCAAAAACTGCAATCTAGATCCCTATATTATGCGAAAATTGAACTATAGGTCCCTAAATCATACAAAAGTAACTATGAAAAATGGTATCAAAAACGAGAATTATCAGTTTAAGGTAGGTTCATACTTCATATGAATTTTCAAAGTTAAGGCGGGTAAAGTTTAAGGTATTTTCAAAGTTGAGGGGTTAATCAGCAACTATTGTATAGTTTAGGGGGTATTTTAGCAATTACACCTAAAATACAAGGAATGAATACTTACATTCTTTAATAGTTCAACCATTTCACTTTGTGTGAGAGGTTCAACCTCTTGATCAGCTGTAAGTGGGTAAATTAATTGGTCACGTAAAGTTCCTACAGCTGTATATGGCCGTTGTGGTACATAAAATATCTCCTTGTTTAGATCTGAACCTATTCCGGGCTTTACAATATGGCCCGATACTAATGGCCAAAGCCCACCTAATACTCGAAATAGTGAACTTTTTCCACTTCCATTTGGACCTGAAATGAAAAAAAATATATAATATATATATAATAAGGAGTTAGGGAGAGATAAAGAGTGGCTCAAAGCTGGCCTAAAAAGGGACGGTGTAGATCATGCCACCTCATCTCAATTTTGTAGCCCATTTTATTTTTATACAACCCATTCCATATCTTAAATATGCTTCTTCACAGACTATCACCCTTTTTACACATTTTCACATACTATATTACTTTTTTCTTACTTTTTCACAAACTATCACCGATTTTCACACTTTTTTCTCACCACTATCACACTTTTTCACACACTATCACCCATTTTCACACATATTTACACTTTTTCACTTACTACTAACCCATTTTTTACACTTTTTTCTTACTTTTTAACACACTATCAATCATTTCCACACTTTTGCACACATACTATCACACATTTTCACATTTTATCTCACACTATCACACATTTTCACATACTCTAACTTATTCAAGATAAAAGATCAAATATACATAAATAATAAAATGATACCTGTGATTAAAAGATTAGACCCAGATTCAACCCTTAGATTTAGGCTTTCAACAAGCACATTACCAGTTGGAGTAACTACCTGAAAGGCACTATATATATTAAAAATAAAAAAATATAAATAAAATTAAATATATTAAATAAATAAAAAATTCGAACCTTAACACCATCAAATTCTATGTAATTTGCATTACTAACATAATTTCCACTCCCATTAATTTGCTGAGAAGGTACTTCATGAGCACCTAACTCTCTACATACAGTCATTAATTCATGAATACGCCCTGCATATCCACTGTAATTTTAAAAAATAATTAGTTTAAAATAATGTAAAAATCGGAATAAATATTATATATTCAGGATATATATAACATAAAAATAGTATTGTGAATTTTGATCAATATAGAGGATTATAAGCCAAAAATAATATTGAAAAACTTTATGGTTCACAATCTGCACAACAAACCTAACAAAATACAACTCTTGATTATTGTTAGCTTGTGTCCAAAATACAGTGTTGGATCGATTTTTTTTTACTTAATTGCACTTAGGTCCCTATATTATGCAAAAATTGCACTAAATGTCCCTATATTATACAAAAATTGCACTGAAGGTCAATATAGTATACAAAAAATGCACTATAGGTCCCAATATTTTTTGGATTACTTACACTATAGGTCACTATATTATACAAAAATTGCATTAAAGGTCCCTATATTGAACAAAAAATGCACTATGTGTCCCTATATCACGCACAAATTGCACTATACGTCCCCATATTATGCAAAAATTGCACTCTAGATCCCTATATTATGTAAAAACTGCACTCTAGATCCATGTCTTATGCAAAAACTGAACTATATGTCCGTATTTCAAGTACAAATCGCACTACAGACCCTGATATCACTTTTTTTTAGTCAACTGCACTATAGGTCCCTATGTTATGCACAAATTGCACCTTAGATCCCTATATCATGCAAAAACTGAACTATGTCCCTATTTCATGCACAAATTGCACTACAGACCCTGTAATCAATTCTTTTGAGTTAATTGCAATCTAGATCCCTATATCATGCAAAAATGCACTTGATATAGACCCTGATATCAATTCTCTTAATTTAATTGCACTATAGGTCCCTATACTTTCAATTAGCAAAAAAAAAAGAAGTAATTACCTTAATCGATTCAGCCTTCTGGAACTTATAGAAAGAGTCCCCAAACTTTGAAACAAAGACACAATAACACTCGTATGATACCTAAGATTACTCAACATTTCAGCTCTTCCAATAGTAGAACTATCAGGTCTTAAATTACCCGAGAAAAAAGGCTCAATAATCAAAATAACAGCCACAGTAGCACCAAGATATTTGAGTAAAAAATCTTGAATCATACCAAACCACCAACTATCATGATGAACAGTCCTCATATGCGTAACAAGTTCTTTGAATTTATTTTGAATGTGAAAATCTTCTCTTTTTTCACCACCGTAAAAAGCTATACTTTCTGCATGTGTACGTAATCTTGAGTGTAATTGTCTATATTCTCCTTCTAATTGTTGCTCTTCAGACATTAATTTACCAAATGCTGGGGTAAAATTTCGGATTGTTACCCCTGCTCCTAATACATAAGCCTGTACAGTAAAAAATTAACCATTTATTTTCAGATCATATCACAACTATTTATTATAATTTTTTATAAAGAGTCTGATTTTCTAAAGATTGGGGGGGTTCATATAATTTCTTTCTGCATAGCGCAAAGACCACTGGTGCAATTTATGAAATTGGTTTAAAAAAAATTTGTTTGATTTCCCCATTTACTCCCTTTTAAGACATGGGTATATTTGGCTTATATTGGATAACACGGGGACCATTGGTGCATTTTATCCTTCATAGTATATGAGACTTTTAGGAGACATGGGGTTTATTTCGCTATTTTGCATAATAGAGGGACTAGTTGTGCAATTTATCCTATATAGTTTTTGTGTCTTTTTGAGAAACTGGTATATTTGGCTATTTTGCATAACACAGGGACCATTGGTGCAATTTATCCTTTATAATATATGAGACTTTCTGAGACACAGGGTATATTTTGCTATTTTGCATAACACAGGGACTAGTGGTGCAATTTATCCT
Source organism: Nemophila menziesii (assembly GCA_029959085.1). Lineage (NCBI taxonomy): Eukaryota > Viridiplantae > Streptophyta > Magnoliopsida > Boraginales > Hydrophyllaceae > Nemophila > Nemophila menziesii. Next base: position 517,026 of record JARWIR010000103.1, read on the forward strand.
ATATAGTTTTTGTGTCTCTTTGAGACACAGACACTGGTATATTTGGCTATTTTGCATAAAACAAAGATTGTGGTGCAAATTATCTTATATAGTTTTTGCAATTTTCTGAGAGAATGGTATATATGGCTATTTTGCATAACACATGCATTACTGGTGCAACTTATCCTATAGTATTTGCAACTTTTTACGACACTGGTATATTTGGCTATTTCACAAAAAATACAAGCTATCTAACAGTGTATATGTAATATTTGCCATTGGAAAAGATTTCTTGGAAAAAAAAAATTTGTGGAAAGGAATTTAATCCTTGTGACAATGACTATTTAAAAGATACTTTTCTTAAATATAAAATGAAATAAATTTTCAAAGATATTTTCTCTCCCTTCTTTTAAGAGCTTCAGGTAAAGAAGCTCCTGGTCTAAGAATTTTATAACAGCTCATGAATGGAAAGAATGTATTACTAGGTAATTGATAAGTTTTGAAAGGGTAAAAGAGTAATAAAAAAAGTAAAGAAATACCAGAATCCAGAAGATATATTTAGGGCTAGCGTAAGAACAAAGGCGCCAAGTATAAAGTAAACCATCAGTAACAGCAACAAGATCTTCTTGAACTAAATCACTCAACTCTGAACAAAACCTCGGAACATCACTTCCTATTCTTTGCTCTGGGTTTGCTATTCTTCCATCTACATGTGATAGCTTGTAATATGCCATATTCTGAAAATAAATAATTAAATTAATATTATTTTAATTTCTTTAATTCTTTTAACTGAAAATAAGTAGTTCATTCTTAGAGGTCTTTCTAATGAAGGTTGATTACACTGTAGAACCTCGTATAATTTTATTTTATGTTTTGAGTTAATTTCACTATAAGTCCCTATATTATGCAAAAATTAAAATATAGGTCCCTATATCATGCATAAATTGAACTATAGGTCCTTATATCATTCACAAATTGCACTATATAATGCAAAAATTGCATTCTAGATCCCTATATTATGCATGCACAAATTGAACTATAGGTCCAGATATCATGTACTAATTGCAAAATATAGGTCTCCCTATATCATGCACAAATTGCACTATAGGTCCCTATATCATGTACTAATTGCAAAATATAGGTCTCCTAATATCATGCACAAATTGCACTATAGGACCTGATATCAAATGGTTTTGTATATTATGCAAAAATTGCACGGGAAGCCACTGAAACATGCAAAAATTGCACTATAGGCCCCATAAATTATGCAAAAATTGCGTTCTAGATCTTTATATTATGCAAAAACTGAAATATAGGTCCCTATATCATGCACGAATTGCGCTATAGACCTTAAATCAATTTTTTGATTTTATTATGCTATAGGTTCCAATATTTGCAAAAACTGAAATATAGGTCCCTATATTATGCAAAAATCGCACTGTAGGTTCAATTTTTTAGTTACGTGCGCTATAGGTTCCTGTATTTTGCGAAAATTGCACTTTAAGTCCCTATATCATGCAAAAATTGCCCTATAGGCCCTGATATTACTTTTTTAGTTAATTGCACCAATGGAGGTAACTGTATCATACAAAATTGCACTATAAGCCCTTTAATTAATTTCAATTTCTTCAAGTCTATCAACTGAAAAGAAATAGTAAATTCTTAAAGCTCCTTGTAATAACCCCATTCATTGATTAGACCACATAAAACAAGTATAAATAGCAATATTTAAAAAGTAAACAAGACTGTTTAAATATATATACCTGAAAATACTGATCATGGATAAGATTTGTTAAAATACTTCTGAATCGTAAACTTAAAGCCCCTGTTACATACTTTGAAGTAGAATGCAAAGTTGATTGAATAAAACACAGAAGAACATTTTCCATAATAAGACGGAAAAATGTTGGGACCCGCCGAAGAAAAGCTGCTCGAAATAAGAAACCTTGTACTTTCGCTAATCTGTTACTTACAGCTGTTCGGACAACCTAGTATTTCACAAAACATTAAAGTATTAGCTTTATAGACTTTATATAGAAAGTATTTGTATTATTTGAGGTTAAAAAAAGATGCACAAAAGCTATGAATTTGTTATCTAGAGTGGTATATGAAACTGTAGAACTTCATATAATTTGTTGAGTTATTTGCACTACAAGTCCATATAATATGCAAATATTGCATTCTAGATCCCTATATTATGCAAAAAATTGAATTATATGTCCCTATGATATAAGTTTTTTTGAGAAAAATGCACTCTAGATCCTATATTATGCAAACATTGAACTATAGGTTCCTATATCATGTAAAAATTTCTATTTAGATCCCTATATTATGCAAAAATTGAACTATAGGTTCCTACATCATGCACAAATTGCACTAAAGACACCGATATCAAATTTTTGAGGAAAATGCACTCTAGATCCCTATATTATGTACAAACTGAACTATAGGTCCCTATATCATGCATAAATTGTACTATAGACCCTGATATCAGTTTTTTTGAGAAAAATGCACTCTGGATCCCTATATTATGCAAAAATTGAACTATAGGTCCCTATTTCATGCACAAATTGCACTATAGACCCTCATATCAATCTTTTTAGTCAATTGCATAATAGATCCCTATACCATACAAAAATTGCACTGTAGGTCTTGATATCAATTTCTTTTCTCAATTGCACTATAGGTACCTATATTATGTAAAAAATATAGTGGAGGTCACTTTATCATGCAAAAATTGCACTATAGGTCCCTATATCATGCAAAAAATGCACTATAGGCCCTGATATCAATTTTCAGTTAACTGCACTCAAGGTTCCTATATTATTCAAATATTGCAACGGAGGTCAATTTAATCTGTATCATGCAAAAATTGCACTATAGGTCCCTATATTATGTAAAAATTGCACTATGCACTATAGGTTCCTAAATTATGCAAGATTTGCAATTTAGGGTCACCGTATCCTTATTATAATACATTTGCGTATTTAAATTACGACAAAAATTAGTATGTGCATCATAGTAAACAACACTCACTAAATAAACATTTAATTACAAATTTTAATCATAAATGCAATTCAAAAGAAGAAGAAAATCACATAGTTTTGCACTTGAAAAGTAAAAGTAAATATAAATTAAACACCGTAAAAGACAAAAAAACTTACCGCTACAGCAACTAAAGCCAAAAGATTTCCAGCTCCAACTTTACCTATTCGAGCTGATAAAATTGCAGCTAAAACTTTAAGTGACTTTAATCCTCCTTTTTTTTGCCTACGTTTTATTACATCATTATTTTTCTCAATCAAATCTTCTTTATTATTATTTGGTAAAGATTTTTTATTTTTTTTCTTTTGATTTCTTGATTGAATATACGTAGCTGCGGTCCCACCAGCTACAATTATACTTGTCGCAACTATTAATGCTTTCCTGTAACAATAATTTTAAATTTTTTTATGAGTTATGAAAATATAAGAAAGGGTAAAAGTGTAAATATTCTATACCTTCTCGAAGCTAAAAAGCCTCGACCATGTTCAGTTAAATTCAAAAGCTGAAGTGAAGGCATGTTTAAAGGTTTTGATTTATCTAGAAGCTCAAGATTTTACCTGGGTAAAAAAAAAATAAGTTAATTTAATTACAGTAAATTAGTACTAGTTTTTTACTGAGTTACCTTATCTAGAGCAACCATGCCTAACCATGCTCCATTAGATACAAGAACTGGAAAATTACAATTTTACTAGCAATCATACACTTTAATCCACTATAATTTGTTGTATGAATAATGCAATTAAGCAGAAATTGAGGATCAAATCTGCAAAACAAGTAGTTTAATCATATTGCTTGAATAATTAAGGATCAAATTTGGATCTAATATTGAGAGAAGGGTGAGTTTAGCTATTTTGGGTAATAGAATCATTTTTTATGACATACTAAACATGATAAAGATTATAATTGAGCAACTGATATAAAAGAGACCATTTAATCCAAAAATCACATCATACAAAAATGTTTTCAATTTTGAATTATATATCGAATATTCGTGATCTAATCACATATAAGAGTGATATAAGACAAATAAACGACAAAAATTAATGCAATATATCCGTTATATCGAAATTTTTCTAGCTTAAGACTTGAATATAAAGAAATTTTCCACCATTTTTAGAATGAACAAACTTATGCAAAGTTACATATTAGCCATAGATGATCAATAATTTTTCAACACAGAACTAATTGCTTTTTTTTTTCTAGTGTATTTGTCACTTGAAAAATTAAAAAATGTCTATTGATTTATTTATTAATCCGAGCTGATTTTTCAGTAATCCTTAGCTTATAAACTAAGCTGAAACTACGAATTGAAATATAAAACTAATCGCTCTCGATTCTCATGAATTTAAACTAATTCTAGTATTTGTAACTAATCAGCAAAATAAATAAAAAATTAAAAAAATATATCAAATGGCAATCATTGGCTACTAGTACTACTACTTGGAGCTGACCTGATTCAGAGCTTCAATCCAAAACGGCGTAGTTTCAGTGATATAAATGAACCGTATAAACAGCAATACACGAAGCTTAAAGATCTGGTTTTAAGCTAAAATCACGATTCGAAATCCAGCAGGAACACAAACCCTAGTATCTGTATCAATATAAATGATCGAAGATATGAATTTTGATAAATATTTTGTGCGGCTAATAAGGTGATATACAATCACGTGATATTCTTGCGAAGCAGCTGTAGAAGCTAAAACTAATAAGGCTCTTAATATATAAGACTTTTAGAGAAGAAAAGTTGATGATGAGAAATGTAACTAGGCCTAGCTACCTCTTTTTTTATCTATTGTGGGTAAATTAAGGATATTGATTAAGAAAAGGTAAATTGTGAATTGCTTATTTTGTTGTTAAAAGTGTAAAATAGAACCCAACAAAACTGTAAATATATTGCATTAGCTCATTATGTTATTTAATTTTTGAATTTAACCTTTTTTATATTTTTTTAAGGATAATTGACCTATAATGTCTTTGAAACAAATTTCATAGCCAACTTTGTTATTAGATTATTCTGCAATGAAGCCACAAAAATACTAAAATACTAGTGAATGAAACAAAAAATACAAAAAGAAAAAAAACAAAGTGACGAAAATCATATAACATATAAAAAACAAGTGGACCACCAAATAACTGAGTATCGCTATTAATTTACGGCTACTACGAGATTTCTCTAAGTATACTTAGCAAAAACTCTGAGAGAGAGAGAGAGAGAGAGAGAGAGAGAGAGAGAGAGAGAGAGAGAGAGAGAGAGAGAGAGCGAGATTGGTGATGTTTTGGTTATTTTAACTTGTCTTCTATTAGTTGTCAGATCATGTTGTTCCTTGAAATTGTATTTGTATAAAACTGAAGTGTCAAAATACATTTGTATATGTGATGTGAGTGGTGGTGGATACGTGTAAAAATGTCGGGTTGAGTGTGTTTAATGGTGAGTTGCAATTTTGTTATATTATGTGAGAAACATAATCGTCGGTGTGTTGGTGTAATTTCTATGTCGTGTTAGATAAAATCAATGTTGTAGACTGTTGTTTGTATAGTAATAAATAGTGGCGGGTAATGTTTGCAATTTCGGTGGTGTGAATATTAAAAACAATGGGTTGTGTTTCAACCTGAAATGGCAAGAAACAAGTAGTTGAGTTATGCATGTTATTTTGATGGTGTGACAATTTAAAATGTTAGTTTGTGTAATAACAAAATTTAAAAACTATGGGTATATAAAAAACACAGTGTTATTGAAAAATGCGAAACCATATCAAATTGTATCTTGTAACAAGAATCACCTGATTGGGTCGCTCATTCGACATCAAAACTGTTAAACAGATTACTAAACCTTAATCCCAAAAATTAACTCTAGCTCATTGTAATAACACATAAGCATTGACAAAAAAGAAATTCTAAAACACGGAACACTACTCCATTACTGCAGATCCTCCAGCATCTTTAATCTTTTCTATAATCTCATTTGCCTCTTCTTTAGTCGCTCCTTTCTTCTCAACTAGATCGTTAACTTTCATTAAACCCATACTTGTAGAATCTCGTATATGTGTATCAAATGATGATTTATCACTTTGTTAACCTAAAAAATAAGTTATTAGATTGGAAACATACCTTCTAATCGAATTGCGTTGTAATGTCTGCTGCGAAATAGTGGTGTCTCTGCTGGTGTGAGTATCTTTGTGTTTGTATTAGTGTAACAAAGTTTCCATAATATCATCTATGATTAAGGGATTTATTAGATACGCTAGAAATATAAGATTTGTTACATAGCGATATATTTGGTAAAAATCAGATGATATTTTTAAATGTTGGGATATGACTGGTATACATTTCATAATGTTGGGCCTTATGAGGGAGAAATATCACGTTGGACCTGATGGGCGTGGGTTATTGGATTTGTGGACCTTTTAAACTAATATCTTAAGAAAATAAATATGTAGTGTTAAATCTTTTTGGTGGTTTTTAGTAAGAAAAGTAGATAGATGAGGTAAAAATTTCAAGACTTTTTGGGTAAAAAATTATTTCATTAATTAATTTTTTCTTGTTTTAATTAAGTAAAAGAGGTATTTTTGTTTATTTTTTATTTCCATAAATTCTAATAGTGTGGTGGTTCACTTTTTTTTGGAAAATGAAGCATGGTAAAAGTATATTTTGTAAACTTTCTGTTTAATAAAAAAGGCTCAAGGTAAAAAAGTTATTTTACTGAGTTTGCACGGGAATTTGGTTTGGGCAATTGTGAATTGAGTCAAAAATCATAGGACTCTTTGTGCAAATTTAATAAAAATTGGAGGATCTATGTAACTCTTAAGGGTAATCTGGTAATTTCCTTTAGTTTTATAACTAAATCCATGTAATAATTATAAGAGTATTTTGTTATGTTTATCCATAGTATATCATATTGACCAAAAGAAAAAAATATTTATATCATTTTCAGATTTGACGTCTCCCTTTAATGTGTTTATATAATATCGTGTTATATAGTTGTTTGTTGGAAAAAATAATTAATTAGTTAAACCAAACGTTTTTAAATAAATATCGTTCATCGTGATATTATCTAGACCGCATTAAATTCTCTATAAATCAATTTTTTGATACGATTAGACATAAAATAAATTTAAGTAAGAAAATAAAAATAATTGAAAATTCATTTTCAATCATATCAAATTAGGTATAATGGATCTATAGTTAACTTCTTTCTTTTTTATAGAGATAATTCTATTTTTAAGCCTAAAGTTACATTAGTCTTCTAATTATAGGCCATCTAATAATTTTATTATAACCATAGGCGTAACAATAGTTAGACTTCTAATTTTAGGTCTCTAAATTTATTTAGTACCAAAAATACCCCATATAAATTATATACTACTTAATTAACACCTAAATAACCTCATAACTACATTTTAAAATCAAAACAAAAAAACTCACGCATCTCTCTCTCCCCTATATAAACACACACTACACCTAAAACACACACTAGCTTAAATTCTTCATTTTTGCTTGAATTGCATATAGTTTTCGAATATAAATCAACAATATAAGCTTCTAATCTAAGAATATCAAAGAATTTATTTAAAAAACAATATAATCAACACAAATCTTAAGATTTTTTTTCAAATTCGTTTTTTTGTTTATTTTCTATGATTTTCTGTGATTTTTTTTACAATTCTGTTTTTGCAGTTATTTTTATTTCATGTCTATCTATATCGCTTGTAATCTTAGATATCAATTCACGTATTTCATTTTTTTTGTTTTCTTTCATTTTGTACTGTAATTTACTGTTTTTGGTAATGCAGATGATTTCTTCGTGTTATGAGCTGCGTTTTGAGTTTAATATTGATCATAAACTACTGTTGATTCGTTTTACACTTTAATGGAGCTTTGTTCATTGAATTTTTGTTAGTTTTGTTAAATAATCATGTGTATATGTGATTTGCACAAATGAAAGTTGAAATAACTTACATGTGATGTTCATACATGTTTATATATTACATTTAGAGTTGATATATGCAATTTCGCTGGTTGAATTGCAGTTGTTAACATTCAAACGTTTATTCTGCATTTTTTTGTTTCAGCATTCTGCAAGTACATTTTTGTAGTTCTGGAACTAAAAATGTGTAGTTCTGGAACTACAAAAATGTAGTTCTGCAACTATAAAAATGTAGTTGTATGGGTAATATTGTCTTAAGGCCTAAAAATGGAATAATTATTTGACTGGCCTAATTTTAGAAGAGATAATGTTGTTTAGGCCTAAAAATAGAATTATCCCTGTTTATATACCATCTTTTTCTCATACTACTCTATTATGTGATATAATTTGACTGAAAATAAATTATTAATTTATTTATTTTCTCAATCTAACATAGTTACATATTCAAATAAATCATAATATATAATGAGATGATATAAAAAAGGTAATATGTAGCATTAATTATTTTCCAATTAATTCACTCATATGCATTTTAAAAAAAGTTTCTAATTCATTTTTTTCGTAAATTATTTAATAAAATTAAACCAAAAAAATGTAAAACTAAGTTAAACTTCACAAAATAATTTATGTTGAGTATATAATCATATACAACAGTTGATTAAAAAAAAGATGTATCTTGGATCCACACATGTTTTTAAGACGATTTGTTTTACACTTTCTTTTTAGAAAACATTGGTAACTTGCCAACAACCTTTCCCTTTTGTTTTCTCTGAATATTCTTCTACCGATCAAAGTTGTTTTCTCTTTTACTTTTTAGTTTCAATTTTTCAACTTTCTTCGGCTTATGATAAATTTATTTTTTCTTTTTTGCATTTTTGAAATCAGAACTTGTCCTTAGGATATGTTTCTACCTCATTTTCTCGATTTTTTTTTCTTTTCAAGCTGGATCCGCTATATATCTGTTTCGTTTCTATTTCTTATACTATTTTGGTGCTTTTCATTTTCTTTAGTGTTATTTTCTTTTTTCTACCATTTTTAACTTATTTGAGCTTTCTTTTTCATGTATTTACTATTTGATCTGATTTTATTTGTTTTAACTTTCTCTTTAGCAAGGTATTCTAATGACAAAGGAAAATGAGGAGTTCATATTACTAGGCTACATGTAGTGACGTTGACTAGGTCAATGATATTATTTGGATAATGGTATTATCAAAACCAATGATGATGAAGTGTTAAAGGAAGTTGGGAGGGTTATTTCACCTCTAATTACGATGGATGAACATGTGTTAGCTAGTGAAGTGAAAGAGGAATTGTGTAAGAATATTTTGAAAATATTTGAACATGAAAGGGAATATTTAAGCAGATATTGGGTAATGTTCTTGAAGTGAGAATGGAATGGAGACACTTACTCTCAAGTCTTGTGCATGCTTATGGGGTCTATTAAAGAATCTCTCGTAATGAAATACATGGCACCAAGTATTATGGAAGGGAAAATGATTGTGGATCTACCTCGAGTTATGATTGAATTAGGTATATCAAAAAATGGATCATAGTTCAGTGGGCAAATTCGTGGAAAGGCGTTCTCAGTTCTATGTAGTCAAGGCTATAATTGGCGATGAATTAAAGAAATTTAGGATAATTGGCGTCAAGACTGAAAGAAATGAGACTTTTATCTTTGAGTTTGTCGCTAAAAAATATGTGTAAATGTTTGAGAGCAAGTGTAAATCCTTGCTCGTATAATTGGACAATTTATCATTTACGAAAGTTGCGAGAATTTTAAAACAATCCCAAAGAGGGTAAATCCTTTTTTAGGTAAAAAATCTTGAATAGAAATCAACCAAAGAGGAAATTCCTTCACCAAAAAACAAATCACCTCAATACCACAACTTTCCTACACTGAGCTCTTTACCCATTAAGGGCATATAAGTCTAAAATCTATTTTCTTTTCCTTTCCCAAAGATCCACGTTTTTCCTCCTAATCCGTGAGATAACAAACACTTTCTTTCTCGAAATCAATGGCTAATACTAGTTAAGCTCCCATAACTAAATATGAACCCCATATTACATATCTCATTTAATTTTCCTACTCAAAATAATAAACAAAAGAAGAAATAGTGTCTAGTTTGGTAATCAAAAGTACCAAACTAGTAAGCTACTCTAATGTCTAACAAAATAAAAACTCTTCCCTCTAACTAATTAACATCATTTTTCCAAAACCATCATAAAAAAACACAAACCATATGTTTGTTAACAAATCTGATACAATCAACAAAATCAATAAAACACACAAACACCTTCCAAAATTTAGTCCAAAAAAAGAAAAACCTTCCAAAATCTTTTCACCAACAATAAATAACACACAAAATCCTCACCAAACAAAAATCACACTCACTCACTCATTCACTATATACAATTATTAAACCTCATCATCTTCCGTAAGTTGACCATTATACCCAAGCTTATCTACAAAAAAAAAAAAATATACAAACAACATTATTTCCTCACGTAACAACAAGTAACACATTTTTACAACAAAAAATAAATAAATTATTATATAAAAGTGCTGGGTCTATAAGTGCGGGTACGGCTTTATCGATTACCTAGAAAAACGTGTATAAAAGTCTTGAATTGCACTAGAAAAATTATTATATTAATATCGGGATCTGTAGTGCGATTTGTGTATAATATAGATACTTTTAGTGCAGTTTTTGGCATAATATAAGGATCTGTAATGCAATTTTTGTATAATATAGGGACATTTAGTGCTATTTGTGTATAATATAGGGACATTTAGTGCAAGTATTCTATAATATAGGGACGTTTAGTGTAATTTTTGGCATAATATAGGGACGTGTAGTGCAATTTTTGTATAATATAGGGACATTTAGTGCAAGTTTTGTATAATATAGGTACATCTGCAGTTTTTGGCATAATATAGGCACGTGTAGTGCAATTTTTGTATAATATAGGAACGTCTAGTGCAAGTTTTGTATAATATAGGGACATCTAGTGCAAATTTTGTATAATATAGAGACATCTAGTGTACGTTTTGTATAATATAGAGACATCTAGTGCAAGTCTTATATAATATAGGGACGTCTAGTGTAGTTTTTGGCAATAATACAGGACCTGTAGTGCAAGTTTTGTATAATATAGGTACATTTAATGCAGTTTTTGGCATAATATAGGGACGTGTAGTGCAAGTTTTGTATAATATAGCGACGTGTAGTGCAATTTTTGTATAATATAGGAACGTCTAGTGCAATATTTGTATAACATAGGGACATCTAGTGCAAGTTTTGTATAATATAGGGGCGTTTAGTGCAATTTTCGGTATAATAGGGACCTGTAGTGCAATTTTTGTTTAATATAGGGACCTGAAGTGCCAAAAAAAACAAAAAAAAAAGAAGGAAAAAAAAATCAATAAAAAACAAAAAAAATTACGAAACTAACCTTTTCCTTGATCATCATCATCATTACCAATATCACTTTCACTAGCAGTTTCCCATTCCGAATCATCCTCATCCTCATCTCCCTCCCCATCTTCACAGTGGACCCCACCATGTACAACACTCGCTTCCTTAAACAACCAAGCAGCTTTCATTTGTTTCTTAACCAACCTCTCCGCATAATCCGGTACTTTATTTGCCCTCATCGATAAATCCGGATCACTCGATAACGAACATTCATTAATAAACAATATCGCATCTAATAAACTCTCTTTACATAACCCTAACATATCATAAGCTTGTGCTCTTCTCCATAAACTTTTAGCATGTCTATTTATAGGATTATGTATACATAACGCACGTGTTGCATCACTTATTGCTTGTAACGGTTCTTGCATTAATAAATAACATTGTGATCTATTACTATATAATATTACTCTTTCCTTTTTTGACCTTATTGGACATAGATTTAACGCTTCTGTGTATTTTAATGATGCTCCTGATATATCACCTGAGGAAAATAATGAATTGCCTTCTAGTTTTACTACTAATGCTGCTGCTTGTTTTATGTGTAGGTCTTCTTTTGGCATGTTTTTTTCCCATTTTAACCTTTGTTTTGTGTTTATTAAGTCTTCGATTTCTTCTTTTATGCGGGTAGTTAGTGAGTTACGTGTGTTTGGTTTTGATTGGATACATTCTTGGAGAGTATTTACGATTGAGTCCCCGAGCTTTTTTTGTTCCCCGAGTGATGAGATTTCTGCTAGGTCTATAAGTGCTGGTACGGCTTTATCGATTACCTGGAAAATTAAATTTTAAAAAATTACTCTTATGCCCTCAAAGTTTTCGGGACTTATAGTGCAATTTGTGTATATATAGGGACATTTAGTGCAGTTTTTTGACATAATATAGGGACCTGTAATGCAATTTGTGTAAGAGATAAGGACCTGTAGTGCAACTTTTGTATAATATAGGGACCTGTAATTCAATTTTTGTATAATATAGGGACCTGCAATGCAATTTTTGTATAATATAGGGACCTCTAGTGCAATTTTTGTATAATATAGGAATCTGCAATGCAATTTTTGTATAATATAGGGACCTGCAATGCAATTTTTGTATAATATAGGGACCTCTAGTGCAATTTTTGTATAATATAGGGATCTGCAATGCAATTTTTGTAGAATACCTCTAGTGCAATTTTTGTATAATATCGGGAAATTTTCCGAAAGACCCTTTTTCCGATCCGTTCCTTCGATTTTTACCCATCATAGGGACCTATAGTTCAATTGTTGTATAATATAAGGACCTATAGTGCAATTAAGTCCAACCACGAAACCTATAATGCAATTTTTTGTATAACACGGAACCTATAGTGTAATTTTTGTATAATATGGGGACCTTTATGACATTTTTTGCACAATATAGGGGCCTATTGTGCAATTAATTCCAACCACAGGAACTATAGTGCAACTTTTGTATAATACGGGACCTATAGTGCAATTTTTGTATAATATGGGGACATATCATGCAATTTTTTCGAATAATATGGGGACCTATAATGCAATTTTTGTATAATATAGGGACCTATAGTGCAATTAAGTCCAACTACTGAACATACAGTGCAATTTTCGAATAATGCGGGGACCTATAGTGCAATTTTTGTATATAACATAAACGTTTCGCTAACCTTTTGTCAAACCACAGGGGTAATTTGGTCATTTGGTAATTTACAATATATATATAAAAACAAAAACTAACCTTGTGACAAGTAGTTGGATCTTGTAATAAAAACTGAAGACAATCAATAGCCATATACTGCCAATCATCAGAAGAACGAGCTATATTACACAACGCTTCAATAACACTCGGTAAATTAGCAACCGGGCCCCGCCCAAGTTTATGATGACAAATCGTCCTTAACAAACCAATGCCAGCTGGCGAATTCTCATTAACTAACCCACCCCACATACCCGGTAACTTAACTAAAAACTCCGGTTTACAAATCGTTTGTAAAAACTCAGGTTTAAATGCAAAACAATTAATTAATTGTAATGACCAACATTGTAATTGACTTGCCCATTCTTCAGCTTTTCTTGACTCCATTTCTACACCACCCATGCCACGTGTCAGTAGATCACAATGGTAACTATGTCTTCGATCTATGTATTGGTAAAAATGTGTGTAGACTATTTCAAGTGAGCTTATAGCTAATTGAATCGAAAGCTCGAGAATCGAGCTTTCGGAACTTATGTTGAGAAAAGTTGAAGAATAAGTAGCTAAATGTCCGAGTGCTCTTACAGCTACTCTTTGTTCAACCCATGTTAAACGACCTCTTAGAAGCTCCAATAATGGTGGAATTACACCTGCTTGAACTGCTCGTTCTGCAAAGGATTCGATGTTCATGGTGTATGAACCGATTATATGTGCTGCGTAATATGGAATGTAGATGTTTTGATCGTGTGATAACCATCGACGATTTTTTAAACCTTTCCAGATTAGGGCTGACATACATTCGAAGATTCCTAGGTCGATGAATTCTGGGTCGTTTGGGTGGGCCATGGCGGTGTTCCATAACCCGCTTATGGGTAAGACTTGTCCATCATCGTCTTGTGATGGAAGATCTCTGAAGAATTTTAGTATACTTGCTCTTCGTTTGTTTGGGTTTTGTTCTTTCATTACGCAGAAAAAACATCCTGGGTATGGACATTCATTTGATGCTTTTTCCATACTCATTTTGTATTGTAAAACTTATAGATCTAACTGTAATTCAAAATTTATGAACTTTAATTAGCACAAAAATTGAACCGACTAGTAAGCAAAATGCTGACATTAAAACACTCTTCAAAACCCACTACTTAATTAGCTTTGAAAAGCAAAAAGAAAGAAGAAAAAGCAAAAAATTAAGTAAAAGTAGTACCTGTGGGATGAAAAGATGTTTATATGGATGTAAAAAGATGAATAAACATGAAGAATCTGGAAGGGATTTATGTAGTAATCTGGGAGAGAGACTAGTGAAGAACAGTCGCTTTGAGCAAACGATGATGATGATCTTTTGGATGATTTATGACAGTAAAGAAGATCGTGTAATGGAAAGGTGTATTTATTTTGTTTTGCTAGAGTAGGAAATAGAAAATAAAATAAAATAAATCAAATCTTTCTTTATTTATAGTTTATACCTATTCGGATTAACGTTATTCTCTCAAGTATGAATACATCACGGTTTGTCAAAAATAAAAAAAGGAAATACATCACGGGCCGCTAGTTTCGCATTCTCTTTATAAATTAACTTTTTTTTTGCTTTAACAAAAGCAAGTAATTTAAAAAATGAAAGGAAACATACAAGAATTCATTGGTTCGAATTAATAGATGACTAATCCTGTACTAGTAAATTAGACTTAAAATCCTTAGCTAGGATATGAGTCGCTTCCATCTTATATCTAAAAACATGTTTTATGAAACTATGAGATTTATATTTAATAGGATGTCTAATTTTTTGTATAAAAGATTGAGTTTTTTCAGTTAGTGTTAGGTGTGATTTTCAGGCATGGATTAACAACAAGGTAGTCATTATGTATAGTAACATGTTTATCCTCAAATACATCAACAAATCTACAAATTTTAAGAACAGTTGCAATCTCGCCTTTGAACTGAGTTACACCAATATTTATTGTCATCACAAATGACAGGGAAGTAGGATTTGTCAATCCTTATAAAAGCAAATTCTGTCGGGGGTAGAGAAAGGGTCATTGATATGGCCAGACTCCCATCAAAATGGAAGGTGGACAATCCATACGTGGTTAATTTCAGTGAAGGTTCCCAGTTCTCGTCAAATATATCTTTAACGAGGGTACCCACCAAGATGAGAACTGTTTTAGGGTTCTATTTGTGTCTTCAAGAGATATTTATTTTTACTAGTCCAGATGTTCCAAATGGTAATAAGTATGAAGGCAATTGAGACTTACCAACACTGGCCCTTGTTGACCACGTGCTTGATTGTTTCCATAATCCAAGATTCAAGATTACCAACCCACAACAGATCAATCTGGGTTTGGTAACTGGTGTCGCCTAGGGTGTGATAAAAATATGATAAATAAAGTCTAGAAAACTACGCACTCTCACCCTAGACAGGCACAGTACTGCAAGTATTACAGGGCGTATGCAAGTTTTAGTTGATAAGTTGAGTTCGTTCTCAGGGGCTTAAGTGTGTTAATCACGTGAGTAGGAATAACGAGTAAGAA
This sequence comes from Nemophila menziesii, assembly GCA_029959085.1. Taxonomy (NCBI): domain Eukaryota; kingdom Viridiplantae; phylum Streptophyta; class Magnoliopsida; order Boraginales; family Hydrophyllaceae; genus Nemophila; species Nemophila menziesii. Next base: position 532,661 of record JARWIR010000103.1, read on the forward strand.
GTAATTAATTAAAAGACAGAAAATTAAAGAGAGTAGATTTCGAAATTATTAATTAAACTAAGAAAATAAAAGACAATAAAGTAAATGCGAAGAATATGAGATGAGAGATATAGCTTAGGTTTCGCTAGTATGCACTAATACTTCTAATTCTTTCTATTAGATCTAGTTAATAAGGGAGAATATTAGCTCTTGTTTACTTAGTCAGGATTCTAAATTCCCATACCTTAGACCTTGAGAGCGACTAAGGGGGCTACGGCACAACCAAGAAGCTGTTTCAAATAGGGTTATCAAACGCTACTAAGGCCCTAAGCAAACAATTCATTCATTGGTGATATGGTGATTAAAACAAACCCTAATGACTATCTAGTTAGAATCAGTTTTGTCAGGACTAATATCGACACTAGACGTTATGTGGTGTTTCAATAATTAGACACCCAGCTAAGACGATCATCTAACTACTATTAAGGTAATCCTAAACGTTGCGCACCGCAAGGAAAACAAGATTAAATCAAAACACATAAACAAATATAAAGGTAAGCAGCTAATATCAGATTAAAACATGTAATTCCCAAAGAAACTTAGATAGAAAGAAATTAGAATTCATAGATTATACATGATGCAAAACCCAAGCTATGGGGAGTTTAGTTCATACCTGATGAAAATAAACTAAAATAAATTACAAAAGACATCATCTTGCTCTCTACAATAAACTGGAAGAATAAAACCTTAAGAACTAATTACTATGAGGCAAGGATTGCTAGGGTACTTTTACAAGTGATATAAGGGTGTATTTATAGGTGTTTAGAAGACCTAATTCGTTTTCTTGAGGGAGAGATAAAGTAATGGACTCCAAGCCCAACTCAAATTCGTATGGAAATAAAGATAAACACTGCTGGACCGTTTTGAGCACATCTTCTTCGTTATTGGTCGGTTTTTGCTCCATAATATACCAAAAGAATCCTCACAGAATTATCTACGTCCCTATGACAGGAAATTACCAAAATCGGCTTCCTTGTTGGAGTTATCACCACTTCTTTAGGCGTTGCTGCAGAAATTCAGATTTAGGCAGTTTTTCCTTTTCCATATTTTTAGCTTTTGTTTCCTTATCTCCAATTACCATGCTAATCTCTTTCCATATGTTGTAGTCTTTGACTTGGACTCTAATTAATCTCCATAATTATCTTTAAAGCTTCACACTAAATAAACAATTAAACCCAATGTGCTCTAAAAATATTATTTTACTAAATCAAGACTCAAATAGGAAAGTGCACTATTACTCAAGAAAACCGACATTTATGACTTCTAAATCACTAAAAATGATGTCTCATCTTGATATAAATCTATCACAAATGAGGAGACATCAGTAACCATCATCATTCCAAACCTCTTTAGGTTTTGGGCATGTCGATAATATATGTTCAACAATTTCTTTTGGGTGATTACATAAGTGACATTATTGCGTGAATGAGCACTTCATCTTATAAAGCGTTACACCACAAGGGATAACATCATTGCAACAATTCCAAATAAAAACATGATTTTTTCATCATCGCTTCTTTTATTCTTCTAAGTGAAGAATTATCCCTTGAGAGGTAATTCAATCAAGCCATTGCTCGAAATGAAGTCATTGAATATTTGCATATGGGTATCATTTGCATCATGTAAAACTTGATTTTTGAAGGATGTAAATATGTCGGTAAAGTCTTCTACGATGACCAAGGGATCATTCCAGCCAATGTTGAAATCTCGATCCAAAGATTTTGGCGTTCTTCAAAGTCATTTGGAGCGTAAACAAATACCAAATGCCAAAAACTATCACATTGTTCATTAATACGACACATAAAAAGAAAATTATTGAAAAAGACAATAAAAATACATACACTATTCTTCCACATAAGCAACATACCTTTGAAAAGACAATGTAAACTAGTAAGAGCCTTAGAGCTCCAATTCTAAAAAAATGTTTTGAGACCTTATAAACTTCTCAACACTACTAGACTTCAAATTCAACTCAACAAACTAAGTACATCTGGATTTAAAAACTTAAAAAGAATGAATTAAAAATACGTTTAGTTAGTGGACTATTCCAACATGCAAACTTCATAATTCTCTTACAGACTGTTTAAGGGCCAATGAGTGTCCCTTTATCTTCGAGCGTCCTCCATCCACCTCCTTAAATTTTATTCATCGTTTCTCTCACTCTCCTCCAATAATTTTTTAGACATCATTGAGTACACATCATCACCAACATCTCGGTCTCCATCTCTACCTAAAAAATCTGCATTTCCATACACAATACGAGCTTATCATTCTGGGATGACTTCTTGAATGCTTGTCTTGCTCTATGATTCCTCACTAGGCTCATATGAATATACCTTAGTATGATCAAACTCCCCTATTCCCGGCATAAACTAATTTTCACCACTAACCTATCTAGCCACTCTTTTTGGAGAAGGAAGAAGAGTCCAACCACTGAAAGATTTCTCTTTCTAGACCTAGAAAATGGGTCAGTTAAGGGGTAAAATATCTAGATATTCCATCTTGAATACCACAATCTGGATAATTGACTTTAGTTCTAACACTAGTGTGTGTGTGTATAAGGGGGGGGGGGGGGTGGTACATGTACTGATATAGCAAAAGATTTTGTATGACTAGAGCCAACATCATCAACTTTACCCTTAGCATTTTCACTATCTCTTTTTTTGGGGGGGAATGGGGTAAGGGGGTAACAATCAATATATTCATAATTTTTTTAGCATAATCACTCCCATAACTTGGGAGATTTCTTAGAGATGGGATAACTCTTGGAGGTGGCATATTAGATGCTTGTGGTGAACCTTCACGTTATAGTTTATCCCATTCTCATAATTAACATTGAAGTAAGACTCATTATCTTGTTTCTCTTGGTGTTGTTGTGGCTTGAAATATGTTTGGAATCCCAGGTTGGCAGCTTCTCCGATTGTAATCACCTTATTCTTATTATGACCATTCACTTTTTTTTTGGAAACCGTATTAGCTGACCTCGCATCAAACCCTTGAATAAATGTGTTGTCTCTGTTCTTTCCACGATAATGAACTCCCTTTTCCTTTACTTCATTCCAATCTCTTCAGAAAAGCCTTCAATCTTATCGGTTTCAATCACACCCACTTTCTCCTATAACCTCTTTCCTTATTCATCACTTGATTCATTTCCCCATCACCAACATCTCCTTGTCTCTACCTCCATTTATATTCTTCTTATTATCAAATAAGGATCATTTTGACCACCGAAAAATAGTGTGTTTGGTTAAAAAAACACCACTAATAAACATGCTTCTTTCCCACTTGCAGAACCTACATAAATCATCCAAAAAATATGGATACACCATTGATGTTTCACACGTACCTTGTAAGTAACCCATGAGACCATATTTAAAGCATGACATTCCTATATTTTAATACTTAAAATCCACACATAACACATCTTCTAGTTGTGAAATGAACCTACAATCGTCGCATATGCACGCCTAGGCGTCAAATTCCCCCAGCCGCCTATGCCTAGTAAAAATGCTTGGTATTTTTTCCTAGCGCCTTAGTCGTCGTGGAAGAGGCGCCTAGCCTGACTAGGAGCTGATTAATGGCAAAAAAATGGCCACCTAGGAGCCACTTAATTACAGAAAATGGTCTTCTTTGCCCTATTTTTATTTTGTTATTCTCGAGAATTCTTGAATTTGTATTATAACTCAAAACTGAAGTATTTTTATATTTAGTATAGTGTTGTTATATAAATTTTATGACTTAAATAGTTGAAATTGTTATAATTACTATATATATTACTAAATATACATAATTACACAGCAGGATTCAAAATCGCCTGATCCTGCCTAAGCCTCGTATAATCCTGCCTAAGCGCTAGGCCCTAATCGGCCACCTAGGCTATGAAAATTATATGTACAACATAGCCTACCACATGATAATGATCTATCAAATTTTTAACCGAAGAGACGTTAGGGTAATCAAATTCAATTATCCCCCAATGGATAAACTAAGTTACTCAATGACTTCAATATAATTCTTGATGTATGCCAATCCCTCTGCATGAATCCATGTAGTCAAATATTTGAAGTATAAATTCTATAAAGGGAACATTAGCTTCCCAAACCTTGATGATTACATTGTTAAACAACAAAAATACATGGCCTCCTTTTCCACGCGTTAATGAAGTCATGTTCATACTCAACGATCATAATAAGTGATTGAGATAATCTTTGTCGATAATAATGTCATGCTGGCATCCCCGACAATACCTTAGCAATAAGGATATATTTGTCATCAGCAAATGTAATGCCATATATCTTGACACTAATGTCTAAAACATCAAGATTGTATTGTTAATAGGCCTTTTAGCTAAAAGAAGAGAATTATTGTGAATCAAGGCCATAATTGTATGAGATGGATAGTTGTAGTGAATGATATTGCAGTGTTTGAGGAATGTGTTTAGACTCTTATCAGGTAAGGAAGAAAATGTATGTTAAGATAAGTTACGAGTTAATATCCCTTTATATATAGTGTTGGGAAGGGCTTGGTAATCACGAAATAAAAGTATAGCCAATGGAGAATGACAGATAAAGAGCCTCGTATAACTGAATTATTTCTTGAGCTAGACAATTTATCATTCGGAGAAGCTGCGAGATACATACCCCAACCCCCAAACTATATGCAAACTTCCAGATAGTAAGTTCACTATGTATTATTTGAGAGCTTCCAAAAATATTTCCACCATGTAAGGAAGATGAGTGATGTCTCCATACATGAGATGAATTAATCTATTCTTGAGACATCATTTTAGGTGCATTATGTTAATTGTCCCGGGGGTTTCCCCCATTTATTGACAGTTTCTTAATTCTTGCCTTGATTTAGATATTTGTTACTTTTAGAGCATTTTCCGTATAATTTGTGTTTTAATGTGAATCTCTTAGGCAAAAGGAAATATAATTAGATGCCAAATCAACTCAAGGAATTAAGGAAAGATGATACAAGGTAAAATCTAAAGTTGAAAGGAAACAAAGTTACTTTAGGAAAGAAAAAGCTGCCAAATCTAATATCAAGTTGGAAAAACACTCAGTGATTTGGATGTTACAGGAAGTCGACTACGAAATTGGAGGAAACCTTTTATTAGCAGATAGATCTTTCAATTGCGGTCATTTCCATATAAAATACACTGAATTCCGATAAGTAACGAAGGAGATATGACCAAATCAATTTTTGGTGTTTATCTTGTCCTATATTTTAGGAAACAAATTTGAAACGGAATAGGAATCCAATAACTTGACTTACACTCCAATATTTCGACCTAGTACCTATAAATACACCTAGATACCTTTGTAAACATGCCTTACTTGAATATTACTCCCTGGTATCAAGTTTATTTTCCAGATTTTAAAACTTATCTCTAAATACTAGAGTTGTCTTCGAGTCCATTTCTTTTCCTTTTTTTTTGTTTTCTTTTATTCTGTTTTTGCTTTTGATTTGGGAGAAATTCGAATGTGAACCCTTGGCATTCGAATTCCATGGCTTTTGGGTCCAAATATATTTTTCAAGTGGTTCTTCTGTGCACTTGTTCATGATAAAATTTCTATAAATCCTAGGAGGGGGGGAGGGGGGTGAACAGGACACTGATCAAGATTACTACTAATTTTAAAGATGTATATTAAGAACAATATAGGTTGTAAAACTCTTGGCAAAAAACACAAATACTAGATAGATATTCAACGTATATAGTCTAAGTTTGATAAAAATTATGCAAAGCTAATTAGAGACAATAAATAAAGAGTCGAGGGATAGAGATTTCATAAGGATTTGAAGCGGTTCATACTCACTAAAGCCTATCTTATATTACACCTTAGGGTTTTCAATCCTTTTAACTGAGCTCTGGTATCTCTTAAGGAGAGATACAAACCAAGTACAATGAGATTTTTCTCTAGCTAAATCATATCCTGAGATCAAACACCATATGCCAAATCCTCTTGTGCAACCACCAACACAAGAAACCACTTCCAATGGAAGCATTCTCTTGTTCAAAGAGATAAAATACCTCTTATCTTGATTATAATGTAACCCAAGTCCTAATATATATTAAGAGTAATATAGAGATTGTTTTTGTGTTTACAAAGAACCTAGAAAACTCCTAGAGAGTGAATATTACAATGAAGTATATCAAGCCTTCATATAGTAACTTGTATACTTTAGTGTTTGAGACCCCTTGAATTAATGCTTGAAGATGATGGTTGTTGAGGATGATCAAGTGTGTATTGAATGATCCTTTGATCCTTTTATTATATCAATTTAAGATACCAATGATTTCGTTATAAATGGTTGGCACGACATCAGAGAACCTGATTGTATTGTGAACAAGTGCTCGATTTTGCTTAATTGTAATTTATTTCCATAGAATATTTAATGCTCTCCAACACATTAATTCCAATATTCACATTTGAAGAAAATGGGAACCTGATATGACTTCATTGGTGGGAACCCGACTTCAAAATAGGAACCCAGTTATATTAGGGGCGGGTACCCAATTTGGCTATTGGAAATGGTTTTAAAAATTTTTCAATACTTCCCCAAATTGAAAAACTTTATATACAAAAAATGCTAGTCACAATAGTCTAAAATTTTTTGTAGTTCATGGTATTTTAAGATTCTTAACACATAGAGAGTTATGGAACAAAAAATGAATAAAAGGTGTTGAAAAGGTAGAAACATGTATTTGCAAGAGTTAGAGTGTTTGGATGATAAATGCTTTCATCATGAGATATGTTTAAAATATGATTTTACACAAAGATGTATTCCAAATTGTGAAAGAAAATACATGATATTTTGTCACATTAAAACTCATTCAAAATTTACTGAAAAAAGGGCCTTTATGCCAACAAGTTCCATTTATTTTTTTGGTAGTTGTTAAAAATGGGTCTTTTTTAACTTAGTTGCAATATCTTAATTTTAAGCTGATTTCCTTGTATGTAGTTAAATTCATCTATTTATCTATATATTCTGAAAATTCATCATGTAATGCGGTAAAATAGACCTAATATGTTCTATATAATAGGTAATTATACCAGATTATTCGGACCATCAAGAAATCCTAGATATTTTTCTCAAGAACGTGAGATTTTATCATTTATCAATTGATTGGACCATGAAGTGTATATCTACAGTCTTCTACCAAATTTCCTTTAACGATGAACTTTTTGGCACCTCACTCCTTATAATGGCATTCACTAAAGGGATCCTCTTGCCCTTTTTATTTTTTTGTCTCATGCTAAAAGGTTTGATTGGTCTTATCAACTTTGAGGGCAGTAATAGTAATATTATTTCACTTAATTTTTTTAGAATAAACCAGAGTCGCACTCATCTTCTCCTCACCCATTGTTCACCTATTATGGTTAGTCTCAACGATATTGAGAACCAAATCTTCAGAAACTCTGGATCCAATATCTTCTCAGCAAGGCCCTTTATCTCTAATATAGTGAATTCTCTCAACATCGATTGTCTCTAATAGAGAATTGGTATCCCAATGAAGTATGCCCATTCAAAAATGAAAACATTTCAGTAACCCTGGTGGGGGCCAGGGCGTGATAAAATAATAGATAAAATAAGTGCAAAATAAACACCCTAGTCTAAACACGGTACTGCAAGTATTACAGGACGTATGCAAGTTTTAATGATAAGAGAATTCGTTCCTCAAAGACTACGAAAGTTAGAGAGAACTTATGCAAATATCAAGTGCAAATATAAAAGGTAGAATAAATAATACGCAAGAATAAAGAAAATACAAATAGATTTTTGTTTGGTTTTTGCAAATAGAAAATTAACTACGTAAAATAAAGATAGAAAATTAAATAAGAAAAGAAGATAGTTAGAGAGTTTAGCTCGAGAAATAGCAAGTAATCCCCACAAGCCTTATTTATTCTAATCATGTAAGGGCGAATTATGTAGAATTGCAATAACCAGGATTCTGAATCCCTCCCTACCCCCGTCAAGGTGGACTAGGGTGGAGACCTCACAATCAGGAGAGGACTTAAATAGGATGCTCCTACGCCACTAGGTTCCTAAATGTGACTGACTTTCTAATGATGATCGGTGGTTAAATCATACCCTAATGGTATCTAGTTAGGCAAGCCCGTCAGGATCACTACCGCACACTAGACATTTATGTGGTGTTTTAATTATTAGACACCCCTTCCGGGTGACCATCTAACTAATATTAAATTAAGAGTAAATAGCATTGTTGTCCCCTGAGTTTGTACCCGATTGACAGGTTGCCCCCTAATCTTTGAAATGCGACTGTTTACCCCCTAATTTTTGCTCTTGTGACCCGTTGCCCCTACTAACGTTTTCCGTCCATTTTTTCCGTTAAGTCTGACGTGGCTTTTCCATGTCATTTTTTATAATTCTAATCCTAATTAATCAATTAATTAAGTTAAACCAAGGGTAAAATAGGTTTTTTATTAATAGTTTTTATACTATTAAATATAAATAATAAAATAACCCCCCAACCCCACCCACCCCCACCGAGACACCCCTACCCCCTCCCCCTCTCTTCCCCTTCTTCTTCTTCTTCTTCTTCTTCTTCTTCTTCTTCTTCTTCTTCTTCTTCTTCTTCTTCTTCTTCTTCTTCTTCTAAAAAAAATCAAGCAAAACATCGAAGACATTATGTTGAAAGTAGCTGCTCAAGTACTAGATAGTGGACCTTGTGTTACTTACATAGGCGAGGGCGGATCTGGTAATTTTGTTAAAGTGGTACATAACGGAATTGAATACGGAGATATGCAATTAATTTCCGAAGTTTACGATGTTTTGAAAACCGTTGGTAAATTATCTAACGAAGAATTACACAAAGTATTTACCGAATGGAATAAATGTGAGCTTTTAAGCTTTTTAGTTGAAATCACAGCTGATATATTCGGAGTTAAAGATGATAAAGCTGAAGGTTATTTAGTAGACAAGGTTCTCGATAAAACGGGTATGAAAGGTACAGGTAAATGGACTGTTCAACAAGCTGCTGAGCTGTCAGTAGCAGCTCCAACTACACCTTCTACATTAGATTCACGTTTTTTAAGCGGATTAAAAGATGGGAGAGTTAAAGCTTCTGAGTTATTCGAATCGTGTGGTGTAAAGATGCATTTTCTAATCAAATAGTTGATAAACAAATATTAACCGATGATGTAAGACAAGCGTTATACGCTTCAAAAATCTATTCATACGCACAAGGAATGAATTTAATCCGAGCGAAAAGTGCTGAAAAAGGATGGGGATTAAAATTAGGTGAATTAGCTAGAATATGGAAAGGTGGGTGTATTATTCGAGCTATATTTTTGGATAGGATTAAACAAGCTTATGATAGGAATGAAGATTTAGCAAATTTGTTTTGCTTGATTTTTTTTAGAAGAACTAAAGGTGTCGGGGAAGAAGAAGAAGAATGGGGCAGAAGAAGAAGGGGAAGAGAGGGGGGAGGGGGATAGGGGTGTCTCAGTGGGGTTGGGGGGGGTTATTTTATTATTTATATTTAATAATATAAAAACTATTAATAAAAAACCTATTTTACCCTTGGTTTAACTTAATTAATTGATTAATTAGGATTAGAATTAAAAAAAAACTGACATGGAAAAGCCACGTCAGACTTAACGGCAGAAATGGACGTAAAACGTTAGTAGGGGGCAACACGTCACAAGAGCAAAAATTAGGGGGTAAACAGTCGCATTTTAAAGATTAGGGGGAAACCTGTCAATCGGGTAAAAAACCAGGGGAAAAAATGCTATTTACTCTTAAATTAATCCTAAACATTGCGCACCGCAAGGAAAACATACAATAAATCAAAGCACATAAAACAGAGAATAAAACATGAATTCAATTGAAATACAATGGTATCCCAAATTAAAATAGATATAAAACAAATCTAGGGTTCATACCGAAATGGTAAATCTCAAGCTAAAGTAAATTAGTTCATACAAGAGAAAGAAAAGAGAACAATTACAAAATTGAGGCTTGTGAAGGCATGATTTGGTGTTCAGCTCCTTCCAGACTTCTCTTCTCTTGTTGTAAGCTTCCTCTTGGCTTAAGGATTGACCAAGGATGCGTTTATACTGATTAGAGGGTGTATTTATAGGGTATAGGAAATCCTAAAATGTTTTCTTGGAGTGGAAGTATTGGACTTCTAGCCCAACTCTAATTCGTAACCCCAAAATATAAAAAAGGTAATAATTTGTTGATGTTTTGTTTTGGCCGTAACTTCTACGATATTGCTCTGATTGACGCGTTCTTCATATCGAAACTAATCCTCTCGGAAGGCTCTATAACTTCACTTCAGACCATTCTTCCAAATTCCTATCCGTTTTTGAGTTATGATCAATTTAATGGACGTAGCTGTTGGAATTCAGATTTATTTGGCAACTTTACCTTTTCCTTTTTTTATATTTCCTTCCTTTATCTCCAATTTCCATCATTATCTTCTTTCCCTTATCTCTTAGAATTTATTTGGCATCTAATTAATTACCATATATCTTTAAATCTTTACATTTAACAAACAATTGAACCCAATATGCTCTAAAAATAATAAATCTCAAATTAAGATAAGAAATAAGAAATACAATAATTCGTATAAAAATCGACATTCAAATTATTAAATACACCTAAAATGATGTCTACAACTAAGATTGAATCATCACAAATAGGGAGAAATCAAACCTAAATATTATTTTTCAAGCGGAATTTGGGTTGGAAGAACTCCTCTATGGTGAGGTAAAAAACTGCTCATAAATTTTGTCCTTCGCGTGCTTACCATTAATACCATGTCCCTTAAAAGATGTTATAATAGGGTTTACCTTACGAATATAAAATGGATTTGACACAAATATTTGGCATGATAAATAACTCCCGTCCTATGTTCACATATCAAACCCTAACATTACATAAATTATTAAAGTCAAGCAAATTTTGTCTTCATATGGTTCTAAATGAAATACTCCACATATCCAAAATCTTTTCCATCAAGCAACGATGTATTACATTCTTAGAGTTTATTTATATGTCTAATGAGGAGGATGACAATATTTTTACCTTTAGTAATAATGGAATTTAAGGTGCTTGATTCAAAAGATCCATGTAAAAACATTGTTAGCTAATAAGGTCCACACACGTAACTCTTTGATAAACACACACAACCCATAAAAAAAAAACAATCCATTAAAAAATACGTATCCCATTAAAAAAACTTGCCACCCATAAAAAATTGAAGATAACCCATCAATTGCTTAAAATTTGGACTTGTTAAGCCTAAGAGAACATGTTTTTGGAGCTTTTAAGAAATTAACTCATGGAATTTATCCTACGAAATCTAGGCCTCATTCAATCTCTTCCCTCAATGCTGAGATCAATCATAATGCTTCTCCTCCCTCCCTTCAGATACGCCTAACCTTTGAAATTTCATTTGGCATGTCAATGTACTAACTAAAATTAGGGTTTTCCTCTAGAAATGTTGCAAAAGCACTATTCCCTACAATAATATATCTCTTTAAGAGAAAATATTCTAACTCTATGAGTTGCAAGGTTTGTGACATTTCCTTGGAATCTATTGGACATATTCTTCTCTATTATCCTCTTAGTCAATATGTTCGGGAAATCTTATCAAAATCCTTATTAATCATTTAGGCGATACTCTACTGAGCGACTGGACTACCCATATGATCAAGCATTTAATTATAGACAACAAAATGAAAAATATTTATTGTGTATATCTTCATCATTCTTTATAATATTTTTGGAAAGCTCGCATGAAATGTTTGTTTGAAAAGGAAACATGGAACACTTAGGCCATTTTTATCTGTTCCCATTATCTTATGGAGGGTCTCTTTGGCCATAATTGGAAAGATGTACATTGCTAAACCGATCTGTTTCATTTGGCTAGTGACATTGATCTTGTTGAGGTTTTAGATTGTAATGACTTTTGTATTTCCTGTGATACTTTTGTTACATTTGAATTCAGACCTTCAAGCACAACTCACAACCGTGGGTTAATCTAATAATAATAATAATTTAAATTTGTTCTTTTTAATTGTAAAACAACGTGGGGTTACTTTAGATGTAAAGTTAAACAGATGATGTAAGTTTAACTTATCGTGTGGCTAAATATCGAAATAAAAGGAATATATCTATTAGGACTGCACAAACCGAATGCAAAACCCGCTTACCCGTTGTACCTGACCCAACTCACCCAAAAAAAACCGAACCGCACCCCATCCAATCCATTAGGGTTGGATATTTTTTTTTAAATTTTTGGCCGGTTGGCAGATTGGGCTCAACCCAAATCACGGATATCCAATCCGATCCATTTGGACACTTATTTTTTTATATATATATATACATATTAAAAATTTTGAAGGGAAAAGCCTTTTGGAAATGTGAAGGGTCAAGCGTAATACATACGCTTACACGCCTTACTTTTCTCTCTCTCTCTGACGCTCCATCGCTCCATCTCTGTCTATCTCACGTAAACCCTAAGCTCTAGCCCCTTCAAACTGTCTCTTCTTCTCCATTTCAGTCCAATCCTGCCTGTAAAATTGAGTGGGAGAGTACGCCGCATTAAACACTCTCACCTAAAATAGTGGTCGCATTTATTAGCCTTCTGATTTCTCTGGTCATTTGTTACATTGGTTGATTTATCAAACCATGGTTAAGGTGTTGGGTTGTTTATACACTTGTTTTTGATTAAAATGGGGTTAGAAGAATCATATAAAAGGCACCGCTCTGGTTATTTTAATTAAAAAGCCCCTTTTCAGGTAATATGTTATTCGAAACCTAATCTTTGTTTTATGTTAATCCTCTGTTTTTGTAAATCAATTTCATGAGTAATCTAGAATGATTTGAGATGATAGTTTGATTCTTTAGGGTTTTTAGTCATTTGCATGTTTGAATCACGGTTATTTGTGATTGATTTTGAGAATGTAAAAGGGAATAAAGGGTTTTACGAGATGGATTTGAGTTTTTAAAACCGTAAAAGTGATGTTTTTGGGTTGCTTGATACTTTCTTATTCTCTGAGTTTTTGAAAAACAAATTGTTTTCTTGGTTGCTTGATACTTGCTTATTCTCTGAGTTTCTGGGTTGATTGATACTTTGTTATTCTCTGAGTTTATTTTAATTTTCTATATGTTGTCTATTTTCATGAATTCGCAAATTTGAGATGGAAATTAAATGGATTTGGTTGCTTAATGCTTTGTTTCATAACACAATTTCAGGTATAACTCTCTACTAGCTAATCCTATTACATTTTTCAGTTATAAGTTGTTTATAGTTTTGTTTCCAAAAGTTTTTATCTTGTATTTTGTAGATATATATGACAGATGGAGCCTGAGATTGAGAATCAGTCAGAAATTGAACTTACACCTCCTACACAAACTCAGGGTAATTCTCCTACCCCTACACATCCACCCCATCAGGTAACAAACCACCTGTAGCTAAAAAAACCAAGATCATAGATGATTGTTGGACTGTTTTTGATCCATACTTTGATGAACAAAATGTTAGGAGGGAAATATGTAAATACTGTGAGAGAACTTATGCAGCAGATTCTAAAAGGCATGGTACATCTAACATGCTTAATCATGTTAATCATTGGAGATGTAAAAAATACCCTTTCTATCCCCCTCCTGAAGATGGTCAAACTGAGATAATATTTTCAAAATATGTGGGTGGGGGCGTTGTGTCTTACACTTTTTCAGTTGAGGATTATACTAAAGCATTAGCTGAAATGGTAATTTTAGATGAGCTGTCCTTTAGGTTTGTGGAGGGCATTGGATTTAAAAGGTTTTATAATGTAATGCAACCAAAATTTGTTAAAATACCATCAAGTATGACCATTATGAGGAAATGCATGTCCCTTTATGCTGAAGAAAATATTAAACTAAAAACATTAATGAAGGGTTTGCGAATTAGCATGACCACTGATTGTTGGAGTTCAAACCAAAATCTAAACTATATATGTTTAACTGCCCATTTTATTGACCCTAATCGGATATTACAAAAAAGAATTATTGGATTTTGTATGGTAGAGGATCATAAGGGCGAGACAATTGGTAAAGTAGTTGAAACGATTCTTAGGAATTAGGATCTTGATTCTTATTTAAATCTAACAGTTGATAATGCCTCTTCTAACACTGTTATGATTAAGTATTTGATTAAAGTCTCAGGAACAAAACCAAAAACCATCTTGAATCATGAATTTCTCCATGTGAGGTGTTGCACACATATCTTGAACCTGATCGTGAGAGAAGGTATGATTGAATTAGATGCTTCAATTAAAAATATTCGCGAGGCAGTGAGGCATGTAAGGTCTTCTCTGGCTCGTACTAATTCTTTCAAAGACACTATGGACACTTGTAGTATTCAGTCTAAGGCCCTTTTAAGCCTTGATGTGCCTACTAGATGGAACTCCACTTACAAAATTCTTGAATTTGCCATTAAATTTGAGATGGTTTTTGATTTGATGAGTGAGCATGATGATAATTATAAGGCATTCTTTGTGGCTAATTCTATTAGACCACCACCTACCTTTATTGATTGTCAAAATGCTTGTTGCTTTGTTGAGTTTCTGAAGTTGTTTTATAACTCTACAAGAACTTTATTTGTTACTACAAATATTTTCTTTGATGAAATTGTTATTATATGGGAGAAGATGAGGATTTTTGCAACTCTGATAACGAGGTTTTAAAAGAAATGGCTTTAAAAATGAAGGCAAAGTTTCCAAAATATTGAGGAATAGATAGTATAAACATACTACTGTATGTTGCAGTTATACTAGATCCTAGGAAAAAATTGCAGTATTTAACTTGTTACTTCAGTTTTATGTACACTCCTACATAGGCTACTCAATTACTTGCAAAGGTGAATGATGCATTAACAAGGATTTTTGCAGTTTATAATACAACATCTGCTCCTAATTCTGGTGGTTCAACCAGTTCTAGTCCTGAAGTGGCTCCCAATCAATCACTGCTTGGGTATAGATTTCAATCTTTTATGGCTGAAAAAACATTTGAAAGGGAAATGAACTTGAAAGATACCTTAAAGAAAATGTTGAGGAAATGGCAGATTCATTTGATATTCTAGTTTGGTGGAAATCAAATTTTATGAGGTTTAAGTACTTGTCTGAAACGGCAGGGCATATCTTGGTTGTCCGTGTTTCAACTGTTGCTTCTGAATATGCCTTTTCCACAAGTGGAAGGGTATTTGATCAATTTAGAAGCTCCTTATCCCCTACTACAGTTGAGGCTCTTATTTGTACTCAAAATTGGTTAAAATATTCCCTTCCTATTGATCTTAATTCCTCTAAGGAATTAGTTGAGCATTTGGAGGCTGAGTTAGGTATGAGCTTGTGGTTTTTTTTGAACTTGGTAATTATTTGGCAAATTAGTCCCTGATCATTTCTTTCTTAACTTTACAGGTTATCCAGGCTTGGATGAGTTGAGTGTGACTCCCACAGAGTCCACTATAATTACTTTGTAGCCAATAACCTAAGGTATAAAAGCATCTTTTTAATTTACAAGTTATTTTGATGTTCAATTCAATATTGACTTTGCATCTCCTATTCAAATCCCCTGGCCCATGATTACATATTACATGGATGATTGAAAACAGGAGCGAATGGTTGAGTTGGCAACTATATTTGATTTGTTTTTAGTAACTTGTAAGTTTGAAAATATGTCCCTTGTCCCCAAGTTTAATAGCCAATGATGAAAAATAATCTGTGGCTAAGTTCTAAAGTTTATCTCCTCCTTTGTAGTGACAATTTGCAGGAAATAATATGATTTTGGAAGCAATTAATTCAAGGGAATGCACCCAATTTTGTATAAGTATGATATTTTACACAATAGAGGTTGCACTTTTAAGTATTTTGATTGTAATGGATCTTGAAATGTATTGTATTTGTAATGCATTTGAGTTTTTGAGAATTTGACACTAGTTTTGGTTTGTAATAATATTTCTGCAAATTACTATTTTTGGAAACTTACTATATATAGTAAGTTTCAATTTTGGGAAAGCTACTGTAACAGAAAACTTATATCCAAATTTAATGATATGTTTATATTTTTTTGGTGTTTGACTTTTTCTTGACTAAAACCGAATCCAACCCTAAAGCGATCCAAAGCGAAGTAACCCAACCCGTAAAATCAATATAAAAAATAGAGGTAGGGTTTCAATTAGACTAATCCGATTAGTTCGGATTGGGTACAGGGTATACCCCTATGGGTCGGTTAACCGAACCGTGTGCAGCCTTAATATCTATCATTATTCATTGTTTTAAGTTTATTCAAGATTTCAATTCTCCCTCTAACATTAAGTGGAAGTTTTATTGTTCATACTAAAAATCAAAAATATTTTTGATAGAAAGATTATCTGAAAATTTGGCATATTTGATCTTCTAATATGTACCAAAAATTCATCGTAAAAACTCATTTTATTTTATAATACTGAAAAAAAAACTATATAGGAAGCACATCATTTCTCGTCCAAAAAAGAAAAAAAAAACACATCATTTATGCTGATATGCAAAGAATTGTTTACTCGCTTATCTCTAAATAAAATTTAGGATATAGATATAACATATACACAATAAAATACGACAACTTTCTTGGGAGAAGAATAATTTTGTGTGGCATTTTATTATCTTTGCACTATCACTATCGATATTAAGTATGACGTTCAACCACCTCCCCCGTGGGCTTGTTTGTTATAGAGTAACGCCCATCCTGTTGGCATCATGGGGTTTGCCCTTTCCTTTGCTAAAATCTTTTGGATTTATCGTTATAAATATAAAAAATATAGCTTTAAATTAGAGGCGAGTAATGAGCCTATTTAACAATTTAAAAAAAAATTAATGGTCAAAAAACATTTTAAGTTAGAATAATTTTTCTTTACTCTAATCATCATTTTTTTTTCCATAAAAAGACTACATACATTATTTTTTTCTTTTCCATAAAAAGTGTCGTTTAAGTTATGAAATTTTTTCCAAAACTTAAATTTTTAGTTAGGGGAAGATTTCTAAAACTCAAATTTTAAGTTTTGGAAAACTTTCCATAACTCACTGTTTTAAAAAAAAAAAAAACGTTGCATTTTATGAGACGGAGTGTAAGGTGGTAGGTGCCTATTGGGCATTAACCCTTAAAAAATCCTGGAAATTTAATAAATGAACAAGGGCCCATTGTCATGTAGTCCTTGTTAACAAAGTCGGCGGTCTAATGAATTTACCGAACTTCACCATTATGTCATCCACAAAATTCTCTAGATGTATGCCAATTGCTGAACCACCGATTACTTAATAATATAGCTTCATTTCACTTTTCAAATGCCTAATTTCTAAAAGATGCTCTAAGACATTAGATTGATTATACAACCTAAGTTGCTTTCCTCTTGAAGTTATCACCAATAAACACTGACAGGTGGAAGCTTCTTATGTCTGTATTTTGGGGTACCCATTGGAAAGTATTGCACTATAATCATTCTTAATTGCTATCACCTCGTAAGCTTCAAAATTATTATTCTTTCAAGTAATTGCAATGACGCATATTATGTACCAAGGCGTTAGGTGGATAAATTGTAGTGTCAGAAGGTTAACTTTGACACGACTCAACTTATTTTACGATACCAAATAATCTCACTTCTTTGTAAGAGTCATTTTCAAATATATGAAATTGCATAGTTGGTGCCCACTTTAGTTTCTTGATCGTTTTTTCTTTCATCTCGTCGTTGATCCATTCTTACACGAGTCTCTCATCTTTATTTGGTTCAACCGACTTATGTGGTTCTTTTTCTATGTTTGACACACTCTCAACTTTAATTGGTGGAAGATTTCATTCATAAGTCTCTTGTTGCTAACTGTGAAGAAATTTTATTTTAGCTTGTTGATTATCCAGAATGCACGAAGATGGATATTGAGGCCTACAATGAATCTCTTGAGTAATCGTTTCAAGGCTCACACAAAGTTTCTCTAATAATTTTTCATACTCTTTAGTAATTACATCTATATCTTACTCTTTTTTTTCACTAACTTCCATCTAAAGGTTGCTAATGGAGATTTTCATTGAATATATGTCCTTGTATTGTGGGGAGATAATACATATTCTCCCAATTCGCATGAAGTGGATTGTTGACATATTAGCCACATTACCAATTATCTTTGCCACCCAATTGGTAGCCTTTATTGTTTGTGAACAATGTTAGCTTTACTTTCCATACCACCAAAGTTTGATTAAATTGATCCACTAGGCTTACTATTTTATTCATATCCTCAAGTTTTGTCTCAAATATCTTTTAGATGGTCATTGATTGGGAGAATCTAAACATTTGGTGATCTCCACATGCACCCTGTAAAATATTTCCAATGCATATGGTAGCATAAACATGATAATTTTTTTTTCGAGGAAGAGTCTAAATATTTGGAGGCTTCATAACTGAGACTTAGGGAGTAGAGCTCGATTTTTCCGTGTATCAAAATCATGTTTCAAGCATATTTTTAGGAGACCTTGATATCTTTCCAAGCTTCCCCTAGTGATTCATCTAGTTTGGATTTGAAAGGGCACATGTATAACCAAATATTCCTACCTCATACTCGGTGGTTAAAATGGTTCCATGAAGACTTCTCTTACTTGGTCCCATGTAGTTATATTCTTTGTCATTTGCTCGTCCAACCACCCACTTGCTATCCTTTCGAGAAGAACATATGCATAATATATTCATCTCTTTGTTTGCAAATTATTTATGTGGCATATCCATTGCAAATTCTCA
Organism: Nemophila menziesii; assembly: GCA_029959085.1. Classification (NCBI taxonomy): domain Eukaryota; kingdom Viridiplantae; phylum Streptophyta; class Magnoliopsida; order Boraginales; family Hydrophyllaceae; genus Nemophila; species Nemophila menziesii. The sequence continues at coordinate 551,475 of JARWIR010000103.1, forward strand.
TGAATTTGTGTATTTATGGTTTGGACTCCTACCTCTCTCTTCTAAATTTATTATATTGGACCGATAACTGAAAAATCCCTTTATCTAGTTTAAAATTTGTTTCTAGTATCATAGGTAACAGGATCCCAATTTGGGCCAAGTGAAATGACAAACTAATCATTGGCAGGTTGTCTTAACTTTGATATACAGAATCAACTAATTCTATTTAGGTATATTATTACATCTACTTAATTAAAAACCTATGGAGGGTTAAGATCTCATGAAAGTGTGAGGTGCAAAAAAAAAACTAAAAACAAGATACTTTAAACACACTATTTAGAGAATCGTTCCCTTGTAGTGGTACAAAAAACTTGGTGATATGTTAATGTGATATAGAAATCAGGGCAACAAGCAACAGTAAGGGCAGACATATGAGGCACATTTAAGTATTCACAGAAACAAGAAATATAATAAATCTAGGTTTAAGTATTGATCCACAAGGAATGGGTGCTGAATGTATTGTTTTATCAAAGTACTATACTTTGATTAAATTGCGGAAATTCAAAAGTAGATGTTGATATGTACTGATTAACTATAAAATTCTATATAGAAAAAATAAGGGAAATAAGTATGAAGGAACCTAGACTGACTCAAGTTATAAAAGACCAATATTGGAATACTATTGTCAACCAAACCATTATATATGTACTTATGTAACTAAGGGAGAATGCATATTTCTACCTCGTAATTAGGGCTCAACACTTGCCTTTCAAATTGTTTATCTAACATGAAGGATACAACAATCTTATATAACACTCTCACACAATGATAAGTCAAAATATAACGCTGACACTTGGCCTATCTTGAAGAGGTCCCAACAATCCGAATTCAAAGGTAGATCATGATTGTCCAAGGGATTGAAGTGTCAAAATCTTCCCAGGTTAGATATTTTGAGTCATTAGAGGGTAGAAACATCAAAACATATAAAGATTACTTTGACATGGTGGATTTCCCTTCAAGCCTATCATGCACATTCATCTTCAAGTTATATTGCTCCCAACACATCATCACGTACGTATTCTCAATAAGTATAAATACCCCTCTCCACAACAAAGTCGACACACTTCGAGTATCCCATAAACTCTTTCTCTCTCTCTTATGCTCTTTTGAAATTGATGGGGTTATTATACAACCGGTTTAAGTCTCAATAGCTACTCAGTAATCCCCGATGAAAATAATGATAATGTTAAGCATCAGAATGAAATTTGGAGCACACCTCCATATGGTCCTGATCTAGTGTCTGATTTCAGGATGGTCCGAAGAAGCAAGAAGGTATTTAGAAGAGAGCTCTCAAGCTAGATCACTTCTAGATACTCGGGGGAGTAAAGATCAAGCTCCTTGATAGTGATCGAGAGTAGCTACATGGTTATTAACACTATTCACTGCCCAATTACCTACTCCGACCTCTTCTCATCTTTTACCTATACATACGCATATCTGTTATGTCTTCAGGCCGAGTTGATGATAAGCAGATCTTTTTATGCTTTATCATCTGGCGCCATTTGTGGGAACGAATTTGGATCCCATTGATATACCACATATTTTAACGCGATCCGCAAAGATTATTTTGAGATAAATTGATGCCGAAATGGAGAATAATGCTCTAATAATGAGAAAATGATCTACTTACAAGGTGAGAGATTCTCGGCTGCCAGAGAGGGATGGAGTAGAACAACTACATGTCAAAAACCAGTAACATGAAGGCAAACTGTGTGTGCCAATCATACTGATAACAACCGAGTTAGTTGAACATTATAATACATCAGCAGCTAGGGAAGGTGTGGAACCATACATCATGACTGTAACTATCGATGTCGAGGGTGTAACCTTATATTCTGGCTATGCCGTTAACTAGTGGGGGAGGAAGTATTGAGCCACTGTTGATGGTATCGCAATATCTGGAACAATTACTACAAAAATATACTAGTCAATGGAAGCCTTCGATGGAACAACAACTCAAGATGTCTCAAATAGTTCTTGTTCCATAAAATACATAGAAAAATTGAAGAAGAATGTCCTTAAGATACGAGGGTATATAAAAGTCCATATCCAGTTGATGGAGTACAGGAAGTAACACCCCCCCTGATTTATGAATATTGCATCATGGAATGTACGGGGATGTAATAAACTACTTAGACAAATTGATGTTAAGGATTTCTTAATTAGTAATGAAGTTAGACTGATCGGTCTTTTGTGAAAAAAGTTGAATTCGATAAGTGTTTATGAATAATCAATGCACATTTCTCCTATCTTGAGATTTTTCATAATTATAATAAAGACGCGTTAGGCATGTTGTGTATTTTATGGGATAAAAAAATTTGTGCATATAAATCTATTACATGAGACTTAACAAGCTTTGTTTGTTGAAGTTAGAATTATGGAGAGCGGTGATACAATTTATATGGGCATGATTTATGCGAGTAATCGAGGATGAGGGAAAACTACTCTGGGAAGACATGACCAAGTGGAGTAATGATCATAAAGTATGTTTTCTCAAAGATTTTAATGAAATTTTGTGAATAGAAGATAGGTTACATTGTGATACTCTAAGTAATAGTGCCATGGAATTTGTAGAATGTATAGATGAGATAAACTTGTATGCACGTTAATATGGAGGGAAATTTTATACTTGGACTAAAAAATGTTTCAGGAAAGTTAAGAGCAAGCAAAGTTGATAAGATGTTTGTCAATAACATGGATGGATCTTTTTCATTCAAATGTTATTGTGATCCCTCCTTCACTTCTGATCACTATGCTCTAAAGGCAATGATTGGTAGCTCAACAGGTTCAAAGCCTTGTCCATTCAAGTTCTTCAATATCTAGGCACAACATGAAGATTTATTGAAAGTGATCAAACAAGCTTGGAGTAAAGAGATTGAGGGGAATTATATGTCTAGGTTATGTATGAAGCAAAAGAATGTGAAGACAACTCTGAAAAAGTTTAATAACAAGAACTTTAGGAGAAACTCCTCCCAGATTGACAACATCAAGAGTTAGCTAGATATTGTAAAGAAAAAGATCATGGATGGTGTTCATGATCTTGCTATCTTAGCTGAGGAGAAGGTGTTAACTAAAGAGCTTGAAGAAGCTATCGTGATTCAATAAAATATTATGAAACAAAAAGCTAGAGTTACCTTCATAAATGATTTGGATTGTAATTCATTATACTTTTACAAAAGGATTAAGGGTTAAATGGCTAAGAATAATGTGATTACTTTGATTAATGATGTAGGTGTTACTATAACTGTTCCTAGTCTTATTAAGAAGGAATTTGTATCTTTCAATGAGCAACTATTGGGATCTGAGGCTGATAATGAGGAGGTTGGATCATCTCAACTATCAAGAAGATCACTGAATCATGTGTATCAGAGAATCAAGTAGCAACTCTGATTTCTCCTATTACAAACAAGGAGATTAAGGATGCTCTTATCTCTATAAATGAAAACAAAAGTCCAGGATCAGATGACCTAACTTCTTGCTTCTATAAGGCTTCATGGAGTGTCATTGAGGATAAGTTTTGTCAAGCTATAAAGAAATGTTTAAGTACAAGGGATTCTCTTAGCCAAGTGAATGCAACATACATTGTTATTATACCTAATAATAGGAATGCTTCAAATGTCAAGAAGTTCAAACCTAGATCTTGTGTAAACACTACATACAAGACAATTTCTCGAGTTATCTCTAACAAATTGAAGAAATTATGAGGCTCTATTATATCCTTTAACCAAGCACCCTATGTTGGATGTAGGTATATCAATGATAATATCTTGGTGGCACATGATCTTGTTTTAGTTTATGAGAAGATAAATACTGCTCATAATTTCACTATCAACCTTGAACTTCAAAAGGCTTATTATAATGTCAATTAGATGTTCTTAATAAATACTCTGAGTACCTTTGGATCCCCTGAACAAAAATTTTAGTTATCATAAAAAATTCAGGAGCCTCAAGTTAAATCATATTATATTTGCTGATGATTTGCTTATATTTCTTATAGTAGATGTTAGGTCAGCTAAGGTGGTTAAGGAAGTTTTAGACCCATTTACTAGGATTTTTGGGATTAATATCAATTTTCATAAGAGTGATTTGTACTTTTGGGGCACAGATGATCATACGCAACACAAAATTTCTAACTTACTGAATATCAAAATTAGACATTTACCAGTTAGATATTTAGGTGTGCCTTTAAATTCAAAAATTTAAATGTGACGAAAGGAAATATACTTGTTGAGAAGATCTGCTATAGTATTAATCAATGGAGCTCAAAGTTATTGTCTTATGCAAGGAGATTGGAATTGATAAAGTGCATTATAGTAAGTAAAATTCTATTTTGGTGCAGAGTTTTTCTATTACCAAAGCAAGTCATATACAAACTCAATAATAAAATGGTTAGTTTTCTATGGAAGGGTAATTTAGATGGCGCTCAGGATACAAAGATTGCTTGGAGTAGTGTTTGTACAAGCAAAGAGTCAGGGTGACTTGGTATCCCAAATATAGAGGACATTAATAAGGTATGTCTTCTCTTTACATTTTGGAGGATGTATTCGCTGGAACACAACTTATGGAGCAAATGGATTCATCAGAATATCATTAAATATTAATGTATATTGGATTTGGATGTTACCAGACCTGGATTTGGAAGCAACTACTCAAAATCAGACAAGTTGCGTATGAATTTATTCATAACAAAGTTAAATGGGAATAATACATATATACTTTGGGATAAATGTATAGATAAAGTAAATGTAAAAAATATTCTACAAATTGAGCTTGAGATATAATATCAGCTGTAACAAAACAGTGAGTTCTTGCTTTGGAAGAGATAGATTGAGACTTCCTTCATGTATTGGGAAGATTCTTCCTAGACTTGAAAATTTCACTTTGAATCCTGGTAATGACTTGAAATATTGGAGTGAGAGTAGCAGTAGAGGTTTCTCCTCTAAGAAGACTCTTAAGAAAACTGCTGCAGAAAAAGAGAGTGTTAGCTGGAGAAAAGTGATTTAGGCAAAGTGTTGTATCCCTAGGTGCTCTTTCATCTCGTGGTTGGTTGTTCAAAATCAATTAGCTATGAAGATGTGAATGCTTGAATGTTGATTTCAAATCAAACCAATGTGCTCTTTCTGTATGAGATGCTCGGAGAAAATTGATCATCACCTCATTAACTGTTCTTTCTCGAATAGGATACTCCTCAAGATCTTGGAAAGGTGCGACATAATTAACTCGCCAATTGACTTGAACGATTTGATTGATAATATTCTGCGCTTTAGCCCTAATGAAGAATTCATAAGAATTGTAAGTGGGTTTATCACATCTTAAATATATTGGATATGGAATGAGCGAAATGTTGGTAATCACAATGGTTCCTCGTTGAATGAAGCTCAGATTTTTGGGAGAATCACCTCACTCACTGCCATTAAACTGCATAGTAAGAGATTCAAGAAGAAGACCTGTAATGTATTAACCTGAAGTTTCTGTAATAGCAGTTAGGCCCAAAGTTTTTATCCGCCTTTAATTTTGCCCAAAGGTTTGCTAGGCTTGTCAATTTACTATCTTAGTTTCTAGTAAGTAGGATTTTTCCTAAATAGTTTGTAAGGATAATGGTTTTGAAACTTTATTATTAATAAAATTTTGATTTGCTGATAAAAAATAAAAATATTTAAAAACTTTTCATAACTATCATCAAAGAGAGTCCTACAGAAATATTATTGTAGATCTATACATAACTATTCCCGAACCAGGTCAAGGCTATTATAACCAATTGAACAACCATAATATATTTTCTTAGGTTCTAGTTGTGACACTAGTGCATATACAAGGAAAAAATAGCTATGACGGAGAATGACTGATAATCATTTGTGTATGCCTGACAAACATTCACTCCTGATATTTGGTAAAGGCAACCATAGTTCAACAAGTATATAAGAATCTAGCTTGATTTGATTGTGCAAGATGAATAAATTGATATATAGCGTTTTCCCTATGCACTCACCCATAACAAACTACTAATTGATTAAATTCACCAACAATATTTAAACCCCCTTTTTAATATAGAAAAATAAGCAAAATATTTCACTAAGGTACCCCAATCTTCAGTGGATCATCCCCTGGCACCACAAAGATGGTAGATGTGAATACAAATCAAGTGATTAGTGTCACTTAATAAATCTCCATTGGTAGTGATTTCTTAAAAAATCAGCGACCTTGCTTGCAAAGCATGCACCACCTTCACACACTCTCGCTCTATAATATGTAGGGTCTATTTGGTCGCCACTCAAGTCACCTCTCTCCTATACTCTTTTCCCCTGAAAATAGATTTTTAGTGAGGCTATAGAAAGACATTCGTCGCGAGTAGACACATGAAGAAGTATGATCCCTCGAATAAAGAGAAACAATCAAAAGATATTTTTAACTTACCCAAGTTACATAATAAGGGGTCTTGGACTTAACACTCGTATTCTATATGTTAGAGGTAGATATGACTTAGCCTATGTCACAGAGTTACAGGCCACATGTCACCAAGAAAACGATTTTTTTAAACCTATTTTACACATTAAGGGATTGTATACTTAACCCTCCTAGTATGCTCCATCAGGTTATATAAGGCTCCACACAAGTCCTAGAGCTACATGTCGCGTGCCATGGGATCAAATGATATTCTGATCGCATCTAATCTACGCACTTAGAGGTCAATGATATAACCTTCTTAATTTTGGGGTAGATAATACATATCCTATGTCCCATGGATATGTGCTAGGGGTCAAAAAATAAATGATACTTTGGCCCTACCTAAGTCCTGCACTAGGGTGTCGATGACTTAATCCACCCACGCTATGTGCAAGGGGGTAAGTAAAAGTTAGTCTCTTCCATACATGGGAAACAGGTTTGTCACCAAGCAAATTAAGTGTTAAACTTACCCAAACTGCACACCAAGGAGTCCCTAATGCACCCCAACCTATAAAAAATAGTTTCATTAGCAAGAAATATAATACATTCACCCAAAACCACATACACAAAGGTTCAAGTAAAACTTACTCCCTAAAGAAAATGTGCCATAGAGAAAGGACATAACTCCATGGAAATACTCAAAATCACGTATCTAAGGAAACAAACCTAAAGGTATGGAATAACCACGAGCCAAGAAAGCTCAACGATTGGATATACTAGGTCGACAAGACCACTTCTCATCTCTTACACATCACTAGAAAATATATATTAACATACACGACACCATTTAGATTGTCCTAAATAAATAAGCGTTGGCACCCCATAGAGTTACATGATGGCTATGATGCTTTTATCTTGTGAAAAAACTATTAGCCATCCAGAAAATTAATATATGATTCAAAAAGTAAAAGATATGAAATTTATTTTAATAATAAATAGTTGTGTTTGATTTGAGAAGGAAATCAGTTACTTTCTAAGGAAATGAAGTAATAGAAGAAAGTGGGCATACAACTCCAAAGTACTTAACGGGATACACCCGCGACCTTATTTCAATCATGAGAAGAAAAAGACAATGGATCCAGGATGTAGTATGATGATACAAAATCATACAACTAGATTGGATCTTTCCAGTCTGACTTTGGACCATGAATACTATAAAAGGTGCCAGTTTCCACTAACATCTCCTTTGGGTATCGATTGCAATGGAAATTTATGTGAAATTATTCATTAGTATACTCATTAACCCTATCCGGGTGCATATGTGAGGCTTCGAGATCAAGGCTATACTTTCATAGCTATTATATTCTTAGTTAGGTTTATGCACGAGCCAACAACCCAATGTTTCCCAAGAAATAGTCTTAAAGGGGATGGGTTGAAAAGGAACTATGCCAATGCAGATTCTAACCAACTCTAAATGTCTTTTAATGAATAAAGGTCCAATATTTAAGGCTAAACAAGATGCTAGGATGTATAATATGAATATCCCTATGATCAATTAACAAACAAAAATCAAGTATATGTAAATCCAATTCTTAGGGATATAAAAATACAAACACTAAACAAGAAATGTTACTACTAGAAGATAGTCAACTATATATAGGAAATTATAAAAATAAGTTGCAGGAAAAATTGTAAAGAGTAAGGGAAGATAATTGACACACGGAATTTTACGATTGGTTCGGCTCGCATAGGCTTAGTCCACCACCTAAGGTTTATTCGACCCTTAGGGTTTTGCAAGATCCTCCACTATAACTACCATGCATTTAAAAGGTTAGAGCACATACCATTATACCCTATTTTAAACACCATCCAGGTAAATTAGAACTAGGTTACCAATGTTCAAGAAGGGGATTCGAACCTTGTACTTTTCACTCTTTATGTGCAAAAAAAAAAAGACTATTGTATTGCCTAGTACAATTATGTATTTTTGTAATATTAAAAATGTAAAATTTCAAGATTAAATGTTAAAGAAAAATAAATTTTATATATATTTTCGATAAAAATCATTTTTCCTATTTTTTTCTACACCTTTCATACGCAAGACCAATCTTCAAATACTTCAGTTTAGTTACTAATTTAAAAAATACCTTAGACAATTTAAAATTTGTAACTTGTATTCTAATCAACTATGTAGTATGTTATTATATATTATTTAATAATTATATATATGACAAACCAAGTTTAGACTAAGTGGGTTTTGCTAACACCAAGCCCCAATTATAAGTCTAAAGTTGTAGGTTTAGCTACCATTAAGACTCGGTCTTGATAAAAGTCAATGAGATTGGGCCATACATGCTAGTTTTGATAGAGCAAGCAATCCAAGCGGCCTGAGTGGGCTGTTTGCCAACTTTATAGTCAGATGCATCTTGAAATCGTCCTAAAAAGGTCAATTTATTACTTGCATGGGTGATTCACTAACAAATTTCTTTCATGTCCATTCTCTCTTTCATTTATCTAAACAAGGGGATGCACACCGTTTTTTCTTGTGAGACCTTGGATATCTAGCCATAGCTACCAACGAAGCGATGTATATTTGTTACGACGAGCTTGGGCAATTTGTAAGAAAGCTGAAGATGACTCCACAAACTTACCCAAGGCCCCTATTTATATAGAAATACTTAAGTTATAGGTAAAAACATAGCTAAAGTGACATTAATGATATAACTTTACACTCCCCCCTGAATAAGATCTAACAACTGAAGATACATTTGGAAATGAGATTATTGTTTTAACACACACAACTAGGAGTGTAATGGTTACATTTAAAGTACTTTGAGATTCTCTACCAGCTCAAGAGACTCTGATCAAATGTTTCCTAGCATATAAAACATAGAAATAATCTTATTCTAAATCTTATGAACCATCCCTTAAGGGAGAATAATCAATGAATTTCATGGGGAGACGGATCGGTTAATAATTACCAAAAAATGCATTGTTTGGAATCATGTATCACATCAATCCATAAAAAGACCCATAAACCAAAAATAATAAGGGTTATTACATATAAATTGAGAATCAGAGAGATCGACATGAAGCCAACCAACATAAGAAAAGAATGCATGTCATGTTTTGGAAGAGTGTCACATTAGGCATAATCTCACACCCAAGAATGATATATAAATACACACAAGGCCGATAATACCGTGAATGAATTTCATTTTGCAAAAGTCCTTATTAAAGCTACACATAACAAAGTCTATACATAGTAAACATCGTCGTCAACAGTGAGGCTCCAATCCGTGAAACAAAGTATGTATATTGGACTACAAGAAGATATTATATTTGGAATAGAACCATCAGTTAGGAGGTTAAGACTATGAGTGGTCTATTATAATTATCAAGACCTCCAAAGGCATCACGTCATAGGATACCTAATCTAATATTTCATGCAAAGGCCCATGATCTAAGCCTTTAATGTGGCACAATGAGCTCTACACGTCTATAAATGCTCCATTGATGAGAGATCTACACATTATTCTCGCCACTTTATTATATGTTACTATTTGATACGCCCATGTATATTAAATTGAAAGTCAAAGTATAATGGTGGTACAACCCACTTTAGCCCTAACCAAGTGCATATGCACGAGAAAAGGTTGAGATAGAATACATCTCAGAGATATAAGGATGATAAAGCCAACTAGACCATCTTAGAATTTATTTCAATATCTCTCCCAGAACCTGAGGCCTGTAAGGCGTACTTTAGAAACTACTCAATATACTTTGATAACAAATGTGATAGATTTAAGGCTAATGAATCTATGTTTTTACTTTTGGTGAAGAAATTATTCACTAGAAATAGTTATGCATACGTTTTTCAATAGAAAAAATGGTTAACATCTTTTATAAACTTCTCTATGAAATACGATAATTTATTATTTTTCAATAGTGTTATACAATACTATTTTGAATATCTATGTTCCAATTGAACTTCTATTAGAGGATTACATGTTTCAAGAATCTCACTAAAGTAACTTGTTTGATTTACAAAAAAATATGTTTATATTATATATAATCAAGTAACAAACTGAATCTAGATCTAAACAGAAACAAGACTTTATATTAAAACTCTATTAGACCTTCAACTTTTATTTAAATATATTTTGGTTGAAACTTGAATGGTTCTTCACTCTCAAACTTACAAATCTATACCATTTGAAGCTCTATAAGAGATTCAAAGTTGAAGCTTTGAGCTTCTTTACAAAAAGGGAGGTTATACAAGATGAATTTAATAAAATTATAAAATATATTATAGGTCGGTTTGATAAAAAATATTTATTAATAAATAATAAAATATATAGAAGATAAATTATATATCCTAATTTTAATGGTGCTCTTACCCTTATATATATTGAGAACTTTGTTTATTTATCCACCTAGAATGGTAGAATTTTGACTAACAGGTTCACAATTGTAATATTTTAAGGAATACATAGTCGTGTTCTGAAATTTTGTGAGGCATTATATACATTGTGCATATATTGAGAACTTTATATATTATAAATTCTTGTATATGTATATAATTGTTTAAACTTATATGTGATCCTCCATATTTTTAATTTTTCCCTTTATATATCTTATAAGCCAGAATATACAAAAAGAAAAAAGAAAAATACTTTTTATGTCCATTTTTTATTTGTCCAACCATTTAAAATATGGAGTCCAATATACTTTATCCTTTCATAACATCAAGACACTTTTTATGATTTTTTTTCAATATTATTCCTATTTAAAGTAAAAAAAAGGAGTAATACAATAAATAACATTATCCCTATTAAATAAAGATGATTGTGTAATGATGTGGTTTATCGAATAATTTTCTTAATCTATAAATTGGACAAATTGTGTTAAACATGTGGGATATTCTTTGTATTTGGACTATAAGGTGCTATTAATTTTAAAGCAGTATACCAAAAGATAAGTCAACAAATGTATTAAATTGTATTGAATGCAATGTAATAAAAAACAATTATGGTTGAAATCATACTTCATATTTTACCTATATATATCCTCTGTATACCACTAATCTTTATCGTCCTGACAAACTTCTTCTCTTAGGCTCTCGAGGTATTGTAACTTTTATTTTCTTTTGTTCGGTTATTAGTATATATTTTTTATTCTCCTAGATATTTTATATAATATATGTGATCTTTACTCTTTGATTCTCTAATAAAATATTATTAAACTTGCACTTATTTTGAGATTTTTGAACCTTATTTTAAATATACTATCATCGATCTTACAACTTGAAAAGAATATTATTATTGTTGATATTCTAAGCCTGCCTAGCTAGGCAGGCTTACATATAGGTTCCTTTTTATGGTGTAAATTACGCAGTTAGTACATATATTATGAAAAAGAACACGAATACATCTATGTTGGAAAAAAGAATATGCATTTTATTATATTATGACCTATTATTATAATCATAGATTATTGGACCAAAATACCCTTATCATATAATTTTTAATATTATATTAGCGTTGAATCTCAATATTTGTGTATTAAATTTATAAAATTTGTTTTGATAGTTCTTGGAATTCTTTAATAGATGTTTTTTCTCGTTAACTATCTAATCTTCCACCACAAAAACAATAACACACACTCTACCCCACCTCTTGATTAAAGAGACTGTCGATGGTCCAAGATCTGCATAAATCATGATTCTATGTAACAAAGCTCACCCGGTGCTAAGATTTAGGTTGTGACTTTTTGGAGTGGGTGTTGTTTGGAAGAAATTAAATAAATTACTTATGATTTTCATTGAAAACTAAACTAAGGGACATTTCGATCTAAAATAATTTATAACACATGATACAATCAACTTCTAAATTCTATTCAAAATATCCTTTTTGTCCGAAAATACATAGATCTATACTTTTCTATTGATACTTTATATAAAATCTTAGTTTGAATTTTATATGTTCATAACTTTATATTAAATCTCTTAACGCGTTTTGGGTCTATACCAAACGTAATAGGTCGCTTCAAAACATTTTAATATGATTTATATAATATGGAATCTATATTTTCCAATTCAATTATACTTCTTCGTACGAGGAATTATTATAATATATATATATATATATATATATATATAATATATATATAATATATATATATATATATATATATATATATATATATATATATATATATATATATATATATATATATATATATATATATATATATATATATATATATATATATATATAAGATCTTATACTAGTGAAAAAATTATTATTTATTAAATTTCACATAATCTAATTTCATAAATAACTTTGAGTGGGTATTGTAGTTTCAAGTAACCCAAATGAGACCACCATCTATTTCTTGTTGTCATATATGTTTATTTTATAAACGAATTGTTGAAGGTATAAATTAATTTTTTGTCACTGTAATAATTTATATCACAATCTAAATTATAATAATGTATTTACATTCTTATATATTATCTTTTAGTTTTTCTGTAATTGTTGATTACAAAAATTTACTTCTTTATTAATAGCTAACCCATCAACTAAACTGTTTTCTATACAGAATCAAAATGGATCAAGTTCTTGGCGGCACGATAACAATTGTAAGTATTTTCACACTTTTTAGCAAAAATATAATTGAATATTGTATTTACATATTCCATTACTAGATATTGTATAGTAAATATATAACCTACATAATATTATTAGCAATATATTTATATTTAATGTAGATGTGATCCAATATATACATAATTAGTTTACTGATAATAATGATTATGTTATACTAATTAATTTAGGAACTACAATTCGAGCTGGAATTACCGGCTGAAAATGAAATGACGGAAGAAAGAATCCGGGCTCAGATTCAAACGCGCATGTACCAGGCAGGGCCTGCAATTTCAGAAGCATGTTCGATATGTCTAGTAAGTGAAACGTTATTATGAAAAAGATATTCAATCAAAATACTTATTTAACTCGATTTCATGTGTTTACAGGATAACTATACAGACGATCAAGAAGTGGCGACACTGAACTGCGGACACATATTTCATGCAAGTTGCATAATTAAGTGGATCAAGACTGAAAATGTTTGCCCACTTTGCCGATCTGTACCAGTAACAGTATAGGCATCAATTTATTTTACAAATTTATCATCTATCAAATGAATGATATTTTGTAATTATTTATGCATTTTTCCTTAATTATAAGTTTTATCATTATCAAATATTAAAACTATTTTAATATGAATATTTTTATTTAATTGTGTTATCATTGATACAAATCTTGAATTGATGTTCTCTATTAATAAGTATATTAAACTTTTAATCATGGTAAAAATTATCATAAAAAGTAATCAATGTGATCCTCCATTATTGTTGTTGTTGATTAAATTGTCAGTTAATGTGTGTATAGTATAAAGTGAATATTAAAATTTATTTTTCATACAACATACAAACTACAACATATAATGTAATATTACATATACATTAATATTATTACAAGTTACTTATGCTAAACCATATCCATGTGTAATTTTTATAGAAAATTACACTACATCTCAATTTTAGTTAACAATATTTTTTGGTTGGGTGGAGAACACACTCATCAAACAAGGTTTTATGAAATTTTAGACAAGTATTTAAGTAAATTTGGTACGGTAGGACAAAAAATCTCTTATTCTTGTATATAAAAGTTCAATCATAATTATTCTAGTATAAAAAAGTTGACAAATTTATGATAGTCAAGAAATTGTACTTATAAAATTGACAAGTAAAGCCCTATTTTGTAAATATATGAGTGTTGAAAACATTGAACATATATGTAGTGTTTCAAAATAGATTAAAAAAATATCGATAAAATATAAATTTTATTTTAATTATTGTTATCATAATAATAAAAACTAGAGTTATTTTCCAATTAAGTTCACAAACCCATTAATCCACCCCTATCAAGTCTAACACCACATTTCTTCCTTAAAAGGTCCAGTTTTATAATATCTCTGCCATCCATACCCTGCTTTAATAATCTTAATTGATTTTTACCATTTTCATCTTTTGTAACTTACCATTTAATATAATCTGATTAAATATGAATTATAATTCTATTATTTTATATTTGTATTAAAAAATATTTTTTCTTTTCTTTGTTAAGTAAACTCTCCTATTAAGAAATGCATCGTCCCAGGAAAGTATAACACATTTTCCACTCTACTTTACTGGCAATGAGTATCATCCGCCTGCATATTCTAATCTCACCATATTTGTGAGCATCCCAAAATAAAATAAAAAGACAGCAAATCATTTTCTTCCATTTTTTGTGGTATCGAATACGTACACATATATATATATATATATATATATATATATATATATATATATATATATATATATATATGTATATGTACCAAACTACTCTCCCGCACAAAATTAATCACACTCATCTCCCCACCAAGCCGCTCTCCTCAGAAAAAGACGACCGCCACTGGAGGACATTCTCCACCATCATCAAATCGGCTGGCCCAATAAACCATTCGACCCAGGAAGCACAAGACCAAGACCAAGACCGTCGCCACTTGAGGACATTCTCTACCACCGTCCAACACTGCTGCACCATCGACTAAAAGATATTCTCCAAATAATAAACAATTTTTAAGGTAAAAATCCAATTTTTACCAATTGAAACCCTAAAATTCAAAATCAAGTGTTTTATATTTTATTTTTTAATGGAATCTTAGCTTCAAACGATTAAATCCAGTTTTTTTTTGAGATTTTCCCTAATATATATTTTTTTTCGTTGAAACTGTATGAATTTCGTTGGACATAATTCATTCTCTGGCCTTGATGGGTTGCTTTTAACTTGTGATGGTGTAACAGGCAAAAACAAAGGGTATACACACTACACATGAAATATTTAATTTTCTATTTTCTGATGGGTTACGTGCGGAATATCAGTGGTGTGCTAGTTAATATCGGTGGTTAGTACTGATGGGTTACGTGTGGACACACTACTGCACATGAAATATTCAATTTTTCTGTTTCTGATGAGTTACGTGTAGAATATCACTGGGGTGGTAGTTAATATCGGTGATTTGTACTGATGGGTTACGTGTGGAATATCAGTCGTGTGCTAGTTTATATCGGTGGTTGTAATTACTGGTGCAATTTATTTTGTAGTTACTACCCAAATATTAAGAAAGATATATAATCACTGATTTCTATTCATTTTATTCATTTTGTTTTGTACTTTAATTTAGTGTTTTTCCTTTTTTGTTTTGTAATTAATTGTTTGGTTGCATATAATTAGGAAATAAATTTTGGTAAGTCAAAAAATATTAATGGAGCAAAAGGACAATCTAGACATTTTTCGTAGGGTGGACATGATAGGTAACTGACAATAGTCTGTGGACTCTTTCAGTCAATCACCCTAAAAACTATTGCATCTAAAACTTGTTGATAATAAGGTTTTATTTTTCTTTTTGTTTATATTAAAATTTGATGAGGGGGAGTTTAAATTTAGACCGAGTAAGGCTAAATTATACTAAAAAACTAAAATCTTAGCCTTACTCGGTCTAAATTTAAACTCCCCCTCATCAAATTTTAATATAAACTACGCACGTCTCTTATATAGGTGATCTGCTACTATTGTCGTTGAACACTTTTCCAACAATACATCTTTCTTTACCTAACTGTTTTATAATATATTATTATAATTTAATATATGTGTAGAAAAGATATTACAAGGTTACGATTGAGTAGATTTACTAAGAGAAGTGGAGAGGGTTGGATTAATATATTTTCTTATCACGTTTCTTATTTTTAATGTGAAATCATTATCATTAGTTATTATCCTCTCACTCTAAATAGCGCCACATAGTTGAACATATGAGTTTCTAAGCACTAGTATCATATTTTTCTTATTATATAAAGTCAATTGTGAAATTTTATTTTTTATAATAATAATATTTTTGATAAATCATGTATATGTATTTATTTAATTTACATGTTTCATATTTTTATTAGGTAACAATTAATATGAATTCCATGATAATTTATAAGATAAGAACTAAACGAAGTAATGCTTTATAGATTATCCAATTATTTTTGGAAAATGGTCACTTCAATGTTAGAAGAAGCGGTTAGAAAAATACACTTATAAAATCATACAAATATGGGTAGGTCCCGAGTCTCAACATGTTTTTATTAAATTTATAGTTCAATGCAAGGTAACTATACATATATCTAATAATATATTAATATTTTCGCACATAGCCCAATTGACAAAGACCAAATGCAAAGTCGCAGTGATTTCCTTGCTGAAGGTTGAGGGTGTGAATATTTTTAGAAAGGAATCCATTAAGATTAGTGGTGGTAGTTATTGGACCCTGATTTATTAAGTCACATCATGCTGTTATCTCTCATGAATTTCTGAGTACATAGACATAGGGGGACTCAAGGTCCGGTTTGATATACAAATATGTTCTATTCTAAGTATTATTCTAATATTTTTATAGTCAATCAAACATAATTCCTAATTTAAATATTATAATAAAAAAATTCAAACTTATCGCAATATATAATATTCTCTAATATTTGATTTATTTATTTGTCTTTTGCAGTGTACTAATCTATCATATAACACGTATTAATAATATTTACGTGTCTTACAACATTAAAAGCACAATGGTAATTTTCATTTTAATGAGTTAAAATTCCAAGATAAATGAAAAACACAATCTTTAGATTTGAAGTTTAAATAAGAGATTCGACTGACACAATATTGCCTTTTTTCTCATGTTATTGTTAGCATGTCTTATTAAAGGTCTCCCAAAAATATTTAGGCAAGTATTTTTATTTTAAAAAATTTCTTTCCATTTCTTGTAGAGTTTGTTTTTATTCCACTATCCCATTTTGTTGGTGAGTTGTTCGAGAAACAAATTATATTCATTACGAACTCATCACAAAAAATCATACAAATAAAATTAACACATTTTGTGTTATTATCACTACAAATGCAAGTTATAGAATAACCCTACTCATTTTGCACTTTAGGGTAGAGTTTGGAAATCTCATCAAAGGCTTGATTTATAAAATCAAGGAATATCACCCATGTAGATCTAGTGAAATCATAAACAACTACAAACCATATTTTGACCCACTTATACTTGTAATATCAACATGACCAAAGACCCATGTGCAATAGTTGAAGTGGCATAGAGGTGATTAACGTAGAGGTGATTAACATTCTGATAGATTGAAAGAAGATCGATGTCATTAACAAGTGAACATGCATCACACACATATATATATATATATATATCATACTTGAATTTAGGAAGGACAATAAAAGGGATTTTCTTAAAGAATTAGATAGCAAATCCATACTAGAATGTCCTAAACGCTTATACCACAACCAAATATCTTTAGCCATAAATAAGAATTTGACTTGTTGGCATTCTATCAAAATATACCATATCCGCGTCATGTCATCTATTTTTCTATAAAAAACACCCAAACCATTTTGTTTTAAAAAACACAGCTAGAGGGTTTAAACTTGATTTTATACCCTACATCAGATATCTAACTAATGCTAAGAAAGCTAAATGAAAGACCCTCAACAAATATAACAATAAAAATAGGGAAAGATATATTGTTACCAATTATTCATTTACCTAATATCATTTATTGGGAGTTGTCGGTAAAGGTTACCTATTTTTATTCTTTCTTCATTAAGGAGTAGAAAAGTGATGATTTTTTGGTCATATTCGTATAGCATATGCTAATCAAGGATCTATTTGTTTTATGCCTTGATGCTCTTTCTCTGCATCCACAAAAATTAATATTAAGATACCCAACTTGATTTGGGTCAATGTGGGTTAGTGGGTGTTGTTTCAACACTAGTATGCCTTTGCCAATAAGGATAAATAAATTCTTTATGCAATGAATTACACATGACTATATTAATAGGTATATCCTCCTCGTAAGATGATTACTACGGTTAAGGATTACCTCAACATCGTTGTTAGACATGCGATACAATCGGTTAGAGGAACGATTATGGCTTCCCTCTTATTTTTATTTGTCTTCCTTTTTAGAGAAACAATGGTTTCAGCATGCTCCTTGTCACTCTCTTCTTCATTAGAGTTTTTGTCATTGAATTTGTATTTGCGTGCATTCCACGTTAGGTTTCTATTTAAGAAACTTGGGACAATAGGCCTTGATGTGCCCAATCATCTTACGATTTGTAGCAAGTAGCCTTTTTTTGTTTAAAAGTACACCATTTATTCGGTAGGGATTGCTTCAACTTCTTCTTTTGGCAAATTGCATGTACTTTAAAATCCTCTCCATGTCTTTAGCCAACATAGTGATACCTTCATCTTCACTTGTTTCTTCAATCTCCAATTTTTATCCATCACCATCCTCAATCTTCTTCTTTCAATTTGAGGCATGAAAGGCTAGAGGTTTCTTTACCTTATTATCCATTTCATATTCAAGTTTCTCTTAATCAAGGACAAGTTCTTTCAAAATGAGCTTGCATATTAATTCATGAACCATCATGTCTGAGAGATCATTTGCTTGTGTAACGGTGGATTTAGTATTATAGGCCTTTGTAAGTACAAAAAAATCTTTCAGCATAGCTCATTATTTGCATAATCTTGACGAAAAAATTCACAAATTGTTGACGTTTGTGAAAAATCGTGAATGCATCCGATTCATGTTTTTCCTGACTCCATCTTGAATAAATTTTAGTGAGTGACATAAACTCCAATCTTAGTTTCCTTAATATTAGAAGTGATTTGATTGTGTAGGTACAAAAGTAGGTAGTTTCACACTCTTTAACGAATGATAACTAGAGGCATTCAAACTAGAGATAAGCGTGTTTAGAGAATACCCTACTACACTTTTTGAGTGTCAGTTACTTCTTTATACTAAACACTGACCGTGATTTACCATAATGAGTAAATTTTATATATTTTCGATAAAAATCATTTATCCTATTTTTTCTACACTTTTCATACGCAAGAACAATCTTCAACTACTTCAATTTAGTTACTAATTTAAAAAATACCCTTAAACAATTTAAAATTTGTAACTTGTATTCTAATCTATAATGTAGTATGTTATTAAATAATTTAAATAAAAAATATATATTTCTATATATATGATGGATCAAATTTAGACTAAGTGGGTTTTGCTAACACCAAGCCCCAAGTATATGTCTAAAGTTGTAGGTTTAGCTACCATTAAGACTCGGTCTCGACAAAAGACAATGAGATTGGGCCATACATGTTAGTTTTTGATATAACAAGCAAGCCAAGCGTCCTTGAGTAGGCCGCTTGCCCACTTTATAGTCAGCTGCATCTTGAAATCGTCCTAAAAAGGTCAATTTATTACTTGTATGGGTGATTCACTAACAAATTTCTTTCATGGCCAATCTCTCTTTCATTTATCTAAACAAGGGGATTCACACCGTTTTTTCTTGTGAGACCTTGGAGTTCTGGCCATAGCCACCAACGAAGCGATGTATATTTGTTACGACAAGATTGGGCAATTTGTAAGAAAGCTGCAGATGACTCCATAAACTTACCCAAGGCCCATGTTCATATAGAAATACTTAAGTTATAGGTAACAACATAGCTAAAGTGACATTAATGATATAACTTTATACTTCCCCCTGAATAAGATCTAACAACTGGAGATACATTTGGAAATGAGATTATTGTTTTAACACACACCACTAGGAGTGTAATGGTTATATTTAAAGTACTTTGAGATTCTCTACCATCTCAATAGACTCTAATCAGAGCATATAAAATATAGAAATAATCTTATTCTAAATCTTATGCTACATCCCCTAAGGGAGAATAATCAATAAATTTAACGGGAAAACTGATAGGTTGATAATTGCCAAAAACTACACTGTTTGGACTCATGTATCACATCAATCCATAAAAGGACCCATAGACAAAAATTAATAAGGGTTATTACATATTAAATTGAGAATCTGAGAGATCAACATGAAGCCAACCAACATAAGAAAAGAATGCATGTCATGTTTGGGAAGACTGTCACATTAGGCATAATCTCACACCCAATAATGATATACATATACAAGATCGATAATACTGTGAATGGATTTCATTTTGCAAAAGTCCTTAATAAAGTTACACATAACAAAGTCTATACATAGTAAACGTCGTCAATAGCGAGGCTCCAACCCGTGAAACAAAGTATGTTTATTCGACTCCAAGACGATATTATATTTGGAATGAAACCATCAATTAGGAGGTTAAGACTATGAGTGGTCAATTATAATTATCAAAACCTCTAAAGTCATCACGTCGACGTCATAGTATACCTAATATAATATTTCATGCAAAGGCACATGATCTAAGCCTTTAATATGGCACAATAAGTTCTAGACGTCTATAAATGCCCCATTGATGAGAGATCTACACATTATTCTCTCCACTTTATTATATCTTACTATTTGATACGCCCATGTATATTAAATTGAACGTCAATTATAAGTTTATAACGGTGGTACAACCCACTTTATCCCTAACCAAATGCATATGCATGAGACAAGGTCGAGATAGAATAAATCTTAGGCATATAGAGATGATAAAGCCAACTAAACTATCTTAGAATTCATTCAATATCTCTCCCAAATCCTGAGGCCTGTAAAGCGTACTTGAAAAACTACTCAACATATTTTGATAATAGATGCGATAGATTTAAGGCTAATGATTCTATGTTATAACTTTTGGTGAAGAACTTATTCACTAGAAGTAGTTATGAATACGTTTTTCAATAGAAAAAATGGTTAACATCTTTGATAAACTTCTCTATGAAATACGATAATTTATTATTTTTCAATAATGTTATACAATACTATTTTGAATATCTATATTCCAATTAAACTTCTATTAGAGGACTACATGTTTCAAGAATATCACTAAAGTAACTTGTTTGATTTGCAAAAAAATATGTTTATATTATATATAATCAAGTAACAAACTGAATCTAGATCTAAACAAAAATAAGACTTTGCATTAAAACTCTATTAGACCTTCAATTTGTATTTAAATATATTTTGGTTGAAACTTGAATGGTTCTTCACTCTCAAACTTACAAATCTATACGGTTTGATGATCTATTAGAGATTCAAAGTTGAAGCATTGAGATTCTTTCCAAAAAAGGAGGTCATACAAGATGAAGTTGATAAAATTATAAAAATATATTATAGGTTGGTTTAATTAAAAATATTTAGTATTTTTAATAAATAATAAAATATATAGAAGATAAACTATATATTCTAATTTTAATGGTGTTCTTACCCTTATATATATTGAGAACTATGTTTATTTGTCCACCTAGAATGGTAGAATTTTGAATAACAGGTTCACAATAGTAATGTTTTTTGGATTACATAGCCGTGTTTTGAAGTTCTCTGAGGCATTATGTACATTGTGCATATATTGAGAACTTTATATATTATAAACTCTTGAATATGTATATAATTGTTTAAACTTATTTGTGATCCTCCATTTTTTAGTTTTTCCCTTTATATATCTTATAAGCCAGAATATACAAAAAGAAAAAAGAAAATACTCTTTATGTCCATTTTTTATCTGTCCAACCATTTAAAATAAGCCAGAATATACAAAAAGAAAAAAGAAAATACTCTTTATGTCCATTTTTAATCTGTCCAACCATTTAAAATATGGTGTCCAATATAATTTATCCTTTCATAAAATCAAGTCACTTTTTAGGATTTTGTTTTTCAATATTACCCCTATTTAAGTAGTAAAAAGGAGTAATACAATAAATATCCTTATCCGTATCAAATAAAGGTATTTGTGTAATGATGTGGGTTATCGAATAATTTTCTTAATCTATAAATTGGACAAATTAAGTTAAACAGGTGGAATATTTGCTGTATTTGGAATATAGGGTGATATTAATTTTTAAGCACTATACCAAAAGAGAAGTCAACAAATGTATTAAATTGTATTGAATGCAATGTAATAAATAACAATTATGGTAGAAATCGTACTTCATATTTTACCTATATATATCCTATATATACCACCAATCTTTATGGTACTAACAAACTTCTTCTCTTAGACTCTCGATATATTGTAACTCTTATTTTTTTTGTTTGATTATTAGTATATATTTTTAATTTCCTAGATATTTTATATAATATATGTGATCTTTACTCTTTGATTATCTCATAAAATATTATTAAACTTGCACTTGTTTTGAGATTATTGAGCCTTACTTTAAATATACCATCATCAATCTTACAACTTGAAAAGAATATTATTTTTGTTGATATTCTGAGCTTGCCTAGGTACCTTTTTATGGTGTAAATTACTTAGTACATATGTTGTGAAAAAGAACACGAATACATCTATGTTGGAAAAATGAACATGTATTTCATTATTTTATGACCTATTATTATAATCATAGATTATTGGACCAAAATACCCTTAACATATAATTTTTAATATTATATTATTGTTGAATCTCAATATATGTGTATTAAATTTTTAAAATAATATTTTGATAGTTCTTGAAATCCTTTAATATATGTTTTTTCTCGTTAACTATCTAATCTTCCACCACAAAAACAATAACACACACTCTACCCCACCTCTCAAGTAAAGAAACTGTCGATGGTCCAAAATCTGCACAAATCATGATTCTATGTAACAAAGCTCACCAGGTGCTAAGATTTAGGTTGTGACTTTTAGGAGTTGGTGTTGTTTGGAAGAAATTAAATAAAATACTTATGATTTTTCATTAAAAATTAAACTAAGGGACATTTTGATCCAAAATAATTTATAACGCATGGTACAATCAATTTCTAAATTCTATTCCAAATATCATTTTCGTCCGAAATACATAGATCTATATTTTTTTATGGGTACTTCATAAAAAATCTCAGTTTGAATTTTCTATGTTCATAACTTTATATTAAAACTCTTAACGGGGTTTGGGTACATACCAAACGTAATAGGGTCGATTCGAACAATTTTAATATGATTTATATAATATGTAATCTATTTTTTCTAATTCAATTATACTTTTCCGTACGAGGAATAAGAATATTTATAATTTTTTATGTTTCGTTTGGGTTAAAAATTATTTATAAATTTAATACAAGTGACAATTATTTTTGCACACTCTCCCTCACACACACACACACACACACATATATATATATATATATATATATATATATATATATATATATATATATATATATATACTTATACTATTGAAAAAATTATTATACATTAAATTTCACATAATTTAATCTCAAAAATAACTTTGAGTGGGTATTGTAGTTTTAAGTAACCCAAATGAGACCACCATCTATTTTTTGTTGTCATCTATGTTTATTTTATACACAAATTGTTGAATGTATAAATTAATTTTTGTCACTGTAATAATTTCATCACAATCAAAATTATAATACTATATACATTACATTCTTATATATTATCTTTTTGTTTTTTTATAATTTTTGATTACAAAAATTTACTTCTTTGTTAATAGCTAACTCATCAACTAAATTGTTTTCCATATAAAATCAACAATTGATCAAGTTCTTTGCGGCAAAATAACAATTGTAAGTATTTTCACACGCACTTTTTAGCAAAAATATGATTGAATATTGTATTTTACATATTCCATTAAGAGACATTGTATTGTGAATATATAACCTACTAAATATTATTAGCAATATATTTATATTTAATGTAGATGTGATCTAATATATACATAATTAGTTTACTGATAATATTTTTTATTTAATACTAATTTATTTAGGAACTACAATTTGAAATAGAATTACTGGTTGAAAATGAAATGACAGAAGAAAAAATTAGGACTCGACACGAATATACCAGGCAGGGCCTACAATTTCAGATGATTGTTCGATATATCTTGTAAGTGAAACGTTCTTATGAAAAATATATTCAATCAAAAAACTTATTTAACTCGATTGAATGTGTAACATGATAACTATACCAACGACGAAGTCGTGACATTGAATTGCGGCATACATTTCATGCAAGTTGCATCACAAAATGGATCAAGACCGAAAATGTATGCCCACTTTGCCAATAACAATATAGGCATCATTTTATTTTATAAACTTATCATCTATTAAATGATGATATTTTGTAATTGTTTATGTGTTTTTTCGTAATTATAAGTTTTATCATTATCAAATATTACAAAACTATTTCAATATGAATATTTTTATTTAATTGTATTATCATCGATACAAATCTTGAATTGGTTTTCTTTATTAATAATTTACTCATGGATTCTACAACTAATCAATCAAAATTAATTATATTAAACTTTTAGTTATGGTAGAAGTTATCTTAAAAAGTAATCAGTTTGATCGTCCATTATTGTTGTTGTTGATTAAATTTCCAGTGTGTATAGTATAAAATAAATATTAATATTTTTTTTTCATACAACATACAACATATAATATAATAATTCATATACTTTGATCGTATTACAAATTACTTAGGCTAAACCATATCCATGTGTAATTTTTATAGCAAATTACACTACATCTCAATTTTAGTTAGCAATATTTTCTGGTTGGGTAGAGAACACACTCATCAAAGGAGATTTTATGAAATTTTAGTCAAGTATTTAAGTAAATTTGGTATGGTAGGACAAAAATCTCTTATTCTTGTATATAAAAGTGTAAAAAAGTTGACAAATTTATGATAGTCAAAGAAATTATATTCATAGCGTTGACAAGTAAAGTCCTATTTTATATATATATATATATGAATATGGAACACATAGAACATATATGTAGTGTCTCAAACTAGATTAAAAAGTATCGATAACAACTAAATTTTATTTTAATTATTGTTATCATAATATTAAAAACTATTGCATTTAAAACTTGTTGATAATAAATGGGGGTAACCAATGTAGAGAAAAATAAGGTTTTATTTTTCTTTTTGTTTATATTAAATTTTTGATGAGGGGGAGTTTGATATCAGACCGAGTAAGGCTAAGATTTTAGTTTCTTAGTATAATTTAGTATACATGCTATATTATAAATAGTTTATCATAAAATTATAAGAAATTGTTTTCTTCATAAAGTTCAATATAGGCTTAACCACATTATCCTGGCATGAGTCTATCATATCCAAATTACTTAACTTTTGTTAAACTATATGGTTAAACCCGATATTTTATTTTTTATGAACGTTTTTAACATATAAAGTAAATGAAAAAAATATACATGGGTAATTTGTTATACAAGATATATAATAGTGATTCATTTCAATAATTCAATTCTTATATATACAACCAATTTAAAAAGATACATTCTCATATTATTTCACCAAAAATGTTGGAAATAAAATAAAGAGATCAAAATATATTATAATTATTAGAAGAATAATCTATATAACTACACATTATTTTTTAAAGTAAAATTTATGTTTCGCAAACACGAATATATTAATGTGTAACTAGTACAAAAAACAAAAATATAATCTTCTTAATTAAGATAATATTTTTCACGCTCTAACAACATGAATTTTATTGAATATTGAAATTAGACAAAATATAATAATTTGCACTAAAAATTAATATGTGTTTATTAAGCATATGATATTTTATTCCATTATATTTAGTCTTCTTGAAACCTTATTATGAATCTGTTATCCTACTACCCAAGTCTATTGTGTATTATAATCAACATATAGAATTTACTCCATCTCTAAAAAATTTATAATATAATTATTAAATTAATTACGCGTCTCTCCTAATTAGGTGATATGCTACTATTGTCGTTGAACACTTTTCTAACAATACATCTTTCTTTACCTAATTGTTTTATAATATATTTATTATAATTTAATATATATATGTATAGAAAGTGTACTACAAGGTTATGATTAAGTAAATTTATTGAAAGAAGTGGAGACGGTTGGATTTATATACTATATGGAGACGTTAATGTGAAGAAGATAAGTTGAATTATCATTTTATTTCATTTTTTTCTTGTCGAATCTCTTATTTTTAATGTGAATTCATTATCATTATTATTATTCACTCACGGTAAATAACACACATGGTTGAACGTATGAGTTTCTATACACTAGTATCATCTTTTCTTATTATATAAAGTCAATTGTGAAATTTTATTTTCTATAATACTAATATTTTTGATATGTTTCATATTTTGATTAGGTAACAATTAATATGAATTCCATGATAATTTATAAGATAAGAACTAAACGAAGTAATGCTTTATAGATTATCCAATTATTTTTTGAAAATGGTCACTTTAATGTAAAAAGAAGTGGTTAGAAAAATACACTTATAAAATCATACAAATATGGATAGGTCTCTAGTCTCAACAAGCTTTTATTAAATTTATAGTTCAATGCAAGGTAACTATACATATTTCTAATAATATATTAATATGTTCGCTCACCGACATAGCCCAATTCCCAATTGACAAAGACCAAATTCATAGTCGCAGTGATTTCTTTCCAGTGAATTTCCGAGTACATAGGCATAGGGGGCCCTCAAGGTCCGGTTTAATATACAAATATGTTCTGTACTAAGTATTGTTCCAATATATTTATAGTTAATCAAACGTAATTCCTAATTAAGTATTATAATAAAAAAATCAAACTTATCGCAATATATATTATTCTCTATTTGATCTATTTATTTGTCTTTGTAGTATATTAAACTATCATATAACACGTATTAATAAAAATTATCACGTCTCACAATATTAAAAACACAATGGTAATTTTCAAGTTAATGGGTTAAAATTCCAAGATAAACGAAAAACACAATCTTTAGTTTTGAAGCTTAAATAAGAGATTCGACAAACACAATTATGCCTTTTTTCCCATGTTATTGTTAGAAAAATACTTAATGATAAATTTTGAATTGATGTTAATAAAAATATTTTTAGCCATTATTTTGGAATTTTACTCCAAAACTTTCTCACTAAATTAGTTAAAAGATAAATGTTTGTTAGTCCTGGAATATATTTCACTATAGTGTACTAATTACACATTAAGGTTCACCATTTCCAATTAGGGTATAACGATAGGATATTGAAATTTTTGATAGAAGACCACCTAGCTACTTATAGATGTGGAACACCTACTTAGAAATGGAAAAAATCAACATTTTGGCATGGTAGAATTTGATGCATCATAATATCCCTTGTGGTAGATGTGCAATCCAAATATTGTTGAATAAAGAAGTAATATTTTCCATCATCGTCATGGAATATAGTATAAATTTATACTTTCTATTATAAAGAAGATATAATTATGTAATGGAAGTATACATATGATTTGGTGCACTTATATACTCTTTTTATACAATATGATATATTAGGGACTATAAATAACTTTATTATCTTTCAAGATGTAAATTTTGGATGTAACACTGAAAATATTCTAGATATATGGTAGAATTTAATGAGTTCATTAACTCATTCAACCTAATTATATCTGGACTATTGGTTTGAAATTTACGTGAAGAAATTATAGAATTGATGAAACTCTTATTAAACTAAACTATATAGGTCCCTCACTCACCCTACTTTAATTTAATTATTAAAACATTTATGGGTGTTTCCCTCTACTCAAATAGGGTAATATAACTTCCATATTCTCTTAATTTAAAAATAAACCTCTATCCTTATAAACCCTTTATGTTCACTTCCCATTTTGGATATCAAACACGGTTTTTTGTTCTCTTCCTTCAAATGCATGTAGATAATACATTTTGTCATGAGGTATAAATAAGTTTTTCAACATCACTATAACTATTTAAGTATAAAAGTACATTTCCACCAAACTAAAACAAGTATTATCTTCTAAGGACCCATCGTATATAGATACTCACAAAATATTTACAAATTTGGGCTCAAGACAACCTCTATTGGAATTCAATAGCAAAAAACACATGTATAAAAAATTCATTGAATCACTAAGTTCTTCCAAGCCTCAACTAAGATTATAAAGCACTTAAGTAGTATCTCATCACTATGACTTTTTGAAGAGGTGTGCACCATTCATTTAATTTTATTGCAAATGACATCACTAGTTCTGTCTTACAGTTTGTGTACCAATATGGGTTCTAGATCCACCTACTATATATATATTGGACTACTAATAATTGTCATGGATGCTATTAACTCGTAATTAATTAAATACCCCTTATGGCTTTGAAGGGAGAATATGGTTACATTTATGATTCAACTAATATTGTAACATTATGGTACCGATTTAAAAGATACAAATATAGATAATATATGTTGCTAATTTTGGTCAGAAAGAACACTTGGTATGTTTTTTAAGACTACACAGAGTATAAAGCATTATAAAGGTTTTGTAGAAGGGATTCATCCCAGCTGATAAATTAATTTCAATAGGATTGACCAAAGAATTTATGGGAATGTACATGTTATATTTCATAAAGTTAAATTATAATTTTAGTTTTCACTTATTTTTTAAAGTTTTTTATTTATTAGTTTTTAAATTTTAAATTTTATTTTAATTACTTAATGTTAATTTTTAATTTAGGGATCTTCAAATTAACATTTAAAGATAAATATGTAGATATCTGAGGTAAAGTTTGAATTTAAAATACAAATATTCTCCTTATATTTATTAATACTTTAGCTTAGCATCGTACTCAATAATTTTGAACATGTTGAGATATTGGTTTCACCTATAAGACATAGTTCATGATTGTAAATAGATCTAAGTTAAAACTACAAAATTGTTCCTCTAAGAGGGAAGATAATTTATAAAATATATATTTGAGTGAAAATATTATACTTATTTTATAATTGTTGATCATATAAAACAAAAATATAGAATACTAGGTGGAAGCATACAAGAACGTCATTATAATGGCTATACGACAAGTTCCAAAAAACAATGCATTAGAAGACTTATATTCCATGTCTCGCATACCTCTAAATATTAAATACATAAATTTGTGGGATTTTTTGATATGTAAAATTTAAAATTATCGCCGTATATCTCTTTTTCCCTTAGTTATTGTTTTTGGTTAGTGTACCATAAAATTAAAAACAAACCAAGTTAACAACATTATAAACAACGAATTAACAAAAACGGGGTAATGTTGTTAGAAAAACTTGAAAGTCAAAAGAAAAGCTGTTGGACATTTTTTAGTTCTCCCACATCGGTAGGAGGAAAAGGTTTTTTCCTTCTTTTATAAGGTGTAAAATTAACAATGTCCAAATAGCCAACAACCATGCACATAGCAAAGCAATGGGTTAGCCCGGCCCAGCCCCGGCACCGGCACCGGCGACGGCGTAAGGCGTGGGGCGTGGGGCGTGGGGCGTGGGTCGTGGGGAGTTTGGGGAGTCAAAAAATGAAAAATGAAGTAGATTTTGTACCAGCTCTTATAGTAGTGGTTGACTACTCCAACTCAAACGTAGAGACAAACTTCCACTAATCTCGCACGCGTTAAAGGGAAAGGATATTCAGCAGCTGTTACTTAGTCAAGTCAAACACGTGGGCAATCAAAAGGTCAACATAGCTGTTACAGAATATTATAAACGTGGGGGTTACAAAGCAATCAAAATGTCAACCCAATCAAGTCAAATCCGGGAGAGAATCATGGGATTTAATAGGGACGTTTCTGAAGGCTTGTGTATTCCACTCCTCACCCCTATATATAGATCTCCCATTCCACTCTCTACAGCTACGAAATAACACACAATAAAAACACTTTGCCTCACCACCCTCTCTCTATATAACGTTGTAACTCTGTTAGAGATACCGGTCACGCCGGAATATATTTTTTACAACGGTGACGCTTTGTTTTTCCTTTTCCGTGTAAGTGATTTGTTATTTCCATTTCCGTGTAATTGTTAAGTCGATTTTTGTAATCGTTTTTTCCGTGTAATTGTTATTCGGTTGTTGTAATCGCATTTCGATTTATTGTAATAGTTAGTCTATTTCAAAACTTTTTTCTTTTCATTTATTTTTCGGAAACCATTTTTCTCTTGTACAACTGGTGGTTATTTCTAATAACAATTTAAAAAGATATTCATTTTCTTTTCCGCCGGTTATTTTTGAAAATGGCTCTTCCTGTTTCGGCTGTTGGTTCTTTTTTGAACACTAAGCCTCTTCTCGACGCAAACAAGTTGGAACCCCTTAATGGTTCTAACTATAAGCGTTGGGCGCAAAAATTAATGATATGCCTTGAACAGTATGAACTCGACTTTGCTATAGTCGAGGCTCCTCCACTTTTGGAAATTGGAGCCCATACTGAACAAGAGCTAGCTAGGCATGCTGCCCTCGAATCTAGGTTCAAAAGAGCTAACACCATGGCTCGGGCCTGGATGTTGAACAACGTTACTAATCCCATCTTTGACCTCCTTGCCAAAGAGAAATCGGCAAAGGTCATATGGGAAACTCTCGAGAAGAAATATGGGGCTGATGATTCGGGTAAGAAAAAATACGTGACTGGGACATGGTATAATTTTAGACTTACGGATCAGAAACCCATGACTGAACAACTCCATGTGTACGAGAACCTATGCGCGGAGGTTATCGCCGAAGGCATGAAGATGTGTGAAATTCTTCAAGCCAACATTTTGCTTGAGAAATTTCCCCCATCTTGGAGTGAATACCGCAACCACCTCAAGCACAAAAAGAAAGAAATGACCCTCCAAGAGCTCATCAGCCACATCCAAGTCGAAGAAGCGAATCGACTAAAGGATAAGTCAATCTCTTTCCCTTCTCATTCCTCCAAAGCTAATCTAGTCGAAGGTTCTGGCCAAGGTAACAAAGACAGGTTCAAAGGGAAGGGAAAGCAACAAGGGTCCAACAAATCTAAGTCTGGGGGAAACAAGAATCGTGGCAACTCCAACAAACAAGGTGGAGGATTCAAGATCTCTGGTAAGATTCAAAAAACTAAAGGGGCCTGTTACTGTTGTGGCAAAGAAGGGCACAAAGCTTTTGAATGTCCCCAGAGAGCTGGCCAGGGTCCCAAAGCTGCCGCGAATCTGACTGAGACCAAAGAAATCATCGATGCGGTAATGGTTGAGGTAAACTTGGTAGAGAATAAGAGCGAGTGGATCCTTGACACTGGAGCTTCTCGCCATTTCTGTGCAAACAAAGCCTTGTTCAAGAAATTCGAAAAAGCAACTGATGGTGAGTGTGTGTACTTGGGTGACTCTTCCACCGCTACTGTTCTTGGGAAAGGTCAGGTTCCCCTCAAACTCACCTCTGGTAAGACTCTTGAACTAAATGATGTTCTCTTCGTCCCCTCTCTCCGTAGGAACTTATTTTCCGGGGCTCTCCTTAATAAAGTTAGTCTCAAACTTGTCTTCGAGGGGGGTAAAGTCATTATCACCAAAAATGACGAATTCGTGGGGAAAGGGTACCTTAATAATGGCTTGTTTGTTTTAAACACTGTAACCCTTAATGAGAATGCATCTAATTCCGCTTATATTGTTGAGTCCGTTCAAACGTGGCACGGTAGACTAGGCTATTTAAATGTTGCGTCTATTAAAAGGCTTAAAAATCTTGGACTAATACCCGTTAACAACGTGGATGACTTTGAAAAATGTCAAATATGTGTAGAGTCCAAACTTGCGAAAAAACCTTTTAAACCCGTTACCACGAGACAAACTAAACTACTTGAATTAGTTCATTCGGACTTAGATGATTTTAAAAACTCCGCTAGTAGAGGTGGAAAACTTTATTACATAACCTTCGTAGATGACTACTCTAGGTTTACTAAAGTGTATCTCCTTAAAACTAAAGATGAGGCGGAAAATGCGTTTTTAAAATATAAAGCCGAAGTTGAAAACAAACTAGACTGTAAAATCAAACGACTTAGGTCCGATAGAGGAGGCGAGTATAGTTCTAATTCCCTTAAAGAGTTTTGTGAAACAAATGGGATTATCCACGAACTTAGTGCCCCTTATACACCCCAACAAAACGGCATAGCAGAAAGAAAGAATAGGTCCCTTAAAGAGACTATGAATGCCATGTTAATAAGTTCAGGTTTACCAAAAAACATGTGGGGGGAAGCTGTCTTGTCAGCCTGTTATGTACTTAATAGGGTACCACATAAATCCCTAGAAAAGACCCCGTATGAAATGTGGAAGGGTTTTCCACCAAACCTGAAATTTTTAAAAGTGTGGGGGTGTCTAGCCAAAGTCAAACTACCTGATTTTAAAACTGTCACCGTTGGTCCCAAAACCATTGACTCAATTTTCATAGGGTACGCTCAGAATAGTGCGGCTTACAGATTCTTGTCATTAGAAGATAACTCCATTTGTGAATCTAGAGACGCTGAGTTCTTTGAACATGTTTTCCCTTTGAAAGATTTAAATACTGTCAATGCTTCTTTACCTGTTGATAACTTATCTACTAATGATTTTGTACCTCTTTGTGATGTTTTTCCTAACCCCTCCACTTCCATGGAGCCTAGTAGTATTCCCGAGGAAGAACCTAGGAGAAGTAAGAGGCGCAGGATCGAGTCTAGCTTCGGCCCTGACTTTATAACAGCCTTTATCACAGAAGGTTCTCACATTGATCTATTAGACGAACATGTAGTCAATTGCTTCCTCATGGAGGATGACCCAAAAACTTATGATGATGCTTTAAAATCTATAGATGCTAGTTTTTGGAAAGAGGCTATTAATAGTGAACTTGAGTCAATCAAAAGTAACCATACATGGGAATTAACTGACTTACCTAGGGATAGCAAAGCGATTAGTAGCAAATGGATTTTTAAGAAAAAGTTGAGACCCGATGGCTCAATAGAAAAATTCAAAGCCAGACTTGTTATTAAGGGCTTCACCCAAAAGAAAGGTCAAAATTACTTTGACACCTATTCCCCAGTAACCAAAATTGCCACGATAAGAACCCTTATTGCTTTAGCCGTCATTCACGAACTTGTAATACATCAAATGGATGTCAAAACCGCGTTCTTGAACGGAGATCTAGATGAAGAGATCTACATGGCTCAACCTGAAGGGTGTGTGGTCCCTGGTCAAGGGGACAAAGTGTGTAAGTTGAAAAAATCTTTGTATGGTTTGAAACAGGCACCGAAAAAATGGTATGAAAAACTAGATAGTACTCTCATTTCATATGGGTTTATAGCTAACACTTCTGACTCATGTGTTTACTCCAAGGTAACAAATTCAGAGTGTGTTATCATCTGCCTTTATGTAGATGACATGCTTATCTTTGGTACTACTATTCATATCATAAATGAGACTAAACGCTTCTTGTCTTCCAGATTCGACATGAAAGATATGGGAGAAGCTGATGTAATACTTGGGGTAAAAATCATTAGAAGCAGTAATGGTATTACCCTAAATCAGTCTCATTACGTAGAAAGGATGCTGAAGAAGTTCAATTCCTTTGAGGTAACGCCTGTAAATACTCCTTATGATTCTAGCATTAATTTATCCAAACATGTTGGGGATGCTGTATCCCAAAATAAAATATGCTAAAATCATAGGAAGTGTAATGTTCTTAATGAACTATACTCGACCCGATATTGCCTATGCCGTGAGTAGACTTAGTCGCTATACTCATAACCCGAGTAGTGACCACTGGGTTGCACTTCGCCGTCTATTGAAATACTTGAGGGGTACCATCGATCTAGGCTTGCACTATAACAAATTCCTTGCAGTCCTTGAGGGTTTTTGTGATGCAAACTGGATCTCTGACAATGACGAAGTAAACTCCACCAGTGGTTATGTGTTCTCCTTAGGGGGAGGTGCTGTATCGTGGAAGTCTTCCAAACAGACTTGTATAGCACGCTCCACCATGGAGTCTGAGTTCATAGCACTAGAGTTAGCTGGGCAAGAAGCTGAGTGGTTGAGAAGTCTCTTATCAGATGTGCCACTTTGGGAAGGAAGTGCCACACCTGTATGTATCCACTGTGATTCACAAGCAGCCATTGGAGTCGCTCATAATAGCGCCTATAATGGGAAGAAGAGACATATTCGCATCAGACATGGGTCAGTAAGACAATTACTGAAGAATGGTGTGATAGCCTTGGAATTTGTACGATCAGAGGAGAATTTAGCTGATCCGTTCACCAAAGGCTTGACCAGGAGACTAGTCCTGGAGACGTCAAGGGGGATGGGTCTAAAACCCATTAAGTGGGAACATGTGACTAATGAGTCAATGTGATTTCCCCATCCCTAAGACTCATCCCCAAATCGTCTTGTTCATAGCCACTTGTGGTGGTCCTTTTGAGAAGGACTTGATGAAAAAGGCGTACCGAGTGTTGAAACTCACATTTGAATTCATAGCCTTTATGGTGGTCCTTTTGAGAAGGACTTGATGAATTCAAGGGTAACTTTGAAACCCAAATATTCATGGTAGTGTGTTGAGGAGACGTCCTTACACCACTCTCAAATGAATAGATCCACCAAGTTCATAGCCCTTAAAGGGTGGTCCTTAGAGAAGGACTTGATGAACCAAAAGGTAATGTTAGAAGGAACCATAACCTTGAATCGGGTAAAGTATGTGCTGTGAGGGTCTCGATCGATAACCGTTAAAGTTCAAGAGTAAGTTCACTTAAACGGAATTCGGTGGTTGCCTCACTTCACTACGTGTCAATTCAAATCGCAAGATATTGACACTTAAGTACAATTCACCCATTCTTCTTTTTGGAACCTTCTCTCCAAACCTTTTGTTGACATTCAAGTATGTGGGGGATTGTTAGAAAAACTTGAAAGTCAAAAGAAAAGCTGTTGGACATTTTTTAGTTCTCCCACATCGGTAGGAGGAAAAGGTTTTTTCCTTCTTTTATAAGGTGTAAAATTAAGAATGTCCAAATAGCCAACAACCATGCACATAGCAAAGCAATGAGTTAGCCCACACGCGCGCACCACCACCACCACCACCCACCGGCCCGGCCCGGCACCGGCACCGGCGACGGCGTAAGGCGTGGGGCGTGGGGCGTGGGTCGTGGGTCGTGGGTCGTGGGGAGTTTGGGGAGTTTGGGGAGTCAAAAAATGAAAAATGAAGTAGATTTTGTACCAGCTCTTATAGTAGTGGTTGACTACTCCAACTCAAACGTAGAGACAAACTTCCACTAATCTCGCACGCGTTAAAGGGAAAGGATATTCAGCACCTGTTACTTAGTCAAGTCAAACACGTGGGCAATCAAAAGGTCAACATAGCTGTTACAGAATATTATAAACGTGGGGGTTACAAAGCAATCAAAATGTCAACCCAATCAAGTCAAATCCGGGAGAGAATCATGGGATTTAATAGGGACGTTTCTGAAGGCTTGTTTATTCCACTCCTCACCCATATATATAGAGCTCCCATTCCACTCTCTACAGCTACGAAATAACACACAAGAAAAACACTCTGCCTCACCACCCTCTCTCTATATTACGTTGTAACTCTGTTAGAGATACCGGTCACGCCGGAATATCTTTTTAACAACGGTGACACTTTGTTTTTCCTTTTCCGTGTAAGTGATTTGTTATTTCCGTTTCCGTGTAATTGTTAAGTCGATTTTTGTAATCGTTTTTTCCGTGTAATTGTTATTCGGTTGTTGTAATCGCATTTCGATTTATTGTAATAGTTAGTCTATTTCAAAACTTTTTTCTTTTCATTTGTTTTTCGGAAACCATTTTTCTCTTGTACAACTGGTGGTTATTTCTAATAACAATAACTACAAAGCTAAGTCAAAAACAAAAAATCAAGGCTCCTAGGGAACTTTGATATGGATATGGTAGTCAACCAACTCACGCCTTATCCATTTCTTGCAAAATATGTTTAAGTACCACATCTATCGAGAGATTAACAACAATTCTGGTGGGATTGTTACATCTAACCGCTTTAGTGAAATAATCAACTAGGGAGTTAAGTTTTCAAAATAACATGTTTATACTAACTACGGGGTGCTTTACCAATCCATCACAAATCTTAAAAATATTGGTTGAACCATCCATCAGGTACTAGATGGAATACTTGAGTATGGTGTAACATCAAGACAGTCTTTGTTGATACTTTTAATTTAACGAACATATGAATCTGCAATTTCAAAGTTTCTAAAATTGTAAGTGCTTCTCCTTCAGAGGTTAATTTACATCAATTCTTCTTTTCAAAAGTATCAAGTTTTTTTGCTTGTTATCAACTAAATGAACATAAATACTAGTGTTTTATCCATTAATATATATACAAATTGTCACACCAGATTTTGATTCCTTCATCTATTAAAAGATTTAACATGTTAAAGTCCATATGCATAGTATTTTTCCCCAATTTAACTTCTATATCGATATAGGTCATTCCAAAAATCACTACTATGATTTGATAAAACTTTATTTGCATTGATAATGTTCCATAATAAATTTTCATTAATAGCTTTCATTTTTGTTTTCCATATTTTCCAAAGAGAATACAATAGAAATGTTTTGTAAATAAGTTTGTTACCGACCACCCTTTGTTTGTGTTTTTATTGACATTGAGGATCCATTCAACCAATGTTTTTTTTCCTCTCAACCAATTTATTAGGGCCATCTACCTACATCTGACAGCTAAAAGGGTAAGATTGAAGCGTTTGCTCCACATTTTTATGACTTTTATCACATAAAATAATTTATCTTTATAGGTTCATTTCATTTATAGTAGGGATTACATTACTAATCATTTTTAATCTATATCTTTGTATGGGCACATGGTGAGAAAATAATTTTCCATATTAGGTGTTTAAATATGTTCAATTGATTTGAAAATACGTATCCATTTCTCGTGATCAACCAATCAGTGGTATCTAGAATTTGTTGTATATGTTCCAATTTTTTGTATGGGTCTAAATAAATCATTCAATTACCCATGAGAGCTTGAAAATATGCAATTATTTTAACATTTGGTCCAAGAAAAGTACTATTCAACAATAGAGCAATTTAACCAACATTGTGGAAAGAAAATAACTGTGACACTGTATTAATTTTTAATACATTTTGTTACCATGAAACATCATTCTAAGAATCCACTTGTAACTCAAAGTGTTAACGTTCTTGTCATTCTTGATTTTGAAAATAAACTATTCTTTCAGTAAATCACGTTCTTTGAGAATTTGATCATAATTATATTATTTAATTTTCTTTGCAATAGTGTTAAATAAAGAAGAGTTTATTTAGTAGATGATACATTTTAGAACACTTCTGAGAAGGAGCGTGGATTAGATTAAATTCTCCATGACTTATTTTCTATCAATGAAATGTTAATCATTTAAAAATTTAGGAGTCTAATGTCACCAATCATTCTATTTTATGTCAACTTTTCTTATACAATACAATCAATTTGAGAACAATTAGAAATGATATTGCATACTTAGGAATAACATGCCAAAAATCTTAACTAGAATTTCCTTACTCCCTTCTAGATTACAAAATACTTTTCCTTCTTGTGTCATAGAGTCAAATCTATCCTTGACCTAAATTAGAGATGTAACTTATGATTTTGTTATAAGACATGTGAATACCTTAGATATATATTCAAAAGGTTAGGTTCCTTTTATTTTAGATTGTTATGAGTAGTCAAATATGACGGTGTTCCCTGCTAAAAGAAGTGGTAGATTTCTCCATAGTAACTCTTTTTCCATAACAACTCAGAATAACGGTATAAGCGTCCATGAACATGGGTAACCTAGTTATGACGTGCCAGGGTATGTTTGGGAAAGACGGGCATATCCTCTGTGAGATTAGTTGGGTGTGCGAAAGCTATCCGGAACCCACATATCAAAAAAAATGTCGTAAGTAATATACACAAATAAAATAAGATCATCCGCAATTAAGATATTTATAAAGGTTGGGCATTGCCTAATGACTTTTACCCTTTTAATGCAATCCTATCTACATTTAACATTAATAAGACCAACCAATAATACCGTAAAAAATGACATAAGAAAGGAGATCAATAATCTTTGTGTCTAAGACCACACAATAGAAAAAATATGTCAAGAAGATCTCATTTGAAGTTTATTTGAATCAAAATGATGGATATAAAGGTAGGAGTACAACCAATAAATTTATCATGAATCCGAGTTCTCATAACACCAAGATCAAGAAAAGTCATCTAATGTGACTGTAAGCTTTAGACATTTTTGGTTTCACTACATCATGATTATTATTAGGTTTCATTTTCTTCTGAATGAAAGTTTATATATCTTGAGCCAAAATAACATTCTCCTAAATAGCTCAACCATGGATAAACACTGATTGTGTTGGCAAAACAATCCCATCCATGATTGTTTTAAGGCTAATGAGTCGTCATATCTTTGTAATGTTGTTGCATGCAAAATTAACATATAAAATGAGCCTAAAATCCCCAAACAACTCATTTATATTAAATTTTTTGTAAAAGAGAAAGGAGAGTGTTATTTAGTCCTTTAAGCGAGATATTGTTAGCATAAGATTCGAAGAAATACTAGAAACATAAGATTAGATAATGTCCAAAAACTTCTTGAATAACATAATACAAAGTTTGTCAAACCCTGACACTTTGGATCACAACATGATGAAAACTACAGTTTTGTCTTCCCCAAAAGTAGGTTCCTTTATTAATATTTTGTTCATATTATTTGTAATATTACAAAGAACACAATATGCACCCATGGAAAAATTATTAAAGTTTTATCAACAGAAGAGCTTTGTGGAGATATGATGGAACAATTATTAAAGGTTATTGGGGCCTGCTAGCCTCACTTTGTTGAGTAATATTATGATGCAAAATCCATGATTAAGTTTAGATTTACCTAATTATAATTGAGATATTTGAGATGTCATTGACAATGAGTGCGCCATTTTAGATGTCTTTGGAATTGATTACTACAACATACTTGGATCTATCAAGCTCAATGTGTTAAAAAAAATACTTAAGGGATTTAGTAGGACAAACTTGGAGATACTGAAGAGAAAGACTCAAGGAATATCAAGTACTAAGCTAAAGATTATAAAGACATATGTAAGTTCATTGAAGGTGAACTTAGAAGACTCACCAAGATATTTGGTTTGATAAAGAAGACCAAGTAGCATAAACAATGTTGAAGGTATTGAAATCAAGACTCAAAGGAGTTTGAAGACCGAGTTTGAATAAAATTTAAATATGCACCAAGGATGTTCAAATAAAAAAGATCTGTTGCTAAAAGAGCCACGGAAAAGGAGCAAGACTAGTGTAGCAAAAAGTTTTGATTTTCCATTGACAAATCGTGGAGTTAGTCCTCCACAAAAATATTTAATTAGACAAGTGGTCGTCATCTGAAATTTTTTTAGGCTATATTGAACAGAGTTGGGCCTCTATAAGACCAAGTAACCGAACCACCAGACCTCACCTGAAAGTTTGTTTATCTACTGAGGAACAAAAAATTCAAACCTCCAGAAGACCGAGTAATCAAACCATTAAACCTTATGTGAAACTTTTGTTTGTCCATTGGTGAGCAACAATGGACCTCTAAGGTAAAGACATGGACCTCTCTAAAACACAAATTTGTTTATACATCGACAAATAACCTATGACCTTTTAGGTGAAATAGAGGAGCTCCAAACTCTAACTATATTTTATCTGAAAGATTCTACCAGTAAAATCCATTAGATCTCTTAATTACTATAAATACAAGGTCATTATTCATTAAAAGTTGGCTTCCCCGACCGTTCAATCAAGCTATCAAAGTCACATTTTGGTGAATATTTTAGAAATAATTAAAGCCACACCATTATAATATTATATTTCTGTCTAAGCTATATCATTATATCTTCTCATTAAGGAGTTTATAAATAGGACTGTACAAATTCAAATTTAAGCCCTAATTTTTTAAATTGACTAGAAACCAAGATAAACTCTCTAAAGTTCTCTCAATCTCCATGAGAAAAACCTTTTGAGTCCAAGTGGTTTTACATTGAACCCGTTGATTTCTCCCACACCAGATGATTACATACAACTTATATCAAGCATATACATATTTATAGATTTTTTGTGCTCTTCTTATAATGGTTTTCACATATCATTCCATTAGTTGTAAATTGTAAGGAAAAATACAATGATATTCATATGTATAAAGCCTAACCTTTCATCTTTTACAAGACTATGATACTGTTGTGCTACAGCCTTGAATATCATTTAGGTTTATTTAACTTGGAAGCAATTTTTCCAACCATAAAAAGATTTTTTTTTACCACAAATCTAGTATATGATGATCTCTTTGGAAACATATCTTAGTTTTAAAATATTTCTCCACCTCATGATGCTTACTAAATGGTGGGAATTTTCCAAAAGGATTTATCTCATATAAGTATGTGAACCCACTTTGATCATATATAATTATGTTTCACTAGTAAGACCATAAAAACTTAAGTATTAAAGTCATGTCTTGTGTTTCAAGACATTAAATACCTAGACATCCTTCTTGACATGATACACAATTCAATACTACCTTTTCCCGTCTAATATAGATATTATATAGTTTTCATAAGAAATAAGACATCTTTCTATTCAATAGTTTGACAATATTCTAACAAAGCACCAATATACTTTTAGACTCCCCAATATAATGAGGTGACGTATCCCAAAAAGAGAATAACTTATCACTCCAATGATAAATCCTTTTTAATATCTTGTTTGCTAAGATTTTGCATTCTTGGATGTTTAATCTACAATTTATTAGAGGGACACCAAGGTGCCTCATGGGTAATCAAACTTTATGGATCTTGTGTACCTAAAAAGTTTACTTCTCTGTATGGTTATAGCATCCAACATATAATTTATTACTCTTAGCATCACTAATTTTCAAGTCTGGAAGCCTATAATATAGATATAATTTCGTTGAATGATTTTCATTGCTGGTATTGACGGTGTCAAGAACTAGTAAATAATTTACATATATTTAATAATTAAATTTGATCTTCCTGCATTTTGGATGTTATGTAAACTTCTGCTCCCTAATTATGTATAGTAGTTTTGATAACACCTCCATACACAACACAAACATATATTGGGAAAGTAGACCCCTGCCTCAAACCTCATGCCACTTTAGAATATCCATCTATACTACCATTTATATAAATTGATTAACTTGGTGTGGATATGCACATATTAGCCCAATTTATAAACTGATTTAGGTAGCCTAATTCCTTTAATATGCATAATACAAGTTGTAGCCTACCAGTTCATATGTTTTCAAGACATCCAAAGTTATTATCAATGCTTATTTAAGTGATATCTTAATGTACCCTGTAACATTTTTTTGTGCAAACATAATATTCTATCAATTGTTCTTCTAGTGATAACAACAGACTAATTGCTTGATGTTAGCTTTTGAATAGTTTCTTTGAGCCTTTTAAATATGTTTTTGAAGATACAATTGTAAAAAACATTGCATCATGCAATAGATATGTAGTCCTTTACATGTGATGAAGTTTTCCCTTATTAATTAATGTTATAACAGTTTCATTATTTTCCTTTAGTATTTGTCCATCCCTGAAAAGCCATTTAGATTGTAATACATATGTACTTGCTAATGATATGTCAAGATCATTTGAAAAAACCAGTTGCATACCTATTAGGACATTGACTATTTGAACTTAATATATCAAATAATGCATCTTTGATCTCCACATCCGTTATTTTCTTAACCTGGTCATTTTCTTTTTCATTGCTATTTTTTTCTTGTAAATATTTTAATTAATTTTGGGCTTATAGTTCTCCATATTACTTCTTGTAGGACAAGAAGATAAGTTTCTATAATTTTACCTTTACAAGGTTCATCACTAAGCTTATCATACTCCTTATGACCCATCCAAGAATCATAAAATTTGAAGGGTCAAGGTTTTATGTTTTTATCTTGCATAACTTTTGTGCTAAACAAAAGTGATAAGACAATCCAGGTGGTTGAACTATTAGACTAGAAGTATTTAATATGGAAAACTACATATTAATAATAAGCTTTCCATTTAATTTTGTTACTCTTATTTTTCTACCGACTACTTTATATGGACATATAAAAAATGAAACATGATATAGCATATTTATTATCTCTAGGTCAATCACACTTTAAATCAATCTACTGCACCACTTTTTAACGTAGCACATATTAGCATTTTTTAACATGTATAATATTATTAAAGACTACTTGAATGCACCATGCATGACCATTTAAGTTTGGCCTAATCCGTGAAAGTACTCCATAAAGCCACTCTCTGATCAAAGTTATTCTCGCATAAACAGGGTAGAATTTTTTTTGCTTAGTTTGGATATGTACTACCTTGCATACCATTTATTTGTCAGAGTAATACACCATTGTCCCCTTCATAATATCAGGATTCCAAAGTAACCATAACCATCCATGTTAATCTTTAATATAGTTATGGACTAGTTGCCATTTTCAAAATTTAGACTTTCATAAAACTTTTACCTTTCTTCTTAGGACTTGAGTTTTAGCCAAGCAACAAATAAAGAAGCTATCTTTATTAACATGTCTTAAACAATTGTCTTGTTTCATTCCTTTATCTAGGTCTCTATATTTCAGATACATAACATATATTTGTGGATTGGGAGGTCTACTCGTCTCTTTTTTCTCCTTGAGTAAGTCTTCAAACATAATTTTAAGAGAATTATGTTTGTCGACCAATAAATCAAAGTTTTATTTTGTTGGAATGATCACAATTTGTGTATTATTATGCGATTTTTTCATGTGTCCATATGTAACCCATACATTATTGCCTTGGACTATAATTGACCATTTTTAACCACGAATATGTTCAACTTGGATCTTCCTTTTTATTATGTTCTCACACTTCCTTGAAAGCTTTGTACCTAGCATTTCTATATCATGTTATTCAACCTCAATACATGTACTCTTCCATCACCATATCTAAATAAAAGTTTTTTATTGACTTTGTGCATAACAGACTCTTGCATAACATAATCTAGTATGAAACTAGCAAATAAAATTAAATTTTATTAAGATCAAATCTCTCGTTGTGTTTTTTGAGTAACTACCCAGACTAGTACTCTATCAATTAAAAAAAAGTGTGTTTTAAGAGTCCATATTCTTAGAATTTATTGCATTTTATGAAAATTTAAAATTTTTCCCAATCCTTAAAAGCCGACCACCTCTGACTCTATTTCAAGAGCATACATGCCTTCACTAATATTACTTATGACCATTTTCCCAAATTGTTTCCATAATATCTTCAATATGTTTTTCACCATAGAGATGGTTGTGGCGTGTCAAACCACTATACTAGGATACAATTTTTCCATGCTTTGCATCCTCATCCAATTTTTTTTAAGTATATTATAGTTA
The DNA here is from genome assembly GCA_029959085.1 of Nemophila menziesii. Lineage (NCBI taxonomy): Eukaryota > Viridiplantae > Streptophyta > Magnoliopsida > Boraginales > Hydrophyllaceae > Nemophila > Nemophila menziesii. The sequence continues at coordinate 595,309 of JARWIR010000103.1, forward strand.
TTATGCCATAAATAATGCTTTGAGCCACACATATTTTTTGAATCTACCATTTTATTCCCATAAGAAAGAGTAGTCCATGCCTTAGTCGGAGTCTCTACTATCCTAGTAGTAGACCTAGGTAATGTAATATTCATTAATATGAACTAAAACTGAACCCTTTATGAAACAGAACTATGTAATCGTCTAACCATGTATCTTCCCCTTTTTTCTTTGTACTGTTTATAGCTAGGGGAGTACATTGGTTCATACTAAGAAACATATATTTCTGCATGTTTTTTTCTGGTTACATAGGTGATCCGGGATAGCTTGCGCCCCCGACTAATCCTATGGAGATATACATGTCTCCCCATATATATTCTCATGGTAAATCAGAACTAGGTTACCCATGTTCATGGAGGGGTTCGAGCCTTGTACCTCTCCCTTTACATCCGTTAGGGAGGGGATTCAAACCATGGGCCTACCCTTTAAGTGCTGAAGAAATAACAAGGCTCTGGCCAGTTGAGCTAACCCAACTGGTTATATATTTCTGCATGTTCATAGGTGATGTATTTTTCTACACTTGAGCTTGAAAAATATGCCACTACTGTGAAATGTACTACCGACTTAACCACAAATTTTATCTCCATTTTATTAAATTCAACTACGTTCATTCAGTGTTCTAGTTTTGGCCCTAGATGGCATCTAAATAATTGGATCAAGGATGATACCCGATTAAGTATGCGAAAGAAATAAAGTGAGAAAAATGTAGATTTGAAGGGATAAAATAAAAAAAAGGTAGATAATATGGAAATTGTTGGTGGAAAAAACTAGAATTAGGTGGAGAAGCGAACTACAAAAGTGTTTTGAAGTTCATTTTAGCAAATGTTGACATGCACTAGAATAAGCAAAATGCGGTTATTACTAAGAACGTGTCAATTATTGCATTGTGATTGTGATACAAGTTGGGTAAAATATGGAGAGAAACTTAGCATCTGCCTTAGTCATAAGGAAACATGTATCCCTACATGATAAGACGTGCTTAGTCATAGTTTAGGTATCCATTGATTAAGTAGATTTGTTCTAATTGAATCTTGTGTTTGGAACGTTTTATTATTGTAGTATGTTTTTTAGTTTACCTAAATATATATTTCCCAATACCTAAGCTTCATATACTTAATATTCATTTAATTATATATTTTATTGCATAATATATTATTTGAATATATTCATATTTATTTATATAGTTGAGGACACACAAAAAGTACGTTTGGGGGTACGATGTGTCAAAATAGTTGATATTTTTACTGTATATTTAGGATACTTATAGTTTATTTTAACTATTATTATGTCTATTTGTAATAATTATAAATAGAAGAGAATTTATAACCTAAATGTAAATATTTGTTCAAAAGTAAGATATGAGAGCTCTTTTAGGAAGTATGAAATTTAGAATCTACTAGTTTCAAAAATGAAAACAAATCCAAACTCAATAAAAAACACATGGACTCAACCCAAATAGGTAAAGGAGCATAAGCTCGGATATGTTAAGACCCCTTGTCTAAATTATCATAGCTATATAGGAGAAGAGTAAAAATGACAATATAGAATGAAGGAGAAAAGGAAGGCAATGGAAACAGATTTGGAAAACCTCCAAACTTTCACAAGGAAATACCTTTGACTTCATTAACTAAATAATATATAGTCTTTTTGATAATTATCCTAGATATCTCACTAGTTCAAGACAACACTTTAGATATTGTAAATACCACAACACCTTTATTTCCAGTCTAAGTTTAGTCTAGTATAACTTAGACTAGTCTTTGGAAAAAAAAATTTAGAGACAAAGAAATTCAAAGGCTATGTATGGGTAACTCTTTCTATTTTATCTTTTATTTCTCTATTTACATTATGAGTAGTTAAATACCTCATAACTTGGCGTATTACAAATCAGTTAATTATATTTTTTTAAATGGTTAAATTAAAAAGGTATTTCCAAACATCTTATGATAGTATGGTATATTATAATGGCTCATATCTTGAAATCCATTTTATCATCTAGTTGTATATGATTTATTTAGAATTATAATCTCCATGTTATTAACTATCTTATTTTATATCTAAGTAATCTCAAGAAGTACAAAATTAGGTGATACTAATAAATTTTCATAATTGGAGGAGTTATGAAGATCATTGATTATTATATAATAATCATTATTTTAAAAAGGGTTTATAACGCATATGGGAAAGCATGACGCCCGACTTCTTAGTTGTCTCAGTTTGATTAACATGTGAACTAACATAACAACCGATCTTGAGAGCATAAGAAACATAATGCTTGATAACACCCTAAGTTATTTTACTCATTACGTAAACTTCAATATATCTGCATTCAAATCTATTTATATTTACTTGATTTATTATTTATTTCAGTATTTACTTATTGATTAATTGCTTTTGATTTATTGTTCTCACTTACTTTACTGGTATTTATCGATTTATTTATTTTATTGATCACTCGGTGCGTAGAATCACTACAAGAAATAGTAGTATTAGCGGGGAAGCTATTGCGGCAACAACTAAAATGGCCTCTAATGATATTTTTAAAAACCAAAATGGCCTCTAATTATATTTTTAGCGGCAATATTTGCCGCTAAAGATAAAGTTAATGAGGCAAAAACAAATAATTTGCTACTAAAGGTATCTTTAGCGAGAAACTTATAGAGGCGACAAATAATAACTATTAGCGACAAAATTAAGATTTTTAGTGTTAAATTTTTTGCCGCTAAAGATACTATTTCTTGTAGTGAATATACACAACTCTTCTCCCCCACATGTGAATCCATGATATGTAATTTGCTAAGATTATACTGATTGTTAAAGAAATCGACACTTTTTTTATTAACAAGCATTTTATTTTACAAATCAAGCCCCATTTTGACTTTTTTACTCAAAAAGTCAATCTTGGCAACAAAAACAACATTAAACAATGATTACTAGAATACACCAAAACCCTCATACAACTTTCTAAAAATGGAAAGTTACTAGAGACACATCATGGTAAAGAGGAATATAAATTATTTAATTAATATTATTTGTGAGTGAAACCATCTTGATTATTATTTGTGACAAATGAATACTACTCACTGAATAGAAAACACCAGGAACGACGAAGGGTGCTAAGGAGATAAAGGGCGGTGACCCAATACCCCAAAAAAGGGTATTGACTTTGAGTGAAAATTGATAGTAGGAGAATCCACTGCTGGAGGGACTAGGGACAATCAGAAGTAGTGCCTTATTAAATTTTAAGGGGTGTTTTAAGAACACGACCAGAACTATGGTATGATCCAAAATTTACAAATGACAATCATCTCATGATGATCTCCCCCATGATAATGTCTTAGTAAACTCTGTCATCAGTACTCGAAATTTAGTGAGGCATGTACAGGTAGATATCATAACCTCATCCAACTTAATTTTCTTGAATATATTCCTTCAAGTGAAAGTCTCTTGAAAGTAAATCTGACCATACCATGAGTCCCACATGAGATTCACATGCTAGATTTTTCCTCTTAAAGAATGTATCGAATTGCTGCTAAAGTTAGAAAGAATGATTCTCTCATAGATCATAGTCACCCAGTTCATAGTAGCGCAGTAAAAATCTATGTACCCCACAATCATTTGGTGCACCAACCTAAGAAAACTCTTAACACTTACTACACAGTGATGAGTTTCGTGGCAAGAAAGAAGATCAAGATGATATGGGGACACCAAGTAAATTGTAAGTTATACTAGAAGTCCTTATGTGGGTATGACATGTTCTTCATACCTCCCAACCCAACGATTACCAACAAGGTGGAGGATAAAACCTCAGCCAACAACCACAACAGTCAAATGAAAAAGGATAACCCCAGCAAGGGAATGTTGGGAATAACACCCGTTGGATAACCTATAGAAGGTAAAAAGCATATAAATTTATGAACCGTTGTGTTTGAACTTATAGGTAGACCATGGAGATATAATGTCTATGTTGGTGTAGAGTATCTTAAAGAAACACAATCTCAACCATTATACATGCCTGAGAACACCACCAAATTAAAAACATATGTCTCCCCTCTAGGGGCTCACCCTAGCACTGACAAAGGATTGATATCATACTTCAATGCCCATATCATCATGGCATTCCTTAAACTAACATGTCTAGAAGGAAATATACCAAAGAAGATGTTAGTTGGACCATTGTGTTACATAATATTCGAGATCAGTGAGATGCTCACGTGAAAATGCAAGCCCACAACCTATTGGATTTTTTTATAAGAGATAGACATGACAATAATATACTTTTCAATGATTATTTACAAAAAGGGCACAAAAGGTTGAACCACAATCCGACTTTACATCATTTATACTAAGAACACGACGTAGTACGAGTCCTTTTTATGGGACATAAATATAGATGCAAAAACTAGATTGACAAAGGAAGTTGGCTCTGGAAGAATAAGAATGATACCATAAAATAATACACCGGGGTACAAGGAAAACAACTCCACTAAGGCATCCCAACTTATGAATCCATGAGAACCATTATGCTTTTTGTGCATCCCTCAATTCCAGCGGATTAATTACAATTAGGACGATGTTAGTGTATGGATCATTATTTGGATCCAACCCAATTTATCACTTTGAAGGGTATTTTAAGGAAGAAAATCCCCATGC